>JAOUZG010002382.1:433643-536738 GCA_026289955.1 Argiope argentata | reverse complement strand
TATTTTATTCTGAATGTGATTTGTTATTAACTGAGCATTTCGTATGGCTCTGGATCTATTAGTATATTTCGTTTCCATCTTTCCCTTTCTCATATTAAAAGAATTGATTCTCCCTCTTAGATTTATCCATTGATTAACACTCATTTTTTTCTAATTATCCATTTCGATTATTTATTATTCCAAGAATTATACAATAAGATTTAAAATGCCATTTTAGATCTTGATTATTCCAAAATTCTTTTTTAAAAAAGAAATTTGTAGAATATTGAAAAAATATTAAATATTTTAGAATAAACATAGAACAATATCTTTTTTAAAAAAATTCCATTCTAATTGGCTGCAGAATTTATTAAATTGCTTTGGCAACTCGCATTCCATCTTGATAGCTAGAATGATATGACTCGTCATCGTATCGAACGAGCATGGATGGCTGAGCTGTTATTCCTTCATCGGATGATTCAGCATCAGCGACACATGGCGATCAGCCCCTTCTCCCAAACGATCCGTCATCTTTTAGTTTCGAGTGTTCTGGAAGAGGGACAAACCGGAATTATTTATTCCCACCGCTACTAGAAGTGTGAGGGCGGGTCATGGGATATTTTTGGGAACGATGGATAACGACCGCCGTCGCACATGTGACCTCAAGTGTTGTCATGTGAAGTCATTTACCCGCGAATTCCTCGCACATAATTTACCCCATACCTTCGCACCGGCACCGATGGTTGACGCACTCGAGTGTTGCCAGGATTCCTATTTAAAGAAAACTTAATCATTAATTAAATATGGAATTTTAATTAATAATTGATTACTATAATTACCAAGATGAAATATGTTGTTGAATAATCTACTTGAAATAAATTCAAGGTCAGATTAGCTTTTCTCATTTTCTTTATGCTAATTTTTTGTTACTCTTAACGGATCCCCCCTACCCTAGTAGCACATATATACAATATTGATCAATATTCACAATATTTTTTAATATTGTGGAATATTATTTAATATCATATAATATCGCACAATATTAGGATACAAGGTGTGCTACCTGGGTAATATATAAAAACGATGTATTTAAAGGGGGGAGGTGTGTTTGAAATTTCGAAGAATCTTTTAAATACTTCGAATTTTTTCGAGTCCTAAAAAAATGATGTTTTGGGAATTATATCCGCCTGTCAAATCATATTTAAAGCTATTTACAGACAGACGATTGAAATTTAATATGTGATATTTAGGCCGAATTAGTAGATTTATGGCAAATTCATACTTTCAACATTTTGAAACAGAACTTTGTCTGCTTTATCAAGGTTTAATTTCGGTGTTCTTCCAGAATTATGTTCTTTTCATTATCATTGCAATACGGTTAATATTCGTTCAGAATTCTTGGGTGTTTGTAGTTTGCTTATAAAACACGCTTTATCCCCCCCAGAATTAATTAAATGTAAAAAAAAGTTATACAGAAAAAAATATAGAATCCATAAAAAATTAATTTTTGAATTATATATGTATGTAAAAATAATTTTTGTTCTATTACATTTTTGGAAGTAATCACGGAAAAACCTCAACGTATTCTTTAATTTTCAATTCAAAATTTCTCTTAATGCTTCTTCTTATTTCTATAACGTTTGGATCCAACTGTTTTAATCATCCAAAGGTTTCGTGAAGATTTCTTGGCTCAAATTTATAAGCCATTTGAAATTCGAAATTTAATTTATATTATTAATGTAATGTATATTACTAATTTCTCTGATTATATAAAGATAATATACTTTTTAAAATGTTAAATGTATATACCAGAATTCTATAATCCTTCTAAACAAATAATCATTTTTAAATGTTGAAGGTATAAAACTGAATATTATAATACTTTTAAACAAATAATCATTTTTAAATGCTGAAGGTATTTAACAGAATGTTGTAATCCTTCCAAACAAATAATCATTTTTAAAGGCTGAATGTATGAAATGGAATTATGCAATCCTAAACAAATAATCATTTTTAAATGCTGAAGGTATCGAACGAAATATTGTAATTCTTCTAAACAGATAATCCTTTTTAAACATTGAAGGTATCAAACAGAATATTGTAATTCTTCCAAACATATATTTCGTGCAATTTCTAAAAGAATTCTCTGATGAACATTTGTATCAGTGTCTAGAAGGGTACGCTTTTTTAATTTTTGGTTCATATTATTCTTATCTTAACATAAATAAAATACTGTGACTATCCATGTGTCTTTCTCATCTCGCCCTAAACTGTTTGGTCGAAAGAAATTAAATTTTTTATACTTATTACATAAAAGAAAAAGGAACGCTGTCAATTTTTTCCAAGATTAATTTAATATTCAATAAGCTTGTAGTTAGTCGAAATTTTAGATACCTTTCAAGGCAATTTTTAGAAAAATTCTTCCACGACAAATCGGCATCTTAAAATTCAAAATTTAATCTTTTTGATAATACCGACTTCTTTTTCTATATTATTTTTTGCATCCATTTTTATTATGAGGATAAGATAATTTAAGATAATTTGAAAAAAAAAAAGAAAAAAGAAAAAAGAAGAAAGAAAGTATAAATATATACTGTTACCAGGCAGCGTTGAGACTTAAAGCAATTCTATTTTATATTTCTGGGAAGATTTTTTTAAATAAGTTTTAAAAGAATTCTGAAGTATGCTTATTAAAAATAAAACTATAGAAGATTGAAAGATTTTATGTATTATAGCATAAATGTTTATAAAATAAGTTTTTTCATTAAAAATGAGTTTTTTAAAATATGTTAGATTTACACTGAGTGCTTTCTTTAAAAATATACTTACTCTTTCAAATGCTTTACTTAAATAAATTTGGCTAACAAATAGAGTGAGCAATTTTTTAATGAGGTTTTTACAATGAATTGAACTATAAATACTTTATGTGCAAAATATTAAAATTTCATGTCGAGCAACGCTAGACTTTGCAATTAGCTCTATATACAATTATGAAAGCATAATTCCACCTATTGCGCAGTATTTTTACATCCATAATGCATTGGTTTCATCTTTTGAAGGTCTTCGTCAATAGAATCGAGCCCACGCGAGATAAGGCAATTAAAACGCCAAAAGCAAAAAAAGGAAGGGAAAAAAAGAAAGAACTGTCTTTCGTATGTAGATATAAAATGGATGCATTAACTAATGAAAGCATCGTTACATCATGCATGGTGACTGCGTTTCCGGATGGGGGCGAATTTCCGGTGGTTTGGCGGCCCCATGTGGACGACAGCTGAAGCTAACTAGAATGGTTGTCGTCTATCTGTCACTTTTAAACGCCCCCTATTTCTGTGTTTCTCAGGCCTTGATATTTGATCTGGAGGCCATAGAAAGGTGAACTCGCCGTATATGACATTCATAACTATTTTCCTGTGTCATAACCCTGCATATTGCAAAAATTCATCTTGATGTTCATGCTTTGAATTCAGGTACTTGCTGTTAAAATCTCATTCTTAAAATAATTTTTCGAAGAGATGAGTTTTCGAACTAATATCACTTATGCAAGTTATTGAAGGAAAAAAATCTTATTTGATTTGTTTCTTTCCTTGTAGTATTGCAAACGTCAAAATTTGATTTGTTTCTTGCCTGTTACTATTGCAAATGTCAAAATTTGATTTGTTTCTTGCCTGTTACTATTGCAAACGTCAAAATTTAATTTGTTTCTTGCCTGTTACTATTGCAAACGTCAAAATTTGATTTGTTTCTTGCCTGGTGGTATTGCAAACGTCAAAATTTGATTTGTTTCTTGCCTGGTGGTATTGCAAACGCCAAAATTCGATTTGTTTCTTGCCTGGTAGTATTGCAAACGTCAAAATTTGATTTGTTTCTAGTCTTGTAGTATTGCAAATGTCAAAATTTCGGCCTCGTCTGTTCGATACATTACCTCAGTTCGGTTAAAGATCTGTCGATACTGTTAGTATCGGCTAGATGTACATAATAAGTACATAATTGGATTTAAGTCATTCGGCCTTAAAGGGTTGGTGCAAGGGTATGTGACGTCTGTAATCACATGTACTCACATAAAAATTGTGCTTACAATGAATGTGTTCTATTTTTACATGCATAAACAAATTATCTCAAAAGTATTATTGGACTCATTTAAATTATTTACCAAGTCGTTTTTAAGTTGCATAAAATTGTGAGGTGGAGGATATTTTAATAATTTTTATTAATGTGTTTTTAAACATCAATTATTAATTACCTTGCTTAATTTTACCAGTTATGGTAAAGATAATATACATATAAGGCAAAATATTCTTATATCAAAAAATAATGTATTGAATATTTGTAATAATGTAATTAGACAGATGCCCCTTGTTGTGAGGATTTTAAGTGGTCACCTAATAGTAAAACCAATTCTAGGTATTTACATTAAAATGGCAGATTTCTTGTCAAATTTTTGATAGAGTCCACCAACGAAAAATCTGTGTGTTCTTGTGTATATAAACAGATTAATAGATAGCAGCTGAATAGGTAAAATGTGTAATGCAGTTTTATTAGTAGAATTATCGTTCTATATTAAATTTTATAGAAGTAGGTTGTATTCCTTTAGTGAATATGTAAATTTAATAATTCAAAAACTTAATAAGCTAAAGAAATAAGTGCATAATTTTTTCTCCTAAATTATTAATATGCATATATTTTAGAGTCAAATACGTTAAAGAGTATACTGTCTGTATGTATACATAGTGAATGCAATAATTTTTTTAAAAAATTCCTGCCTATATGAGGTTATGTCGTCTCATCAAAACTGTGAATCTATATAAATTTTCTATGGAACGAATCCTAGAATATGACTAATTTTTCGTGGTCTTATTTTAAACAATTATCAAGATCTGTATCACAACAAATTATTCAAGAAAATGAATAATCTGTCGCAATAAAAAATGCCAATTTTGGTATTGTAGAACAGTTATAAGAATTCTGTTTTTTATTGCCTTCAAATTATTCATTTTATTTTTCTGCATTTTAACTCGTTAAAGAATATTTGAATTTCATCTGTTGTTTTTTAGCGCAATTTCAAATCGGAGTAAAATGATTTAATCATCGACTTCCATGAAATTAAATCTTTCTTTTTTTTAAGTCTTTATTCATAAGTTCTTCAAGTCAGAGAACGAAAAAAAAAAAAAACATTTGCATAAAGAGGAACTAACTTGGAAGAATTAAAAAAAATGGTATCTTTAAATAGAAAACTTTCTTTAAAGCTGCGTAAAACAAGGATCTATCTTCTAACCTCGATTTTCTCACCCTTCAAAATAAACTCTGAAACAAGCAAACTAATTTTTTTTAAACGATTTCTATTCTTTAAACACAGTTGTTGATAATCGTTTTTTAATTAATGTTTTTAGAAGGAAAAAAATCGACTGGTGATTTTCGGATATTGGTTTTTAAACTACACTTAAAGAAAATTTATCCACCTAGAATTTTTTTTAAAAAAGAAAAAATCAAACTTTTTCAGTGACAATTTGTTTGATAGTTTGGAGGTTTTCTTGGTTGATTGAATCTCTCACCTTAATTATTCTAACCAAGCTTGCTTGCTTTGAAATATTCGTTGAACAGAATGTTTTCATATACAATGTTTCCCAACATTCAAATAAATTTAATTGCATTACAATAAAAATATATGGTTTGTATTAATAAAATTCTAAATTTGTGTAAAGAATGTGTTATTAATTGTTTTATTAAAGTTTATTTTTGAAATCCAACTATGCTTCAAATAAATTTTGCAGAAAATTAAACGCAACTTTTCATTTGATGACAAAAATGCAATTTTTGAATAAAATTGGAATATGTATATAATCACTGCAGATTAAAAAATATAGTTGTAATTTAAATTTTAATAGAAGATTTCAAACAATTTGATAGTTTAGAAATATTTTCTATCAATTAACTGTAAATAAAAATAAGTGAAAAGTGAATTTAACTGAATTTTTTAAAACGCTTTCATTAATTAATTTATAATATTCACTCCTGTATCTAAATTATTTCACTATAAACCATCAAATTTCGTAAAACACTCTTAATGAATACCAAATAACATTAAAAAGAATTTATCGAAGAGCTATTTTTACAAAATATTCACAATAGAAGTAAAATTAGTTCATTATACTATTAAAGAAGAAAGAAACGTGCTAGTAAAAATTAAAAACACATTAGAATAAGAAACACGTATTCCAAGAAATCTGAAAATTAAGATTTCAGTTGAAATCAAATGTGTATTCATACTATTTATAAATTTCGTAATGATTTCCTTCGTTAAACATTTCAACACAAATTTTCTCAGAAGACAAACTATATATAACCTATTTACGAAGGCAAACAATTCATTAGCCAAATTGCTGAGCATTGATTTGTCGCTTTCTATTTCTATTCTAATCGTGAAAAAAAGGTTAAAATAGCAAATAAAAACGTAAATATAACTATTATTAAAATAACTATCCTATCTGAACAAAAATATGAGAAATGAAATCTACGGTCGCAAATTTCAAGTTATCATGTGAGATCATTATTATTTTTTAAGTGATTATTTGCCTTAGTTAACTTCAAGTCCTTAACCAGTTTAGACCAGTTTGAAAAAATTACGGGACTTTTCTCTCTCATTAATGATTATTTTTTAAACTTTCATTTTCAATTTTTCTAACTGGCAAACAAACTTTTCAAGCTCGACCGATTTTAAGATTAAAAAAAAGAAGCAATTTTGACGAAAATTTCACTATTACTGGAAGCTATTGTATTTGTGGCAAAATCCAATGAACATAATGCAGATTGATATTAAAATTATATACTAATATTTACAGCATTTTGAGAAATACAACTAGTAAGAATGCGCTTAGAATATCATGAAAGAATAAATATAAGTCGCATTTTACAAAATTCCGATCTTTAAAACGGAAAAAATAAAATAAATGAAAATGAAATAAAAACGATAATTTTCAGAGAGCGAGATTAATTATTTAAAAGTAAGAAATCGTAAACAAACTGGAGGATGACATTATTTCATAGAAACGGCAAACAAAAAGCAATCGATATAACTTTAATTAAATATTTCAAACAATACTGGCAAAACAAACCTCAAATGTCATGGATCAGGTGACTCGTTATCTTCCTATGAAAAAACGAATATTTTTGCCCGTAAATTTCGGAGACACCAAAACCTCCTAACCAAAACAACATGATGCTCTCACATGATAAAAAAATTGTTTCTAATAAAAATAAATACTTAAAAGATCGCCAAAAAAATCATTTAATTTCATGCTAATATATTTAAGATGCTGTTAAAAGAATGATGCTTTTTACTGTTATATTATGGGTTTTAAATTATATCAGAATAATGTATTTTTTACAGAATAATGAATAATATACTAACATATTATTTTTAATTAAAATTTAGATGCAGACTGAAGTTTACCTCAGATAAGCTAAGATTATCTAAAGTAAATTTTAAATTGACCCAAATTTTAAATTGATTCAGTTTTTTTCAAAAATGGTTATTTTTAAAATAGGTAACTAGAGTGATAATGTAAAAAGTAAAATAGAACGTAGAAAAAAACTTTTTAAAGATAAAATATGTATTTAATAAAAAATCATTAAATATGAATGAACTAAATTTTTTAAAATGCATTTTAAAGGAAACAAGTATTTAAATATTTTCTATGTTAGTAATTTATTTGCAATTTTAAATCACATATAATGAGAGATCGGTTCCCGAAATTATGAAATATGTTGATCAATTTGTGATTTAAAAAATTAATGTAAAATCTTTTTAAATTAAAATTTTAATCTTTTTATACGTTTAAATTTAGAAATAAAAAAGTAGTATTACACATAAAAAATGTAATTCAGTTACTTTTTAAATAAGTAAAATTTATTTTTGTTTTCGAGATGATATAATTATTCTTTTCACGAATATATTCCTTACACGAATATATTTTCGGCTGTCGTCTTTCCCTGAAAAAAAATTAAGACATCAAATACGATTAATAAGTAATACTGATTTTACTATGCACAGTAAAATAAAATAAGAATCACTCTGAAAGGGAAAGAAAATAGTATTTAAGAATCGTGTTTAAGAAATAATAGTTTATTAAAATTATTTCTATGTATTTGTTTTTTTAAAATTTACAAACCACTTCTACTCCGAAAAAAAAAAGATTACTAAGTATTTTGAAGTAAATATTAATTTTTTAGTAATTGTGCCTCATTGTCTTATAATTACGTTCATTCATTTAATTGTAATTATCATAATTTTTTGCGTTTAATTACAAAGTATCTTGTTAATAATTCTCTAAGAGGAAAAACACCCGCTTGCGCAAACGTAGTTTTTAGCGGTATTCCGCATGGAATACCCAAGAACACACTCTCTCTCTCTTATACCCAACAAAAAATACGAATCGAAAAAGATTGTGACGGCGAAAGAGAATTCGATATGCGCCATCTCTCGGCAGCTAACCAACAAGCGCTTCCCACCAAGCCTCTGCTCCGTTCCTGTGGACCCGTTCTTCTACTTGTACTTTCATTTAACGGCGACCGCCATATTGAGGAATGCTACTTCTACTTCCACTATTAACTCTTTCCAAACAAAGAATACATCTTGCTCTCTGTGCTTTGCAATCTACTGGGCATTTGCAGTCATATTTTCGATTATTTTATACTTGAAATATCGATTAAAAGTAACTAAAGTGGATCCGAAATGGCGTCGGGTAATAGTTCTGGAGCCAGTTCGTCAAGAAGCCGTTTGAGTGGGTCTGCGTCATCAAACTCGGAACGCGAGCCGAGCAAAGAGCAAAAGTCGACTCCCAAGATGTCGAAGGCTTTGAATACGAGCATGAAAAGAATTCAGAAGGAATTGGCCGAAATAACTCTCGATCCGCCGCCGAATTGCAGCGCTGGACCCAAGGGCGATAATTTATATGAATGGGTGTCGACCATTTTAGGGCCACCGGGATCTGCATATGAAGGAGGTGTGTTTTTCTTAGATATCCATTTTTCGCCGGAATATCCCTTCAAGCCGCCAAAAGTTACATTCCGTACAAGAATCTATCACTGTAATATCAATAGTCAAGGTGTGATATGCTTAGACATTCTCAAGGACAATTGGAGTCCTGCCCTGACCATATCGAAAGTACTCTTGTCTATCTGTTCCTTGCTTACCGACAGTAACCCTGCTGATCCATTGGTTGGAAGCATTGCTACTCAGTATCTCCAGCATAGAGAAGAGCACGATCGTATTGCCCGATTGTGGACCAAGAGGTACGCCACATAAATGGGATTTTTTTTCGTGTTATTTTACTGAATGGTTCTGTGCTTCACAGTAGTGTTAAATTTCTGTTTTCTTTTGTCTAAGCAACAAGCTTAGTATTTCTGTCTTGCCTAAGTTGCAAAATTCTATATGTTTCGAATGAAGCTGGTGTTTTGAAATGTTGTAGATGTGTCATTTATTAATAGACTGATGGTTTATCATTTGCTGCTTGCACATTTGTGTTTTAGTTAGTTTAAGTAAAGCATTTTTGTGGTTTGGGGTCTAATCTAAGCTACAATATACCTCATTAAGTTGTTACCTGAAACCTCTTTATTTCATGTGTTAGTGTTATTTTAAAATGGTGTGGAATAATTAAACATTGAATCCTTATTCACAACTTCGTTATATATAATTCTTATGATTTGTAAATGCTTGTAGCTGTATATTCTAGAATATCCCTGTTCTTTTCAAAGTATGTTTTGCTAAAAATAATGTTAATGTGTTTTTATTTTTAAATTTTGAACACTACTATTCCCATATATTGTGTGAAGATGCGATGTGAAAAATGAGTATGTAAAAATTTGGTATTTAACTAAATTTTTTCTTTTAATCGTTGTAACAATTTATGCATAACTATAATAATAATTTACTTATGCCACATAAAGTTAAATTGCTGAAACATTTCTTTCTGTTCACATTAAATGTTTTACATAACCTTTCTGGTTATGTATTCATTGTTTTGGTATTGTCTCGTGTACATTGACACTTAGTAATGTGTTTCATAAATAAATATTTATTTTCATATTCATAACATAAATGTTTTCAGCTATAACTTGGCCTTTTCTTTAATAGCTTCTTTTGTTTGAAAAAAAAATACACCTTTTTATTTTTAACATAGACAGTAGGGATTTATTTCTTTTAATTATGAAAAATGTATATGAATTTATGTCCTATTATCAACTATATGCAAGATTTAACTCATTGTGAATGCTCTTCTGAAGACTGAACTGTTTTAAAACATTTGACTCAAAATAATGAATATTTCAGATATTTTAAAGATTGTTTTATTAAAGACTAAATGAGAGTCCTTGTAACTTTCTGTTGGTCTGTGTAATAGTTTCTTCATTATTGAAAATTTTTATTAACATCAATAATGTCAAAGTAGTAATTATTCTTTTGTAAATATTGGTAAATTTGTAGTTCTATTCGTTTCTATTAGACCTTGCTTTTCATCGTATTATTCAACTGTTTATTTGACATACAAAAACAAAAGATAAATTTGAGTATTGAATCTTAAATGCATAAGGATAAGGAAATTGCTTTGTTTTTCTTTAACCATTGTTGAGTGGACTTTCCCCCCTTTAAATTTCACTGCACAGAGAGCATTCTTGTTATCTTCGAAGTGTGAATTTCTTTTATTAGTAATAGTATGAAGCTGTTGTACTCCATTGTTGTATAATAACTCGCTTAAAAAATTTTTACCACTAAATATTGATATAATCTTCTTCATAAAATGATCTTGTGCCGTTTTAAAATAAGTGATTTTTCATTGGTTTTTACGATGGCACACATCATAAAGATCGTAATTGTATTAAAGTATAAGCAAAATTTTGCTAATTCATATGAAAAAATTCACATTAGGAGCTGCAATATGCTTAAAAATAAAACTGGAATTTTGCTCAGATGATTGAATATCCTCAGATCCCCCCCCCTCCCTCAGCAAATATAAATAAACTAAATGTGTTAATTTCAGTAATAAGCTAATTTTTTTTTAAAAAAATTATGGTTAATTCAATGTTTATATTTCTCTAAATTTTGTAGTTCTATTAATGAAAGTGAATTATTTCAGTTGACTGTTGAATTTGTTTTAAATATGTAGAACAAAATAAAATCTTCTTGATATGGTAATGTAGATATGAATTTTCTGAATTGTAGAAGTTTCATGACTATTGTTTTACTTGTACTATGTTATGTTAGTGTATGATAAAATGAAGAGTGATTGCTAATTCTGTTATCTTCTTTCCAGAACCAAATTTAGATTCATTATTTCGTCTTGTTCTGAATTGATCTTTTTTAAAAATTAATAGTGTATGTTCCATTACTATGAATATGTTTCATGAAGTCCAATATTTATTTGGGAGATGTTCCTCAGATGCATTGTTTTCTGATTGTGAAAACTGCTAATTTGTAACTAAACATTGTGTCATTTTTGCAAAAGCTCATTTGTAGTTTGTGTTGAGTATTTATAATCAAAATAAACTACATTTTTTGGAAAGCTTGTTGTATTTATTGTTTTAGAAACTTCATTTGAATCTAATTGTGTGGAAACTTTCATTCTTGAAAATATTTCAGCAAAATAAAGAATACAATGCAATGTTACGAAATAATATTTAAATGTGGAGTGTTTGACATCAAAATCAACACTAAGTAAACTTAGTCGTATTCAAGTAAGTACAGAATAAGTAAATTTATTTACTCAAATATCTGTTTTTTATTTTGTCCATTTTATTTCATATTTTTCCATTTTTAATTGTTAAAAAAAAATCCGATGTGCTGTTGCATGATCATTAAGAAAAAATAAGATATGACTTTAATCAACATTGAATTTATATTTGTAACCTAATTATTAACTGCTTTTCACATATCATTTAAAAATTTAGATTGTCTGATTATTTGTTAACCTTGAGTTAGTGTTCTTTTATTTTATTACATAAGAAGTATTAAAAGTTAAAATTATAGTATTTTGCTTTTTGTAAAAGTTCTTTTTTTTAAATATAGATTTTAATAGTGATATATATATATATATATATATATATATATATATATATATATATATGAGAAATTGGATTGTTTGCTCTTATCCCTCATTTCAGTTTTGATATCCTATTTTATTTTGCACTTTACAATTCAATCGAACTTCATATCTTGTCTTTCTTGGTAGTGTCATTGTATCTTCCCATGCCTCAGGTTTTTTTGTTTTTTAATTTTTATTGAATTCAGATGTTTAATTGAGTAATATTTAATAATGCATCTAAACCTTGGTTTTAATTATTTCTTTATCAGATTCATATATGTAACTGTGAAAGGCCATAATCTGAAGAATGTTGGGTTTCATCAATGGATTTCACAATTCACATAATTGCTTTTTATGGATGAAATATTTGCTAAATATGCTTATTTCTCACACCGGCTGATATAGACTTTCACACTTGCACTGTTGATTAATGTTGAATATGAAGAAGATTTACAATGTCTTTTTTATATTTTGGGTGCAATAAGACAACACAAGAGATATAACTTTTACTGAGACTCTTATGTGACTATCATATTGAGGACAAGTTTTGTTACTCTGTAAAGGAGTTTATATTGTAGTACTAACCTGAATAATTTTGATTTGGTGGTGGAATCAAATGGCAGCCCAGAATTAATTATTATTATTTAGCCATGGAATATAGTTTGAGAAGGGAGGCTCGATATTACTTGCCGTCTTAATAATTATAGCAATTGTACTTGGATAACTGTTAAGATTCTTGTTTAGCATTTAACCAATAACGAATTTAGTATTTATACAGTAGTGGATTTTTCTGTTATAATCACACAAATAGAATTCATGGAGAAGTGATCTGCAAAAATACAAATACTTTTTTTACATTATACTTTATTATTAAACTTTATTTATTATTATTCTGAAACCTCTCCCCAAATAATAATAATAATTTTTTTCTTTTAAAAAAAGATTTGAAATTTCACGAGAGACTATTAAATATCTAGCATTAGATAGTCTACCATAATTTAATTTCTATTAATGTAACAGTTATAAAAAATAGAAATGCTTGGAATACATGAAATATTGGCTTATAAAATAATACTGTAAATTTTAAAAGCAAAACTTGTGTGTGTTTTTTAGTTCCAACTAAGTATAACAATCTGCTCTCTGTCACAAATGGAGACAATTAAATCTCTAGCATTAAATAATCTACATTATAAAAATTTCTAAAAGTTTCTAAACACACGCACACACACTAATTGGAGTACATAAAAAGTTGGCACATAAAGGATTATGGCAAATTTAGCAGAACTTTTTGGAGACAAAAAATTAAAAAAAGAACTTTGAAATAACAATAAGAAAAACAAAGTAAATTATAAATTGAGTGTTCATTATAGTGTTAAAAAAAGCCAAGAAAATTTGTAATGAATTTAA
The DNA here is from genome assembly GCA_026289955.1 of Argiope argentata. NCBI lineage: Eukaryota > Metazoa > Arthropoda > Arachnida > Araneae > Araneidae > Argiope > Argiope argentata. The sequence goes on along the minus strand of JAOUZG010002382.1, from coordinate 523,281 downwards.
TAATTAATTGAAGTAATAATGTAGTTTCATTATATATGTAATCTTTATTTAGAAAACATTTTGTGTAAAGGAAAGTGTCTTTTAATAATGGAATTCTCTAACTTAAAAGTTTTAACAGTAAATTTAATTTATGCAAAAATTGCATTTTAAAAAAGGATGTAAAATTGTGTAATTTGTAATTCTGACATACCAGAATTGTATAAAATTTTTCCAAATGTTTGCAAATTTAGAATTTAATAGTGCCTGATGAAGTAACTACATAAAGATTTTGAAAATAGCTTTTCTTTTTTTCTCAAAAATGTGTTTTTTAATCCTCTGAAAAAATAAACATTTCATGAATTATTCAACTTTACATTTTGCAATGAATAAAGTAATATTGAATGGAATAAATAATAACAATCTACAGCCAGGATGAATTAAATTTTGAACTGCTGAAAGTAACCATAAGCCAATATTACATTCCAATTTAAAATCAATAACGGTTACTCATAGTTTTGAAGTTAATTATTATTTTATTTCAAGTTTTGTTTGAAAAAAAAATTAATTTAAAAATACTCTTTTTGTAATATTAAAAAAATATATCAATTAACAAAGACTTGTGAATCAAATCTCCTTTACCAAAAGAGTTTGTGAAGCAAATTATTTCTGCTTACTGTTATAATAAATAAGGAATTATTTTTATAAATTAAAAAAATAGGTACCAAAAAATATCTATTAAAATTAGCTTAGCAAACTTAAGTTTATAAAGAGTAAATGTAAAAGGAAGAAACTCATTTTTTCTAAAAGTATTATATAATTGGTGTTAAATCAGTTTTTTTCGCACAATTAAATAAAAATTTAAATGATATATACTATTTGAATTCATATGTAATTTTAAGTTGTTCTTGAAAAATATCCTCTCTCTCGTTTTGGAAAGTATAGATTTTTAGATAATTTGATTTCTTCATAAAACTGAAAAGAGTAAATGAAATGTTAATAGTAATAACATTAGCTGTTAATAAAATTTATTCTTTATAACAAAAGAAAAAGAAAGAATTTACATTTTTCAAAAGTTTAAATGATTTAGCATGAAACTTTGCAGTCAGTAATGCTATGTAATGATAATAGAAGAGAAGTTTCTGATAATATTCTGTATGACATTGCAGCAGCAGATTTTGCTATATACTAAAATCATTTTTTGAAATGAAAGAAGTCTGCAAGAAGATAGATGTAAAAACTTGACTCTTTTCTTTTTTTGTGGGGGGGGGGGATTCAGGTCTTAATTTGGATAAACAAAGTTTATCAACAACATTTTTTGGTGGTTAATTAAGTTTGTGAACTTAAGTGTTTTCACTAAATGCATGCTTTCTAAAAATGTAAGATTTTAATTTAACAATTGATTACATTAATATTGATGATAATAATATCCAATTAAGATGCTTTTTTTAGTGTACATATGGAAAAAACTGACACCTTTAATAAGTATTTATTGTGTGAAATATACTATCACATTTTCATAAGGGAGTACTTCTAGCTTTTCTTTCATAAATGGATATTTATAAACAATTCACAATGTATTTTCTGTTTAAACTAAGATCTGCAGACAGTATTGAAATAATGGCACACTTGCAAATACCATAGGAAACTAGTTTTTTAAAGAGGAAAATAACTTCCTGATTACTTAGTTACAAATGAAGCCCTATTTTCATTATAGCTAATTCTTCTCAATGTGGGTTTTCATTTATAATTATTTTTTTTATTTAAATACACCAAATTTCAGAATCCATATAGCTATCATTTTCAATTCACATGTTTGCTGAATCAGATAGTTGAGTTATGTTTGATGTGTCTTCATATTATGAATAATTCTGTTATGTTAATCAGTATGTTGATATTTTTATTACTTTAATTGTAATATGCCTTAAGTGATTGATTGTGGCAAGTCATATTATATATTATGTGATCTATTTAATTAATTCTGAATATTACTCTAATGTATGTAAATGTAACATAAATAACAAAATTTAATATTTACTTGCCTACATCTTATGATAGAAAACTTTTATTCTTTAAATGATACTTTATATCAAGGATCAATATTTATACCTTGTATAAGGGGAAAAAAGCTGTTACAATCTTAAAGGGATATAAGTTTACAGGGATATTAAAGCCCAGAACATTCTCTCAGCTATCAATTTAAGTTATCAATAACTACGGGAAAAAACCTTTATTTCTTTTTGTTATTTTATGTTTTAATAAAATTACATTCACTATCTTGCATTTTGACTTTAGTTAATAATATTCTGTCTGATTGCAGCGCAATTTGATGAGGAACTCGAAGAAGTGCCCTCAACACATATGCCTCATTTACTTTCAACTACCACTTTTGTAGAAGCAACAATAGGAGAAACTGTAGAATTTCCATGTGCTGTTGACGATCTAGGTAATAATGAACATTATTTTTTTAATCTGTAATTTGAACCATAAAAATATGTATAAAATATATAACAAAGGTTCTTGTTTTGATTATTTTTTTAGGATGAATAATCTACTGCATTAAAAAAAAAATCTTTATAGGCATAGAATGTATGCATTCTGTAATTTATCATTATCTTCTTCATTTCTGCTTTTAAAATTTTTAAAGAATCTATTAATTTTGTATTATAGAAACGTTCTTCTGATTGTAGCATATTAAAAATGTGACTAACAATTTTAAATCATCATTTTTTACTTACTTCAAATCAAAATTTTATTAATAAACATAATTCAGTAAATTCATTTTTAATGTAATTTTTATATATGTTTGAGAAGTTTTAACAAGTTTATGATAATAAAACGAAGTATCTCATAAAAAGAAGTAAACACTACTAATCAATAAGTATTAAAAAGTGTAAATTCTAATTAACAACTATGCTAATATTTAAATATTTGTAGTAAATCATATTTTCAAAAATAGTAGCTGCTTTATCATTTGGTGGATGGCAAAATATTGCTGTTATTTATTAAATATATATGATTTTATCTGAGATATTTTTAAACATGATAATATGCAGTGGAATATTATATGGAAATGACTCATGGGATTAAAAATCATGAAAAGAATTTGACAGAATGCAACACTTACGGTACCTATAGCTACCTAGTTTGGCAAATAATCTTTTGGAGTATTATGTGCTCACTAAAAGCTAAAATAGTTTATTTTTTTTAAAAAAAATAAGCAAAATATTAATTTTAAAAAATATTATTAGAGTATGTTGTTTGAACAAAAATCGTTTTATGTATCTTTAAAATTAAAAATATAAGCTTTTCAAAAAATTAAATAATTTCCTTACAACAGGGGTGTTTGTGCACCGGGGAAACCCCGGAATTCCGGGGATTTTGAACTTCGATACCCGAAAATTCCGGGGATCGTCGTTCAAAAGGAAGTAGGAATAATAAGGAATTATTTATTTTGATCTGGGTAATTTTGTTCCCTAATTCATTGAACTTTTATAATTAGGTCATTCAATACTTCATAATTGTAATTTTTCATTTCTCTCCCCCCCCCGTCTCGGAACTCAAAAATGTCGGCTGTAAGTCCGTAAAAGTTTCAGGGGATTTTTTGGGGTCCCACAAACACCCCTGTTACAATTTTTTCTTTAATTTTAACTAGTTCTTAAAAAATGTTTTTAAGTGTATTATAGCCCTTACACATATGCAAGTTACACCTTTTGCTATCAATACCCTTTGTATAGCACTATATTAGCATACTTACTATTATTAAGAATAAATTTTATAAAATAAATCAATTAGTTCTAAAATATCATCATGCTATGATATTAATGACTAAAAATCATGATTTATTTTTTCTGCTTCATCTTATTCTTAATTTTCTAAGTGAAATAAATTTAAATGTAAATCACCAATTGTAATAAATAATCATTATAACATTTTTTCTAGGTGACTTTGTACTTATTTGGAAGAAAGAGAAGAACAACATCTTATTTGCTGGAGAACTAAGAATCATTCGAGATGACCGAATAAAAGTAGATAAGACATCATTAGTGATCTCAAACATCCATCCCAAAGATACTGGGGAATACATTTGTCAAATAAGTACAAATCCACCTCTAGAGCTGTCACACAGCTTAGATGTTTTGTGTAAGTATTTCTTATCTATTACTAGCTTTTGATTTATTAATAACTAGCCGCCTTTGGCGACCAGTCGGTTCGCCAATATTAATGCCGACTAAAGGGTTAAATCATTTTTATATATAACTTGGTCTCATAATAAATTTTTCAGCAAAATATTTTTAAGCTTCAAATTTCGATAGTCATATAACTCACTTATACTATTATGTAGGCTTTAAGTAGTCCTGTCTTTGAAGTCCGCATCTTACTCTGATTTTCTATCAGTGCACGTAAAATTCAGATTTAAATTAAAGCGGAAATGATGAAACTTCAATTAATACAATGACCTCTTTACTCAATCTAAGCATGTCTTTAAATAAAACTAAGAACTGAAAGCAGGATAGTCCGACATTGAAGTTTTATGTTCAATACAGAAAGTGAAACGTTATAATTTTTTTTTATAATTTATAAGATCTCAAGGAATTATTCAGCAAAACTTTCACTGGTTAATTGAAACCTTCAGTTTTTAATTTTATTTTTAGATGTATATAAATGCTCTCAATAATATATTTTTTAGGTTTATAAATATATTTCAAAAAATTATGGTTTAAATTCCTTTGGTCTTATAGATTCATATTTGTAAAATATTCTTAATACTTCAACTTCTAAATAAATAAATAAGCATTTCTATCTTCTTCAAAACTGGCTGATTTATTCAGTTCTGAATATTTCAAGTTTAGAACAATCATCATTTTCATAATCTAGACCAATTATTCTAGAGTAACTCTGATTGGCTTCTTTGATTTCTTGATAAAGTGATCAAAAATCGCCAGTTTTTACCGTAATAGTTATATTGAAATTTTCATAGATCGATCAGCTTTGATGATTGATTTAGTTGATTGGATTTTATTTAAGGACTTATTCAATTAAGGACTTTTGTCTCAAGAATTTATTATTATTTAAGGACTTATTGTCTCAAGAATATTTTGTTAAATATGATTCACAGAGCAGATGATGTATGTAAAAATTTAATTCATCAGCATTTTTTCCCTAAATCTATAATTATATATTTCACTTGGACCAATTGCTAAGAGATTATTTATATCTCTCCCCAAAAAATTAAGAAGTTAGATGTTGGGCTCCGATTACAGAAGATGCCTTGTAGATATTAAGCCATATACGCCTTAAATAAAATTGTTTAATTGGATTAGTAATATGTGTATAGTAAAATATCATAGAAAACGTTTCCATCCATTTATTTTCCAAAATTATGTTTCATATTTATTTCATTTTATACACACACCTGCTGAAAATGACATTTTTATATGCTTAATATGGAATGATATTTGATTTAAATTTTCTCGTGAGAGAACACGATATTGTTTTGGTAGAAAGTTTTGATGTCTCTGAAATATGCGGGTAAAAATAGTTTTATATGCTTTTACAAATTTTGCATTGTTAATTATTACGTATACTTGTTTGAAAGAAGATGCGTTTTTATTTCGCATGATTCATTAAAATGCGGAGAAAAATTGCAATCACGAAGGTGAATTCTTTGATTTGCACAAAATATCTTCTTCACATTGCTTTTTGTTCTTCGTTTCTTTAAAATGACGTTATTTTAAAAGTTCCTTTAAGATTTCTTGCTTTTAAATAATTAATCTCGCTCTCAGAAGATTATCGTTTGGTGCTTTTCTAAAAATTCTTTTTCAGTTTTAACTTTCGCAATTTTGTAATATATTTTTATTTTGTATTTTTATTTATTTTAATTCTTTAATTGAATTATTAAATTTGATATTGCAAACGATTTTCACTTGCATTTATTGTTTAAAAAATATCCCATTTCTTATTTATTTCATTTCATATAATCACATGATGAAAATTGTATTTTTCAGTTTTAATTTTGGTAGTAATTAACTTTTTTTTAAATCAGAACTTCTGAAAATGTGATGGCAACATTTTATTAAAAGCTGATTTTTTTGAGATCCTCGAGAAGATAAAATTTTATTATTATTTTTTTTGCGAAATAAATTGTTGAAAAAAACGATTAAATTAAATGTCTAAAAATTCATTAAAAATAGAGTTTTAATTCGTAAATCAAAACATTAGTATCATTGAAAAGCTAATTTTTTGTGATTTAACTTGATGCAAAAATCAATTTTGTGCTGTAATATTTTCGGAAGTTATAGCGAAAAACGTTAAAATTTAGTTTATTTTTTAATTAATTAAAATTTTAATTAGAAATTCAAAAAAGGGGCTACGAGGTGCACATTCCCGGCACCCAAGGTATACATATACCAAATTTGGTAGCTGTAGGTTAAACGGTCTGGTCTGTACATCGCCAACACACACACACACACACACACATTGTTCTTTATTATAAGTAAAGATTACTATTTTTTATTTTTAATAATTACTTTTTAATGATTCTAAGAAAAGCATTCTTATTGAATATAGCTAAATAAGACATAAAAATTATAAGACTAGGCAATATTGAGGACCTGATTTATTAATTATTACTAACTATTTTTTTATTTTTAATAATTACTTTTTAATGATGCTAAGAAAAGCATTCTTATTGAATATTGCTAAATAGGATATAAAAATTATGAGACTAGGCAGTATTGAGGACCTAAGTATCAATCCTATTAGAATGAATCCTTCGAGAACATATAATTTTTTGAATTGAAATATCATGAAGATGGCGAGGGATGTTAGTAATGGGTACCATCCATTTTTACTGAGCCTCCCATTAAGAATTTTAATGAGATATTAAATTATGATTTGTGCACCTGTTGCTCTTGTAGTTTTGTAACAAGTAACCTCTGTAACCAGTTTTATATTCTGATAAATTGTGTTGAACTCAGTTATGAAATGATGCATTTATAATTTAGGATTGCATTTGGATTTAGAATATTGAGTTAATATCTTTCATTAATTTCTTTCTTCCTCTTTGAAATGAATTTTTGGAGGTTAACTGAAATTAAAAAAAAAATAAAAAAAAAAAAAACTGTACTGGAATGATGCTATTCTATTATGTAAAATATCTTCATGCATACAAATCTCAGAGAAAAAAAATTGTATTTTTTATATTGTATTTATAACATTTTACAGATGCAACTCTGTTTTAAATATATATATACATTTATATTAATAATAAGAGAGCTTATTCTTTTTAAATAGACAATTTTTTTGACATAATTTATTAGTTATAATTTTTTTACTTATTTATTATTTTTTATTAATCTTTTTACATATCTTTACATTTTTTTCCTTTTGTATTTTATAATAAATCTTCAATATTATTTTCTGAATCTTTTTGTATGCAATTTTTTAATGCATTGAAACTTTTCACAATGTAAAATTAAATACATATATATTAATTTCTTCATATTAGATCCGCCATCAGTGAAACCTCATCCGAAAGATGGCTTAGTTACCGTGAAAGAAGGGGAAACAGTTACCTTAAAATGCGATGCATCTGGCAATCCTAAGCCTACTATCACTTGGAAGCATGCAGTAAGCAGGAATCACTTTTCTAGAATGCTGTTGATATGAATATCTATATAATAATTTATATTATTTTAAATATATAATCTTATGGCAATTATTGTTTAGAATTAGCTGTTATTAAAATTCTGTGATAACATATTAATTATTTTTTTCTTTGCCAGGGTCGACATTACGATAATGGTGATGGCTCAAGTTTCCACATTAGCAGTGCTCAAATAGAAGATTCTGGGGAATATGAATGCATTGCTGATAATTCTGTGGGAGATCCTGCTTCTGCTGTGATAACCGTGGAAGTTGTTTGTAAGTGCTTTGGCTGTTTTTCATCAAATGAATAAATAATCCTTTCAATTTCTAAATTAGAGTAATAGAATCATATCTACTTATCATTTACACAATTTCAAAGAAAATCTTAAATTTATTTTTAAACAAACTGTAATAAATTACTTAAGATTTTAATATAAAAGCAGAATTATAAATTAATGTAACTACCCATCTGAATAGCTGCATTTTAAACAATTAGTTTTAAATATTTATATTTTATTAATATAAATATTTTTTTTCTGGTTAATGGCATGATAATGATGAGAAACTATCGATTGTTCTGTGAGTTCTAGTCTTGGGAAAAGCCATAAAAACAAAATGTTACCTTATACATTTATAGCTATATTTGGTGAAGAATCATGAATATCATTCTTCTTGCATTGTTTATATTTTTGAACTCATTTATGATAGTTAAGAGGCAATATATCAATATGTGTTATAAGAAGTAATTTCTTTCACTGTGCCATTGTATCTAATGAAGTAATCTGTAATATAAGTTTAAAGAATTCGGTATTTGCTCAGGAAATAACTAACAGGAATCTCAGCAAATAGACCAAGCTGAGACCTGAAAGAAATATGATAAATGATTGAATTGTTTTACTTACTTAAATTTCTTGGAAGCGCACTTTTAAACATTAAATAGTAAGCTTTTTGTGTGCTATCTATGCCGATATTTCTCCTTGAGTTTTACAAATAAATTGAACACAATATCTTACTCATCCTACTCTGTCTAATGCAGTTGGTTATGCTACAATTGTCTGTTTTTAATCTTTCTTCTCAATCTATGAAATTTAATTTCTTAAGGAAAGAGGAATCGTGAATGTATCTGAAGAAGTAAATGTGGTTTGATCTTGCTCTTTGCATGTTTGTATTTCATTTATATGCCAAGTCACTAAACTAGTATTCAAAATCTTCTAGTATTAAAATTAATGGTCATCATTTTCATGTTCGTTCTCTTAACACTTTTAAGAAACATTTTAAAGTTACATTTTTTGAAATATCTGATAGTTTCTGCAGTTATTTATCACTACATTCTTCGATACATTTTGATTTTAAGTGTCAATATAACATTTTTTTAAAAAATAAATGACTTGTATAAAGTTAAAGCAATAGAGATCTAAATGTGATGATAAAAATAAGTAGTGTGCAAATAATCTCCGTAGAATCGTTCTGAATGTAAGTATAGAGCAAAATGAAACGTACTTTGATAATAAAGAATTTTTATAGATTCCTACTGAAATTGGTGATACTGATCTTAAATTTTGTTTGTAATGATCTAGCACATAACTTAAATGTTTTTCTACCTATTTTTAGTTTGTTTCTTAACATACCTCAAATCTGATTTGAAATTATCAACTTGAATTGGAAAAATGAATCAAATGTCTGAAATGTGTATTTGTGAAGTCAGTTTAAATTCTGAAATACCATTATCCATTTTATTGATAACTATGGATAAATCAGTGAATTTTCAAAATCATACAATTATCAAAGGTACAAGTTCTGGATGCATAAAAGTTTTATTTATATGGTTAAAAAATTTACTTATATGATATTAAACATTTTATATATAAACACATTATGTATTAACATAAATATTTTTCCTACCCCTAGCTGCCCCTAAAGTGTACCCTGATCCTAAAAGTGGCCTTGTAGTTGTAAAGGAGGGTGAACCCATTGAAATTGGATGCGAAGCAACTGGAGATCCAACACCTGTTATATCGTGGAAAAAACCTGTAAGAATCTTTATCTGTTATTTTACAATTTATTTTCTTTTAAATTATATTAATATGGATTATGGACTTGCTAGCTATATAATTTATTAAAATAGTAATAAATTATATAGCTAGCAAGAAATTATTTAAAGAAGTATTTCATTTCCTTTTTTCAAATTCTTGCTTTAAGCAGAGTAATTATTATTATTGTAATTATTAGAATACTTGAATATCAAATATTTCTTTTTAATATAGGGTTTAGACAAGGCTATTAAAGTTCGTGAAGGAAATAAAATTGTGATATCTGAAGCTGATCGAAGTCATGCTGGTTCTTATGAATGCATAGCAAATAATTCTTTGGGAATCTTCACATCTGCTATTATTAGAGTGCAAGTTTTGTGTAAGTATTTTTTTTTAAATTTTGCATGGGTATTAGTTTGAAATAGTATTTATAAATTCTAAAATATGTCTAATTTTATTTGCAAATGAACAATTCTAAATTATTTATTTTAATTTGTCTCAATTTTCTAAATGCTTGACAATAATCTTAATCTTTTCAAAGTTCATTAAAGTAATTGTATTATATTTCAAGGCTATTTTTCTTGAAAATGTTACAATAGTTCAAAAGATTTATAATCTTTCAATAAATATTTTAGTATATTTGCGCTGTTTTAGCATAATAAATTATATTGATGAGTATCTTAAAATAATATGTTTGGGTTTTATTTTACCAATTTTGTAAAGCAATTTATGATTTTATTTCCTTATCTAAAATCTTTTTTTTTTGCTGCAAATGAGTAATTTAATATTTTCAGTAATGTAATTGCATTTTATATTTTATGATGGTTGAGAAAATGATTTAGTATTCCTGTACAAAGATGATTAGTTAAAAAAAAAAGGATTAAGAAGTTGAGTAACTAAATTTCAATTTTGAATTTCTTTTTAATGCAAATTTCTAATAGGATAAAAAAAATTACCTTTAATGGTTATTGATAAACATTTCCAAAATATTATTTTTACTTTAAAATGATAATCTAAAAGGAAGATTCAGTGGTTTAAATAAAATTCCTTATTTATTTTTTTATGTAAGTTTTAATGGAATAATATAAAAATGCATAATAATTTCAAAGAATATTTCACAGAATATTCTTAAGGAAATATGATTAACCAAAAAATTAAATTCTGTAATTGATTCATTTCCTTTATTATTACCAGAGATTAATAGATTCATTGACAGCAGGGAAAATTCTTTAGAGTATTTCTGTGGTTAGGTATTTATTTAAAGTGCAGTTCAGTGATTAAATTAAAATTCTTAATTTCCATTAAATAGAATAATATAAAAATGCATTTGAAGTTGGTTGAATAAATTTTTTAATATTCTTATGCAAAGAAAGATAGTCACAGAAGGAAGTTCAATTGTGGAATAATATAAAATTAAGTTGATATGTTATTTCAGATGCTCCTGAAATTGAAACTCCCCACCCATGGATTCATGCTGGAGAAGGGACCAATGTAAATATTTCTTGTATTGTTCGAGGAGAACCTGTTCCTTCTATGATGTGGAAGAAAGCTGATGGTCAGACTATTCACAACAATGACCATTATCGTGTTATGTCCAACGGCCACCATCATACTCTAGAAGTTCTTAATTTGCAAGAAGAAGATTTTGGTCGTTATGAATGTTTTGCTAGTAACTCCCTGAGCAGTACTTCGGAGAATGTGCATATTATTGGTAACTATGTCTTTTATAATTGCATAATTTATAATTATTGTAAGTCATAAATGAAAGCATGCCATCAAGAAAAAAAAGTGACCATCAGAGAAGAAAAAGAAACCATACTCAAAAGTTTTTCACTCTTCAAGGAAGCACAAAATGTCACCTTAGCATGCTAGAAACCATAAGAGAGAACACTCTCATTAAATTTAAATGAATTTGTTTTTGAAATATTATAATTAACTTTCTGTAATCTTCATATATAAATTTTTAAAATTTCTTTCAAAATTAAAATTTTTATATTAAGATTTTTTTTTATTAATTTTAATTTCAAATTGAAAATAACATAATTATGTACAATATAGTTGTGGAATTCATTAAAATAAAAAAAAACAAAATTAATTTTTTCTAAACTTTATAGATTTAAAAAAGGGCAGAGACCATTAATATAATTAAAAAAATAATTATGTACAAATATATATAAAAATATCATTTGTGTATGTATAGTTTTTTGTTGTTAAAGCAATTGAAATAAACATAATTTTAAACTACTTTCATTTCAAGTTGATTTTTTAACATCAGAAGTCCTTTTCAGTGTTTTCCAATTTTAGAATTCTTTTATTTAATATTAGAAATGTTCTGATCTCTTTCGTCAATAAAAAATTGTTCTTTCATATTAAAATATAAATTCTTTTAATTATATGATATTTTTTTAGGCACACCTCAAGTTCCTAAATTCACAAGTAAACCTCATGGCTCTCAGGGAACAAAATACACTATTTCATGGACAGTGGATTCTCACACTCCAGTTGATGAGTATTCTTTGATGTATCGAAAGGTAAACCAGCTTTTAAAATCTCAAAATATGAAAAAATTTTCTCATATGTAAAATTTTGTTTTAATTTTGTATTAATATTCTTTTCAAACATTTTATATTTTGAATGTATTATTATGTCAGAAAATGATGTTTTTTGGGATGAGGTTTTTGGTGTCAACAAAAATCCGTAGGGGAAAAATTTTTTATTATCTGCATGAGCATCTCAAAAAATCAGCTTTTAATAATGCATTGCCATTGCATTTACAAAAGCTCTGATTTTTTTTAAAAAATATTAATTACTACAGCAAATAAAACATAGAAAAATGTCATTTTGAGCACATGATTATGTGAAATGGAATAAATAGCAAATGGGATATTTTTTTAAACAATAAATGCTAGACAAAGTGTTGTTTTTTTATCATTTGCAATACTAAAGTTATTTATTCAACGAAACAATTAAAATGAATAAAAGTATAATTTAACTTGCACGAGCACATGATGCTTAGCTCAAAGAAATTATGTTCTGATATGATACATTGAAATATGCTTTGCAAAATTCATTAAAATTTTTTTAAGTATTAATTTCTTTGAGTTGGCATAATTTATGTATAAACTATACCATATCTGTTGGTTTGAATGGATAAGATAAAGACATATTTAATATTTTCAATTTATTGAAATAGTATTATTGTTTTCTTTCAAAGTAGTGATATTTGGAAAAAACTGCATATGTTTCTTATGCTTTGATAGAATATGTCTATATTAAGCTTTTTTAAAAAATACTTATTACACTTTTATCTTTAAACTACCTTATCCATTAAAGAAAATCTGATAGAAATGTGTATCTGAATTTTCAAATATTTTTGTTGAAATAAGGAATTTGCTATATTTAGCATTAAAAAAAAGTTATTGTTGTATTATAAAATTTTGTAATTTCCACTATCTTGTAACTACTCTGTACACTAAGGGATTCTGTATAGAAAATAAGTATAAGAGTGGCAAACATAAAGATATTGACACTTGAACAAAGAAAATGCTGAATTTGTAGCTTGTTTGTTTCAAATTGTGTGCAAATAAGGTGTTATGCAACTAAGGTATAGTTGAAATGTAATAGGATGTGGATAAAATATATTATTATTATTTCTACTATTTTGCTGCCAATTGTAATCAGTGGCCTAGAAGGTGTTGATAAAACCCATGTTAGCATTTTCCTATCTTTTGAAGTTAGCTCTTAATAGTGCCCTTTAAGCCTAGTGTATTTTAGAATTTTATTAAATTGGGAAAGATATTCATATGCTATCATTCATATTAACTGTAGCAATTAATCATACCAATGAATTTTAAAGTCTGATTATTATGAATGATTTCTAATTATTTCTAATACAGACTGGGCTTATTATTAATACTAATTACTGCTTTATGAATAACAGTCAATTAACTACACTGACCATAACATATATTCTTTCTAGATTAACAGGTCTGTTTGTCTGGAAAGTACATTATGTAATTACTTTAAAAATATATTTAAGATTTCTGTCTACTTCTGTTATTTTTGTTTATTTAAGTTTTGTTTATTATTATTATTATTTGACTATCTGCATTTTCTATGTAAAATCATATTTATTTTAATTTTCTATTTTCATTTTAATTAATTTTCTAGAAAATTATAAGAGTTAAGTTTGACTTCAAGTATTTAATTTATTTTCCTAAAGAATCTTTTTTATATCAATATTTATCTTTTTAAATAGTTATATTTGTACTTTTTTTTATTATTTTGCCATTTGAATTTTTTGTTTTGTTTAATCTATGAAGAATATCTGAAAAACACAAAATTTCATATCTGTCAACAGTGCCTTTTAAGTTCAACTTAAAAATATTCTTTGTTCTCATAAACTCTGCTACTTTTTAAATTCCCCCATAGACTAAATCATTATGCAAACATATTAACAATGTTGAATAGTAATTTGATTAGCATATTTTTATTAATTCATAAATGAAGGTGAAAATATTAAAAAGCATCATAAACACTGTTTTTTACTCCCCTTTTACAAATGAAACATGGCAATTCGAATATTATTTATTTAATAAATAGTTTTCTTCAATATTTTATTATATTTATTTCAGAAATCTAGTACTGGAGAATGGGAATCCAAAACAGTACCAGCTTCTGACACCAGGGAAGGTATTGCCCATACACAAATGTTTCAGCTGCTCGATCTTGAACCTGCAACTTCTTATGAAGCTGTTGTAACTGCAAGAAACAAGTTTGGATGGAGCAAACAGAGTGATGCTTTTGTTTTCACTACAAAGAGAGAAGGTAAAGTAAAGTTCTAACTGAAAGAATAATAATAAAAGCTTTGAGTGTTTGTATGAAAAAAAATATTCGTTCAGAAAAGTTCCACATATTCAAGATCCCTTGTAGCTGTGAAAGTTTTGTTTATAAAAAATCTAAACATTTTGGGAGTAAAGCGAGTTAATAATCATTTTGCCTATTGCATTTAAATTTAATTCAACTAAAATAATATTGAACTAAATTAAGCATAGATAAAAATTATATTATTAAACGTTTTGTTCTAGCAACAAAGTAATAATAAATACAACTACTACTATTTCACTTTCTTCTTTTTTTTCCAAAATACTTTTCTTTCCGCAAATATTTTTAAAATCAAGCCAAGTACTTTAAAATAATAATTTTTTCGGGGCAAGAAACATAACTGGAAAAATAATTTTTATTTTGCCAATAATCAAATTTTAAAATAATATACAGGTAATAATTACTAATTAAGCTATTATTTGAAAACATTTTATGAGTAGAGAGGCTAAATATTTTGAACTACTAAAATAGCCTGTTTTAAACTAAATCATTTAATATTGGAAGTGATGTAAAAGATGAACAAAGTCGAGATGCAGAACACTGATTTTTTTTTTCGCTGGAGGATTTCTTGATACCTCTGTTAATACTGCCCATTTAGTTTGTTTAGAAATTGACTGCCTTACACCTACCCTTTTAAAAATTCCTTTATTACCAATTGATTTTTCATTCTTATTTATTTTGTTTTATTTTTCATCTCGGCCGTGAATCATTTTTCTACTGTAGAAATTGTGACAACTCTGCCTTCAGAAGAAGCAACAGTGCCTCCCACTGTTCTCGAAAATGACACTCCTGTTACAAATGGTCAGTTTTTATATGGTGTGAAGTCTGTGTGATGGTTAACTTGCATGTCTGTGGTCCTGTTTGCGTCCTGTCTTGTTCTGCTTCTTTGGTCCTTATATTTGATAGTAGATGATTTGCATTCCCTTGAAAGTTTTTAATTGAAAAATGGCAACATACATTACTGATAAACTAACAGTTTGAAGATTAACAGAAATGTTGAAATTTCTACAAATCAAGGAATTTTCCAGCTTAGAAAGTATTGTTATTTTCAGTTGCAGCTTTTTTTTAATATCTTATAAAGAATTATCTTTTGATTGGGGATTCCAATTTTCACTTGAGTTTGGTACTGTTGTTTGCAATTTAAGTATTATAATCACCTTGTATTGTAATTTTGCATTGAAATGTTTTTATTACTTTATTTTTATTTTTAATTATTTATAAAATTACTAGAGAAAAATTAAAGGAATATTATATTTAAGATCTGAATATTTTGTGTACTATTCTGTTGAGTATATGTTTTGGCAACTAAAGATACTAATTGAAAAAAAATTAATTTGTTAAAAAAAAAACTCAGTTTTATACTTAAAAAATATTATATATTTCTATTATAAATAATTATAATTCTGTAATTTATTTGAATGATTTTATATGTGTGAAAGACATTTCCCCATGTTATTAAAATGAAATTTTACCTAGGAATTCACATTAGGATTTATTTTAGTAATTACAGTACTTATTTTAAAATTGTAGATTTTTTTCTTTTTTCAAGGTATCTTCAATAAGAGAAGTTCTTATTGAATGTTTGATTTTTTGGTAACATTGCATGTAAATTAGATCCAGTTTGCTCCCAAAATAACAATATCCCACCTATTTTTAACGAATTTTATACTTGTATTTTGAAAATTATAATTTTTCTAGTACAGAAAGCAAGTAGTTTAAAAAGGAATAAAAAAAATTCTTTAGAAACTTTTTGAATAGTTGGAAACTAGTATTATAATTTTAACTGCGTTACTTTAGGAATACATTTTATTTTAAGGTATACATGCCGATGAATCTTGAGTAAATATTCATGATTTGATTTAAAACTACTTTGCTTTGAGAGTAGGATTTCTTTAAGCTTAAAGAAAATAACTATTTGTCGATACATGCTTATCTGATGCAGTAGTTTATTTATAAAATGATGTAATGTTTTTTTTAAACGATAAATATATGAAATTTTTTTGCAGTAGTAATATTCTCATTTACTTTCAATTTTATTTATTAATAATCTTAGCATTGAAATTGGATTCATGCACATATATTAGTTGCTGAAAATATATTTTAAAACATTTATTTGATCCAAAGTGTACATATTTGAAGGTTATTTTATTGCTGCTAATACATTTGTGGGAGTTAAAACATACACTTCATAATTAAATAATCATTGAATCTTTCATAATTCCTTGTAATTGCTAACCAAATAGTTCTTCAAAATTACATTAGTTAGAAATTAATATTTAATTCTGTTCCTTATTTTAATTTAAACCAAAGCTGTGAAATTATGTTTCGTTTTAATAAAAAGCTTTTTGACAAATGTAATATTTTATTCTTGTAAAATTTAAAATCTTTTATTTGTCAATTAAGTGTAGGCAAAAAAAAAATCTATATGTATTGCTGAAGTAAAGAGTAAATTCAGATCGAAGTATAGATTTATGAAATTCATATAATATATATTGGTTTTATTATACTTCTAAAGTATTAATTGGGCTTAGTAGAATGAGTTGCAATGAAAATTAGTTCAGTGGTTTTTGTATGTTATAAAAGCAAAAATATTTAAACTGATTGGTTATTAATTTTTTTTTTAATAATGAATTACAAAAGTTGCAACTTAAAAAATATTTTTATAATTTGCTTTTCTGCGAATATTTCTTTTAAAATCAGCTAAGGAGGAATAGAAATAGACAAAACTCACAGTTTATAACTCAAATTTCCTACAGTATAGAATATCTTTTTTTTTTTTTCTATTTCATATTTATTTATAAAAAAAGTTCATTTTATGTGTCAGAATAATTCTTGTCCATGTTATGTTTGTCATTGTTTTGTGTTTAAAGTTAAAATATAAACAATTCTTGCAATTCTAGATGTAACACATAATAAGTTTTCATACTGAACGTTTTTCTTACTTTTTGATTTCTAGATAAAACTGCTGATAAGGTTACTGGTGTATCGTCCACTTATACATTGAGCCTTATTTCGTTGGTTCCAGTGGCATTCATTTCTTTCAGCCGAATTTTGCTCTAAATTTCCCTCTCTAGTAAAGTTGCTGGACTATTGATTGCTTGGAAATTAAAGAGCAAATAAGTGTCTTCGAAGGAATGTGATACAGAAAAACCTGTCATTCCTCCAGAAAATATTAGCACCATATATAGTTGCCATCCACTCATGTTCTATGATGATATATGGTATTCAGTATTTGTTGTGTATATTTTCTATCTCCCTGATAAAATTTTGCTACCAAAGAAGTATTCTAAATTAAAAGGGGATATTAAATTTCCAACTTCATTGATTTTTTTTTATATTGAATAATTTCTAATCGGATTAGTCTATTTGATAAAAACATTTTTGTAATTTTTTTATTATTTTAACCTTGTGAAACTTTAAGAAATACATTTGGAAAGTTGTTAAAAGTTATTGTTTAATTGAATTGACATGATTGTATTTTTTATTAAAATCAAGTATTGTTCAGAAGTTATTTGAAAGAAAAAAAAATGTGAACAAATAAAAGCAATCAGACTAAAGGGTTGAATTTGTCAAGAAGATAGAAAATATTGGTTTGAAGTAATTTGTGATGTGTAAAATTGTGGAATCATTTTCGTCTTGTGATGTTCTTTTGATGAGTTGTTTATTTATTTTTGTAGTCATTATAATTGGAGACTTTTTTACAAGTCAGTCAAAAATTGTAAGGCATTGCCAGCAGAGAAATAATGAATTTCTGTGTTGGCAATGCTGAGTATTCAAATAAATTGAACTAAATTTAAATTGAAAGGTATGAGCTCACAAGAATTTTTGAAAACCAACTATTTTTGAGTGTTTCTATTAATAACATTTTCTCAATTCATTTGTCAGTCTTTCAACTAGAACTATTTCAAAGGCAATACATCTTTAAATATCACTAGCCAGTTTTAAGAGAGTGTATCTAACTTCTTGTATAATACTGATATCTGAAAAGCAATTTAGGATCTGTTTATTATAATATATTAATGATATTATTATGAATAAATGAAGTATTTCTTTAAAATATTAATTTATGCTGTATTTAACATTGATGTTGCAAATAATTTTTGAAAAATAATCATATGGTTAAGGAGTCACATATTACTGATTATTTTTATTGTATTATATTTATACTATATGATAAACTATAATAGTTTATGTGTGATAGAATTGTGTTTCTAAAGTAGTAGTTTCAAATGAATGTAAATGCACATTAAGAAATTTTGTTTGTATAATTTTTTCAGCTTTTAATTTTTAATGAAATTGTTTTCGAACTAATCATCTTTATTCTCAATGTAAAGTTTTCAACCTTGACTATATTTCAAGAGTAGCAATAATTGTGAATTTCAATCAAATGAAATTTGTTATTCAACTAATATGCAATAGAATTCAATTTGTGTGATAAATGGACAAAAAAGTATGGTGCTTTGCTTAGGAAAGTTCTGTATCAAGTATTCGTAACATTTTAATTATGAAATCTACAGAAATTCAGCAATTGCTTAAAGAGCTATGCTTAATAGTAAAACAAATAGATTTTTTTGTAGTTCTAAAATTGTATACATGCTATTTCAAATCAATTTGTTAATGTGTTCTTTTTGATTCATTTGTCAAAATATGTACAACTTTGAAACAAATATGTCACCTGTAGTTATTCATTTCATCCATATTTTTCAATTATTTCCAAAGCACATAAAGCTGTTTCACTTAGATTTTCATTTTTATTAATTTTGGAATTACAAATAAAAGTTGTAGATATAATCTGGAGGAAGAGTTATTTTTTATTTTTGATACATAATACAAGACACATTTAATTTTTAATTATCTTTTAGCTGTTACACAACTCAAATTATTTTTTACAACTGAAATATTTATATTATTTAGAAGAAGAAATGCTGTAAACTTTTAAATTTAATTTTAATACTGAAAAGTAATTTAAAGGAAATTGAGTAACTCACAGATTCAATCAAACTTAGAAAAAAGAATTCATCCCTTATCTGAATATTATTCAAAATACTTTTCTTGCATAGGCATAAATTGCTGTTTATCATATTTTTTATAATTAAAAGAAATTTATGGTAACTACATTTTAAAATTACGCAATAAAAGCGAAATCAGAGGTCTTGCAACATTTTAATCTAGAAACAATCAAAAGTGAATATTTCAGTAAAGAATTATTAAAAAAAAATCTAATTAGAAATAAATTTCTAATAATAAATTTAGAACTGAAATATTGACTTAATATAGATAACATAATGAAGTATAGTTAATATTATTCAAGTAATTAATTGTAAATGTTAGAAATTCCATTTTAACATGGAAATGGAATAGAAACACAACACTAAAAAAATCCTTTTAATAATAATAAAAAAAGTTCACATATTTTTGTAATATATGCAAGCATTTTGTTCCCCCCTTTCTTATTTGTAAATCACTTTTTTTTTTCTTCCCAATTTACTGTTAGTCTTAACTGAACTTTGCATTGAGCAGCATTCAGACGAGAGCAACTGTCATAGTGCAATAGAAGGTCATACATTATTTTAGGAAAATACAATGAACAATGGTAAATGGTTCTCCCATCAAATTATTTGCACCAACAATGTTGCTTCAATTGTTTACATTCAGACAATACCAGAACAACAGTAGAATACAACTACCATGCAAAATTGCTGGTCTCAAAAGGATGCACTTTTAGAATATTTAGATTATATCAATTTTTTTTAATTAATTTCTTTTTTTTATATGCAAGATACAAATTTGTCTAAAAGTAATCTGTAGTGAAATCATTATTTTATAAATTTCCATAAACATATTTATTTCTCTTTTTTTTAAATGCTTCTATAGAGCTAAATTAGCTTTTGTAAGTATGGCTGAGGAAGGAAGGTACCCCTAAAATTTGTATCACCTAAAGACCCAACAGTATCAAATTCAACTCGGATAATAATACAGGTAATCAAATTTGAGAGGCAAAAAGTAAGCAATATCTTCCACTTTATGGATAATTCAAATATCATATACCTGTTAATTAAAATTTAATATATTTTGTTTATGCAAACATATTCTACCGTTGATCAAGATTGGAATTTAGAAAATGGATAATTGAAATAATTACATTAGTGCATGCTTTAAATTTAAAATTGTAATGTCATAATTAAATAAATATTAAAGATCAATAAACAGCTATTGAAAACCCTTTTCTTCATATAAAAATCTGAAATGCATTCTCTCTTGAAGTATAGTATTTCCTGCTTAAGTAACATAATTATGTAATCAGCAGAAGTTATTTCACAATGAACTCTTGATTATCTTACACATTTTAAAAATAATTTTCTGTAATACAATGAAGTAAAGAATATAACATTTTTGTAAGAATTAAATCATTAATGTTATTAATTTTTATTACTTATTTTAAAAGTGCAATACAACTAAGCACATTATAAAATTTATTTAGGAATGTGTATAGTGTTTTTATACTCTGTAATAAATTTTTAAAGCAAGCCAATGATAATCATTTAAGTGGTTTTTCTAAGGGATTAGAAAATATGAATAGGTTTATATATATATAACTCTTAGTTTAAATCCAACTGAATTTCTTAATTTTCAATTTAAGTTAGCCCATAATAACTTCATTCTGATAATAATCTCTTATTTCCTGATACATTCCTCTTGTTATAGTTAATTAATTCAACAGAAGCTTTGTAAGATTGCTGATTCCGCTAAACGCTGACGGATTTCCATGCTTCAAATGAAAGGAGGAAAGTGGTGATCCATACAAAATACTTTTTGAAAGATACCTGTGTTTCCATTATCTGTTTAAGCTTGTGTCGAGGAAATCCCCATCGAAATCTCATTGTAAAAAAGCAGTGAGAAAAAATACTTTCCCTTTCAAAATCTTCTGGTATTTAAGAGCAGGGATAATGATTTCCCTTCCTTCTTTCTGAACTTACACTGTTTCTTTAGATTTCCATACTATAACATTAAGAGAACGTTTAGCACAGAGAACATTAGCATTAAGAGAACACTTAATTTTACCCCAAGTATTCAAATAACCATTTTTCATTGATATTTCCAGCGTATTGGTGAAATATCAATATACTTAGTTTTAACATGCACCAGATCTAGAAACCTGATGATTATTCAATGGAATCAAATTATGACGCTGGGCACATTAGGTTAAATAGTTGGAAATCTAATGAATTCTTTTAGGAAATCGTTCTGCTACAGTGAGAAAAATAATAAAGTATACAATAACTTCAAAGTCCAGATTGCTTCAATCTGTTCCAATTTTAATATTAAAACTAAAACAATTTTTTTATAAATAATGACCATGAGTTGAAATGGAATGGGCAAAAGTAATTTTGAAATAACCTAACTGATGCTTTAGTGTTTATAGACATTCAACAACATAATATTTTAAAATTACCAGTTATTTGAGGGCAAAAATAATGTGTATTGCACTTTTCAAAATTTTTTTGATGGAATAAAATTAATTAAGAATTCAAAGTTTTATCTATGTCTACGAAAAAACATTTTGCTTTCAATAAATAATAATTCATTGCATATATATGATATTTTTAATGGTAATACAAGTTTAATTATATTAAAGCTCAATTTCTTTTGGATCAATATGATTTAATTCGAAGCCTAATTTGATCAAAAAATTAAGATTAGCATAGTTTAAACTTTGATCGGACGAAAAATACAGCCCACAGAAAAATAAAAACATTTTTATCTTGGAAATAAATTTAATAAAAATGGATATTTACAGATAAATGTATTTTGTAGACATAACACAACTTGTATTGAAATCCAAAAATCGCTGCATGATGGTTTATATACAGTGAACTTCTGATCTATCCCTGATACATTCCTGCTCCTAGAAGCAGATTCCTTCTAGTGAAATGAGTTGTGAACACAGGTGTGGCTTTTGTTCTATAAGTTCCTAGGAGATATGTATCTGAATTCATTCTGAAAAAAAATTATAATTATTAAAGTCATACAGGAACTTTTTCAAGTATATAATCATATTCTATATAAATACATAGGAAAAAGGTGATTTTTAAAAAATCATAAATGCCTTTAAATACATTGTTTCCCAATATTCATATAACTCAGCAGCAGGTCCAATTCAATCAATACAGAGTCTAATTCAGACAGCTGATGTTGGCCACAAGAAATGAAATACAACAAATTTTCATACCTTGGGCAGTTTTGATTCCAAAAGTATAGAATTTTCTATTATTTAATATTATTTTGTTTAAAATGTTAGATTGTCTAGAATCTTTTACTAAACAACATAAATAGGATTGAATCATCGTACAAAATTTTTGACATCATGATTCTCTAAAAGTTTATATACTGATTCAAACAGTATTAAATATTTTTTAAAGTAATTTAAAGCACTTTTTCCCACTTGGAAATATATGTCTATTCCTAATGACTTCCCATTTAAATATTGGGTCACAATAAGTATAGACACTATATATTTATGTCTAACCTATTAATGTGAAAGTTAAGAAAAGACACGTAAAAATTATGAAAGAGAAATACATTTACATGTCTCTACAAATTGGAATAAATGCTTAAAATATCTACAATAATCATTTTCAATTCAATTTACATAAAAATATCAGGTTGCAGTTTTAAAGTATATTTATTAATAAATATTATTAATTTAATAATAACTATTCAATAATAAAAATAAACTATTATTTTCATGTAGTAAGTAAGGCAAAATTATAAGTCCATCACCAGATTTTAACTAACATAATAATGAGCTACTGAAATAATTTTTCACTGATGTCAAAGAAAAATCTCAACCGCTTGGCATGTTTAAAAGGAGGTAAGAATTCAAAGATCATTTTAACGATAAATGTTACTAGAACTAAGTTCCTGAAAGGTAATTTTTGCTTAATACCTAATTTTGCTTATTCTGAAGTGATAAAGGATGTTGAGAATATATTTCGGATTACTTTGCATTTTCTTGACAGAAATATTGCTTTGAATAATAGGAACTATAAGACAGTTCAAAGTAGGGTAATACAATTTATATTTCTTGATTTCAAACTTTTGTAGAAAGAGAGAGGTTCAAGAAATGTTTTTGGATGTTAAAGTTAGAAAGGACCAATCAAGAAATTATGGCAACTTATGCCCCAGGTACAAGGATCTAATCAATCAATTTATTGTAGAATTTATTTTCAAGATTTAAATAATTTGCTTTAAAGCTTTCCAGCTTGACAATATCGAAATTATACACATAAACTCACAAGATCAATGTTTATATAAGAAAATTAAAGGTAAGAGAAAATTCTTTAGTACTATAATCAATGATATAAAATATAAAGAAATTTGAAAATTCGAAGTGAATATGCAGGTAAATGCAATAATAAGAAAATCTTGAGAAATAATAAAATAAAATTGGCAAAAAAAAATAAAATAAATAAATCAGGAAGTATAAGTGCACTAAAACCAAGAGAATAACTTAAACTGTACATTCTATCTGCAGATATTAGGAAAAACAAACAATTAACAGCTTATCTTTTAAAAGGCACTATATCACAATGAACAATTATGGACATTCAATTCTAAATAATTTCTGCTTCATCATGTTTTCATACAAATTTTAAAAAAGTTAAAAATTAAAAATAATACTTACTTTACATTAGGAGCATGTGATAGATTCAAATCTTCTAAATCTATTTCATCTATCAATTTTGTGAAATCCCACAATTTTATGCAGTTATCTAATCCTCCTAAAATTTGGTAAAAAAATAATATTAAAGCAAATAATATTAAAATAAATATTAAAGCACAGTTTTTAAATATTAATACTATTTTATTATATAATTATTAAAATTATATAATAAAATAGTATTAATATTTACTATTATATAAATTTGACTTCAAGAGGAAGAACAGTAACACAAATCTTAATATGATAATAGAAGCACAAAAATAATTTATTTGCATACTAGAAAATACACACATAAAATTCATTAGTATTATTATTATTTTTCAAAAATATGTGCAACAGTGAATTATACACTACAAATATATACTGAAGGCTACAATACACTGCTATTATAAAACTTGTTTATTACTAACAAATTACTATCATATTAAAGGTGGCCATTTGATAAATAAAAGACACAATAGTGGCTAATTAGTATGGTTTCAGTATTCAACACATTTAAAGGAACATTGTCAGATAAGATAAACGTAATAAGAAACAGACATTGTTTCATGGCAGAAAAGGATTTTAACAAAATCCCCAAATAAGAATTTTATTTCTTTCTTCTTTCATTAAGTCAAAAAAAAAAAAGACTATTAGAATATGATAAACTCAGTCAATGGATCTGAATGAGAAATGTTAAAAAGAATAAGTGCAGACTAGGTACGAAAACCAGCATTCTAATAAATGCATGACCAATAAAAAAGAAAAGCATTTGGTTGTTCGCTAAGCTGATATCTGAGAATTTATGACATATATAGAGCTGAGAACTGAAATCAAAGCGCCACAACAATGCATCAATTATACAATAAGAGCAGTGATTTTTGTACATGAATACATACAAAGTGTAAAAAAACTTCCTTTCTTCCTTAAAATTAAGCTCTAATGTATCTTTTAAAGTAAAAATCATATTCTTTTTTTAGACACACAATAATAATCGTTACTTATAATAAAGCACGATGTGTGTGTGTGTTGGCGCTGTACAGGCCAGACCGTTCGACCTACAGCTACCAAATTTGGTATTTGTATACCTTGGGTGCCGGGAATGTGCACCTTGGAGCCCTTTTTTTGAATTTCTAATTAAAATTTTAAATAATTAAAAAATAAACCAAATTTTAACGTTTTTTCTCTATAACTTCTGAAAATATTACAGCACAAAATTGATTTTTGCACCAAGTTAAAACTCTATTTTTAATGAATTTTTAAACATTTAATTTAATCATTTTTTTTCAACAATTTATTTTGCAAAAAAATAAATAAAAATAAAATTTTATCTTCTCGAGGATCTAAAAAAAAATCAGCTTTCAATAAAATGTTGCCATCACATTTTCAGAAGTTCTGATTTTTTAAAAAAGTTAATTACTACCAAAATTAAAACAGAAAAATACAATTTTCATCACGTGATTATATGAAATGAATTAAATAGGAAATGTGATATTTTTAAACAATAAATGCAAGTGAAAATCATTTGCAATATCAAATTTAATAATTCAATTAAAGAATTAAAATAAATAAAAATACAAAATAAAAATATATTACAAAACTGCGACAGTTAAAACTGAAAAAGAATTTTTAGAAAAGCACCAAACGATAACCTTCTGAGAGCAAGATTAATTATTTAAATGCAAGAAATCTTAAACGAATTTTTAAAATGGCGTCATTTCAAAGAAACGAAGAACAAAAAGCAATGTGAAGAAGATATTTTGTGCAAATCAAAGAATTCACCTTCGTGATTGTAATTTTTCTCCGCATTTTAATGAATCATGCGAAATAAAAGCGCATCTTCTTTCAAACAAGCATACGTAATAATTAACAATGCAAAATTTGTAAAAGCATATAAAACTATTTTTATCCGCATATTTGAGAGACATCAAAACTTTCTACCAAAACGATATTGTGTTCTTTCACGAGAAAAAATAAATCAACTATCATTCCAAATTAAACATATAAAAATGTCATTTTCGGCACGTGTCTGTATAAAATGAAATAAATATGAAACATGATAATTTTGGAAAATAAATGGATGGAAACGTTTCCTATGATATTTTACTATACACATATTACTAATCCAATTAAACAATTTTATTTAAGGCAAATATGGCTTAACATCTACAAGGTATCTTCTGTAATCGAAGCCCAACATCTAATTTATTAATTTTTTGGGGAGACATAAATCTCTTAGCAATTGGTCCAAGTGAAATATATAATTATAGATTTAGGAAAAAAATGCTGATGAATTAAATTTTTACAGACATCATCTGCTCTGTGAATCATATTTAACAAAATATTCTTGAGACAATAAGTCCTTAAATAAAAAAGTGGCATTCCAATCAACTAAATCAATCATCAAAGCTGATCGATCTATGAAAATTTCAATATAACTATTACGGTAAAAACTGGCGATCTTAGATCACTTTATCAAGATCTCAAAGAAGCCAATCAAGGTTACTCTAGAATAATTGGTCTAGATTATGATAAAGATAATTGTTCTAAGCTTGCAATATTCAGAATTGAATAAATCAGCCAGATTCCAAGAAGATAGAAATGCTTATTTATTTATTTAGAAGTTGAAATATTAAGAATATTTTACAAATATGAATCTACAAGACCAAAGGAATTTAAACCATAATTTTTTGAAATATATTTATAAACCTAAAAAAATATTATTGAGAGCATTTATATACATCTAAAAATAAAATTAAAAACTGAAAGTTCCAATTAACCTGTGAAATTTTTGCTGAATAATTCCTTGAGTTCTTATAAATTATATAAAAAAATTATAGTGTTTCAATTTCGGAAGTGAACATAAAACTTCGATGTCGGACTATTCTGATTTCAGTTCTTAGTTTTATTTAAAGACATGCTTGGATTGAGTAAAGATGTCTTTATATTAATTGAAATTTCATCATTTTCAATTTAATTTAAAAGTGAGTTTTACGTGCACTGATAGAAAATCAGAGAGAGATGCGGACTTCAAAGATAGGACTCTTTAAGACCTACATAATAGTATAAGTGAGTTATATGACTATCGAAATTTGAAGCTTAAAAATATTTTGCTGAAAAATTTATTATGAGACCAAGTTATATATAAAAATGATTTAACCCTTTAGTCGGCATTAATATTGGCGAACCGACTGGTAGCCAAAGGCGGCTAGTTTAATATATAATCATACCTGATGCTAAAATAGCCCCTTCTCGACTAAAGCTCAATGAATAAATAGTATCACTATGACTGGCAAGTTCTGCTAAAAGATGACCATAAGCAACATCCCAAATGAGAATTTTTTTATCAGAACCTAAAGAGAAAAAGGTAAGTACATAAATAACAATAAGTCAATTTTTAAGAAAATTAGTTCAAATAGATTTCTTAAATTAAATACTTATAAATTTAAAATACAAATTTATAAAGAAGTAATCTTTTGTATTTACTCATAAATGTTACAAAAAAAATCATAACTAACCAGCAGAAGCAAGGAATCGTCCACAAGTGGAAAATGCCAAACTATAAACTGTTCCCTAAAATGGAAGGGAGGAAAATGTTAATTTTCTATAAACATCATAAATAAAATAATTTCTTGTTTATACACAATCTCTACATATAAAACTCTTATGTTGATGTAAAACCAGGCCAAATTTGTTAATCACCAATTGGTAAAACTTTAAATTTGACCAGGAATATCATCATGAGGTGTGATAAAATTTCAAGTAAACAATATTTTTGCATTGGTTTGAAAATTTTTAAAACAAAAAATTAACGGCAAAAAAATGGATGAAAATTTTGTATGATGAGTTTAAGTTGTGCTGTATTGATTTTAAGAGGAAATCATCAAAAAATAGACAACAAGTAGAATGAAAATGCTCAAGAATCATTCATTAGATCCAGTCATAAGGTTAAATGTTTATGTGTAAGGAGTAAAGTTTTCAAACTACAGGAACATAGTTGTTTGACTATGTGAGGACTCTGTTCTTTTCCCCAGTTACATTATTGGGCAAAAGAAGTAAATTCAAGAGGTAAATACTCGAAATGTTGTCATGATAAAAAAAAAATCTTTTGGAGCATTCACCAGAAATATTGAAAAATTTGCGTGAAAAAATGAGAGATTAAATCGAAGGAAGCATAAAAAAGAATATAATCCTGCTTTAGCTTTTGCTCAAAAGAGAGATTAAATTAAACACATTTTTAACATTAAAAATTCAGAAATACATTATTTGCATTTGTTACTTTTAAGAAAATTGGGAGCTGCAAGTTATGAAAATTTAAAAACAGCTGATGGAATTGTGTATAATACTTTTCAGCAAGCATATTGAATATATAAAAAATATTTAAAAATACAATTTTCTCATAATTTTTTAAATTTACGAGCTTTACTTTATAAATAGAATTTTAAAAAAATCACTATTTACAAAAAAATGTAGGGAGAGAGTGGCTTGAAACATGAACAAACAGCAGAAAAGAGAAAAAGACATGTTAGGGAAGAGAATACGTCCTGAAATACATTGACAATTAGGAATTGAAAACTGGAATCATTATATATTTCTGACTTTTTACTGAAATAAATTGAATCTGAATATATCTGTTGCTAGATTAAAGTAGTTTAGTAGATGATAAACAAGCTAAGTAATCCAAGAGAAACTGAATTAGCAGTTCCTGAGGGTTGCAAGTAAAAGTGAGTAGGGGACGGAGCCCCATAGTAAGTAGACAAAAAACATTGAAGAAAAAAATATTTTTTAAATATAGAAATAAGTGTAATATTTAATTTAACAATTAAAATGCTAGTAGTTATGTTTCATTCATTAAAAACAAACACCTCCCTTCAGCAAATAGAGACAATAATATCCAGATATATTGGTTTATTTATTCAAAGGTGGTTAGTATTTAAAATATTTGATTTTTACAAAGAAATTAAATAACTATATATTTAAAGTCATTATTATAGAATCTTTATTATTAAATCCTTTCCATAAGCCTGGGATTTACGAAAGTTGATTTAAATTATAAAAATAATGAAACTGCATTTTACTGCCCAGTTTATTTCATATGTCATGTATTATTATGAATAATCCTATATATTCCAAACATGAAATATACATGATATTAGACTATAGTAAGTAAAGGCAATAAAAAAATGAATATGCAGTATTAAAAGATTTAAGACCTTTCTAGCTCAGTTATTTGTGGAAATTCATGATAATCTAAAAGGAATGGTAAAAAAAAAAAAGCATTTCATTTATTTAAAAAATATTACAGGCATTAAAAAAAGTTTTGTATTTTAAATAAAACCAATGTGTGAAGAATAAATTTTAAAAAAAATTTGGGATATTTCTGCGTTTTCCATTATAAAAATTGCATATGCAAATAAGAATATAATTACAGCTTCGAAATTGAAATTTAATCATGAACTTAATGTATACAGTAAAAGGAAAAATGCAAGATTCAAAACAAATAAATTTGATAAATCATATGTATAAAAAAATTACCTTATGCCCTGTCATAAACCTGACACAGCTGCCAGACAGAATGTCCCACAGCCTGATTGTGCGATCACTTGAGCCTGTAGCAATGTAATTACAATTTGGATGGAATTGAACACACTGAAAAGAAACAGGCCAAATAATTACAAAAATAAGTATAATCAAGAACACAAATAAGATATAGGCAAATCATCTTTAAATAGAAGAATAATATGCAAGATAAATAAAAAATTGTACTCTTGAAACTAAATTCCAAACACTTTTTCTAGAATTATAATTTAAATTTAAAAATAACCTATAATTATAAATAATCTATAATTTACAAATTTTAAACCTATAATTTATAAATTTTTAAACAAACCTATATTTACATTTTAATTTTTTTAAAAGTATTTTTTAAAAGAATTTGGAAAGAAAGATTTTTTAAAAATTATTTTTTATATATAAAAGCCACTGCTTGTAACTACAGACAAGAGCTACTTTTTTTATTATAATACCTTTAATCTTATTTTAAAATTATAGCTTTTTATCTATAAATCTCAGATAAGAGTAGGAATAGAAGATTAATATATAAAATGAAAAAGCAGTAATTTAACTAAGTTTATTAAACAAAAACCTATTGCTGTTAAATTGAAACAAATATTTGTTTCTTCTAATTTTAAATGTAAAATAACTTTTAAATCTTTTGTCAAGAATTGTAATTAAAAAAAAAAAACACACAGAACAATGACCTTTTAAACAAAAAAGGATAGAAAGAGCATGCAGCAAAAGCTAGCAAAATTGAATCTAAAATTCAAAAATGTCAATTATTAGGCTAAATGTCCATCTTACTCATGGTGTAATAGTTAAAGAGACAGTCATATAATTCTAATTGAAAAATTAATTTAAAGGACTTAAAGAATTCAGTTTTATGTTGTTTTAGTCAATAAATTTTTTTAAAAAAATTCATTTTTGTACAATCATCTCCTTTTGTCATATTAGTATTTTAACAAAATATATTTGACACACCTTAAAATTTTGAGTAAAATCTATTCCACCTTTATGTGTCTAAAACTGATTGAATCTTGACATTTTGAATTTCATTTCATCAAAATCAATTTTAAGCCAATAATAAAAATAAAAATGCTTAAACTAACTGTTTATCAACTAGTTGCTCATTGATTGGCTCATTACCAGATTAGTTATTCATTGATTGGCTCATTACCAGACTAGTTGCTCATTGATTGGCTCATTACCAGACTAGTTGCTCATTGATTGGCTCATTACCAGACTAGTTGCTCATTGATTGGCTCATTACCATACTAATTGCTCATTGATTGGCAGATCTTGCTTCAAACAACTATTGAATCTAGCAATATTTAAAGCTTCATAACTTCAAGCAGTTTTAGCTGCAGAAGAGTGGAAATTAATTTTGCTTAAAATGTTAAGTGGGTCAAGAATATTTTATGAAGCAAGATTAGAAGAGGGGACTGTTAAAACTTCAGAAATACCTTTATTTAATCAAACATAAAATACAATCTTTTTACATTAATTAGAGCATTTTACCTTATTAGAAATATCTGCCAATCTCTAATAGTTATTGGGCCAAAATTAGAGTTCAAAGCAAATTATACACATGATTCTATGCATACAAGCGTATGTAGTTTAGTTCACATTTCCAAAGAACTCAAAAATGATTAATAACCCAAAAGTTTTGCAAAAATCACATAAAAAAATAGAATTTCGAAACAAAAAGAATTATCTTACATCTACATCCGAAACATGTCCGGAAAATAACCTCACAGGCTGATGGTAATCTGTTGCCCATAGACGAACTGCTTTATCGTGACCACATGAAGCAAAATAATATCCATATGGACTGTAAAAAATAAATATTTTATTGTATTACTAAATAGTCAAGAAAATATACAACTTGAACTTTGACTAAATGGAAATGGTTTTTAAAAGCAAAAATTAATACTTCATTTTTAAAAAAAAATCATGAAACAGGCTAAGAAAAGATTGACAAATAAAACACAAAATGTCGGAAAAATGAATGGTAACTCCTCACCTAAATTTGACATCCCACACAGGAAAGCAATGTCCTTTATAGCATACTACATTTGTCCAGGTTTGTAAGCTCCATAATCGAACTGTTAAAAATAAAAATATATTTATAAATAACTAGCCGCCTTTGGCGACCAATCGGTTCGCCAGTATTAATGCTCGCTAAAATTTTATGTAGCTGTGTCTCATAACAGGTTTTTCACCAAAATATTTTTAAACCAAACAAATTTTGATACTCATATAATTCATTTATAGTATTATTTATTATTATTTTCTTCAGATGATCTGTTCACTGAACTACTCATCTTTCTATTTCTATCCGAGCAATGATTGTCCCGGAATTGATATTTTACTTAAATGGTGGAGGGAAAGGTCTAAAATTCAGTTTTTATAGAATAATGAGACTCAAATTTTGATAAATGTAAACACACTAAACAAATAAAGACACAATTGCTTTTCAAGAGATGCGAAAGCTTAAAAACAGCTTGGTAAATTCCTCGCACAGACAAAATAATGGTGACACACACACCATTCTTTTCTATCCTTTTTTTCTTCACTAACTTTCTTTTTACAAACCTTTTTTTCGCTTTGTTATTTTTTTTCCTTCCCTGCCCAGACTTTATTTTCAGCAGGCATAGATTAAATATTCATACAGACTAATAATAAAAGCAACTATTTTCTTTCTTTTTTATACATCCCCTTATCTATGAATGAAAACCAACTGACTTCCTGCATTTCTTTCTAAACAAATCAAAATTTATTACTTCCTGCTATCTTATTCAGTTGGTGTGGGGGAAGGAAATGCAGATTTTTGGTGGGAAAGTAAGAAAAGTGTCGTTTAGACTATTTTCCTCTCACTTTTTTCATTTTTTCTCTCCATAAGAACCACCCTCCTGTCTTATTTTTTAAAAATTAGCCGAGCCATTCTCTAGTTTTGCGCTTAGAAACACATTTCGAGTTGCATTTTTATTAATATAGATAATAATAAAAGCACTTTTACAGTAATATTCATCTAAAACTTATTTTTCTTTCACTTCAACAAATTATATCTTTTCAGTCATAAAGAGATGTCATTAACCTCAAGGAGGTTATTAACTTTCAATGAAGTTAATAATTTAAAAAAGTCAAATTCTATTATTACAATAACAACTTATGATATAATAACTATTTAATAGAATTTAATGCAATCAAAGCAATGCTTTTATGAAAGGAATGAAGAAGCATATTTGCATTCTTAAGGATTAAGGAACAAGGAATAAATAATGCACAATAGCAAGGAAATACAATGCAACAAATAAATTTTTTCCAAACAAACAATGAGGGGAAATTCATAACTTCATTTTTCTCAATTATTATTGATTTTGAACAAATTATTTTCTAAATTTCTAGAGTAATTTAGAAAATATTATTGAAGTCTTAATTTAATTATAACTAAAAGGATATTTAAAAATCAGAACATTGTATAAAATAGACAAACGGAATTACTGTTCACATATGCTAATTGTTAACTATCTATCCATCTAGCCTTCAATAACATTTCAACAATTTTAAAAAACAATTTTTTAACGTAATTTTTCTCTATTTAAAAACATATTACAAACATTTATATTTCTTTTAGAAATTATCTTTTTAGACTTCCTCCTTGTTTACTTTATATGAGAAGTAAAAAATAGAGAAAATCTACAAACTTGACAAGGAATTAAAGTTAAGCATTAAGGAACATAAATTTGTTGAATGTAATTTTGCTCAAATGCGACTCAATTTTTTTTTCTTTCACCCAATAAAAATTTATATTTTGTACAATGCAGATATTCACTCAAGTTGTTTGGAGGGGAGAAGGGGAGATATACAAACTGTAAAAGCAAGCGATTGAAGGTCACGGTACGAACCTGCGACACTTGGGCCTGTAGCCGAGTATCATACCAATCGAGCAAAAGGGACCCTTCAGATTGAAGAATATTAATTGTCTTATATTGTAATCACCACAAGGTAAAGAAAGGTATTCAAGCAACAGCGATGCAGAAATCACATACTGGTGAGCAAGAATTAAAAGTTCTGACACCAACTGAAAACTGTGATACTGATACTGAAAACAGTGCTAGTGAAGAAGTGACAGTGAAGCATTTTTAATTCATAAAAAGTTAAATAAATTAGTAAAATAAAGACACAGAAACTGTTTGATTTTGAAATATGGTACAGAAATTGATTTTTTAAAAAAGGAAACTTCATAAAGAACTTTTTTTTCCAAAAATAATTAATGCTGCAAAATTTAATTTGGTTGGAAACATCAGGAATTAATAGTAAAAGCAACACATTTAACCAGAAATTTCCGCAATAAAATTTACAAGTTCCCTCTTCTATCTCTCCCCTCTCATTTAAGATATCAAAAAACTTTTCACGGATGACATACATAAATTATATTAATAAGTATATTGCATATAGAGAATATTAAGTACCTGTGGAATCCTCTGAACAAGATAGCAACAAATTCTTATCTGGACTGAAGCTGGTGGAATACACTGGACCACTGTGACCAATGAGTGTCCTCATATCAGTGGCATTTTTCTCATCCATCATTCGATACAATACATCATCTGGAAGAAAATATCAATTTACTAAAATTCTTATAAAACAAATATTTTATATAAGTAACTTGACATTTATTGAATGGAAATTTGTTTTAAACATCAGCTTTCTATAGAATGTTTCAACGTGAATACAACTAATTGTAAAATTTAAAATTTATTCAAGATATTTAATCAATCAATTTCTTAGCCATCCTTGAGGAAAAATTATTTTCAATACAATTATGAATGAATTTAAGTATAGAGAAAAATACTGCTTCCAAATAATCGCTTGTGTAAGTGAATATGAGAAAATAAATAAGTAATAAAAAAAAAACTATTTTGCAACAGGATATGTAATATTCATTCTAATTCATTAAAAAAAAGATTTGCATGAAGCAAAGATAATTACAATAAGATGTTAATAAGATAATGTTTAATACGAGAACTAATATTCAATTTTTAGGCAAAATTTACAAAAGAAAAAAAAATCTAAGGAATTATTTTTTAAAAAATTATTATTAATATATATTACATGTTAAAATTAAAAACTTTTTTCATTAACATCCATGTTGGTCACAACATCTAACATCTGGGACCAACATTTATGAAAAAATTATATATGTGATAATCCTAAAGGGATAAAATGAAATAATTTATCATTTTATAAGCAATAAATAGTTTTAAAACATTTAATTTTTAATGTTAGATGCTTTAATCATCAATTTGTTTTTGTTTTTTTTAAAAAACTTCCAAAATGTTTACCAGCTTCTTTGTCCACATGTTCCAGTTCTGATGCCGGTTTCATTGCTTTTAGTTTATTACTGTTTAAACTCCAAATCCTTACTAGCGAGTCAGAGGCACCAGCACTTAATAGGCTGGAGTCTTCACAAACATCAGCGCAAGTTACTCTGTAATGCATAATTAAAATTAAAAGTTATTATTCAATTTTTTAATAGAGGCTGTTCTTTCCCCTTCCTACAAATAAGGAAAAATGTATTATACTAAAGAAAAAATTTGTATTTAAGATTAGAACATCACCCCCTCTACTTTTTTTCTCATACAATTAAAAAACAACAACTATGCAATATTTCTAATGTGTGAGATGACAGAACAAAATAAATTCATATATGATAACAGAACAAAATAAATTCCAATGTGGGCACAATCATTGATATAAATTTTCTTCAAATAACTCATTAATAAACTCAACTTAATAACATTGAAAAAGTTGGATGCAGACATTTAGCACCTGAAATACAGTACTTATATTGTTAAGAATTACAACGCTTAATTAAGACAAATTATATTTAAAAACTTTGGTTTTACCTCAATTAGCAATACTGCATAGTTTGAAATGTCATTTAAATAATTGTTAGAAGTTATAGTTAAATAAAAATCAATGCAAATGTAACCTATTTAAATGAATTATGTGAATAATAAAATTTAGTATATGAAATTTTCAAAATTCTAAAATTCATCTACATTTAACATTTTTAAGATTACAATTAATCAAATTTGAAAACTCCTTGGTATCTTTAAAAAAATTTCTTTCTTGATTTGGTATGAATACTTATAAACCAAGTGAAAGAAGCTTTATACTGGTAATTTCCAGAAAAGAAAATAAACTAAATAGTTTCAAACTAGTAACTTGTATAAATAATATTAATCCAGACTTATATAATTACATATAATTTTTTACCATCCCTATTTATAAGGTATTTATTATATTGTTAATAAAGTCAATGGATTAAACAATGGAATTTAATATTAATAACTAATCAATCACAATGATTCTTTCTTTCACTCACTCACACAATATTGAGAGTGATGTTGCAAGCACAGAGAATTTTGAAGAGGATGTAGTAGTCATAAATACTAAAATTATTTTTTTGGAAGAATTAAAAGTGACCATTTGAAATTTTTTTAAAAAAAAATTGATTTACATATTTTACAACCTGTGGTCCTTTTAATAAGATACAATGCATATTTTACAAGTGAAAAGATCACAACAGAATTAATAAAAATAACAGAAATAGACACAGAATAGAAATACTAGAAATTAAGCATTAGAAATAATCCAACACTTTTATTACTCTTTAGACAGTTCCCCACTTGGAAATGAAATTAATTGCTAGATTAGTACTTCAATGTATATCAATAAGAAATCAATCAATAACTAAAAAATTTAAATTAAATTTTCAGAGGTGAGGATTAGAATAGATTTTATTTTATACATGAGAATAACTTATATGTATCTACATTAGGATAAAACAGTAAAATGTAATGCTAGATGAATTTTTAAATATATCCTTTGGCTGGCACTGTTATAAAATGCATAATTATTTGCATTTCTATTTTGATGATATTTTTCTTTTTTTAAATGTTTAATATCTGCTGAACCAAAATGAAAATACATTCATTATGGGATCATAAAATTTCAGATTTTATTTACATTTTTCTAATGCTGGGACATAGCAGAAGTCAGAGTTGAGTTTAACAAATCTTATAATTTTATATTTATACTGATTCATTGTAAGTTACTGCTAATATTTCTTTTAATCAATATTTTCTTGGACTTTCGCATAGCCTTTTTCTTCCGTTAGTAGATCACTAATTGTTTCAATACTATCATAATTAGTTTTGATCTAGGTATTCGTAAATGTTATCATTTGAGGACATCCTGCTTCAAGAAAACAAAACCTTTTAATGTTGAAACCTACTTATGTCTAATGTGTACAACAAACAATTTTTTTTTAAAAAAAATTAAATAATTTGTAATGTACATGATATTTTATATTACTTTTATTAGTTAATTTTTGAAAATAAGATTCAAGATATTATTAAAAAGATAATAGATTGATCTAGATGGGCATAATTCCTAGTCATGCATATGATTCAATTCAATTTAAATCAAAATTATAAAATGTTAAAAAATGAAATAGGTCTTTACTTTGGAGAATATAAAACATTCTAATGTATGACATATTCATTTCAAGTACTTTATCAATAAAATAAGCATTTTTACGGTTTAAAGTATTTTTTAAAAATTAAAGCAATACAATATGGCAAGATTTTTTAAAATTATTATTCAGAAAGTAAAAGGAACGGGTGTTTTGGCATAGCACTTAACTATGTGAATTGATAAATTTATTATTATTTTTGAAAACCCAATATTTTTATTTCAACTCTGACTTATCTCTTTCATCATACAATGATCTCTCCAATACTTCAATGTAATACACCTATGGGATCATTTTCAAGATTTTTAAGAACATTGTATATCATGCATAGATAATTTCTGATAAATTTCAAGAAAGTTCAACTCACCCTCCATGAGAATTCAAAAATGTATAGAAACAAATTGACGGAAGATTATTTGGTCCCAAGCGAGCTCTCTTCAGGCCCTCTCGTAAGGCATTGATTCTGTCTAATTTGTCAGCATCACGTCTATTAATATAATAATAATTTTAAAAAATGCATGACTTTTAATTTTTTCAAAATTTTGAAACAATACTTTGATTTATATAAATCTTTGAAGATTAAATGACAGTACAACAATGCACAAGAAAATATATAACAAACAAAATTATCATGAATGTACAAAGGATTTTAAAAACTTACAATTCTGGAAGTGGTATTCTGTTAGGTGGAGGAGCATTTGGATCATTTCTGCCTTTCTTGGATAAAAGTGGGTCTTTTTTCTGTTTCTTTTTCTATTAAAAAAATCTTATTCATGAGAATAACAAAAGAAATGCAATATTCATTTAATAAACAAATAAAAATTAACCTTGTAGTGATATACAAAAAGTCTTAGTTTTTTCCCCCCTTTCAAAACAGAAATATATATAAAAGAATTTGGATACTGGTGAATCAACTGCATGCTAGCACTTAAATACTTAAGAAAATCATGTTAGTCTATGAATTATTTCCTTAATCAGATGTGATTAAACTAGAAGTTCCACAAATGGACACATACCTTACAAAAACGGTAATCCAGATATCAATAGTACTTTTACCAACATACTACATATAAAGTAGAGACAAATTATTGAAGGATTGATGATTCTAAAGAATATTAATTTGTTAAGATAAGTGTGTGTAAACATTATTTAAAATTATTTAATAGGCATTTATTATTATTAATAAGTGATTTAAAAAAAAGAACTCAATACAATTTTATGGATCAAAACAAACTCACATTATCATTAATCCTTTACAATTTTTTTTCCTTAAATAATAAACATTTAAGTCATTACTCAGAGTTATATCACATTCCCATAAATGTTTTTGTAAAGAATAGAATCTTTAGAGTTTTGTATTCATGCTGGAACAAAATTCTATGTCTTTTTTTTTTCTTTCTCCCCCTCCTTCTTAAATATGCAAAAAATTCATTCTCTATCAACATTACTGTGAGTGAAAATGGTATGTTCATAGTTCTCTGTTTATTTCATTTCTGTAATTTTTATTATCTATCCATAAC
The DNA here is from genome assembly GCA_026289955.1 of Argiope argentata. Taxonomy (NCBI): domain Eukaryota; kingdom Metazoa; phylum Arthropoda; class Arachnida; order Araneae; family Araneidae; genus Argiope; species Argiope argentata. Next base: position 484,416 of record JAOUZG010002382.1, on the reverse strand, counting down.
TTTAAATTTCTGTAGCAACTAGAGAAATTAGATGGAAATTATTTAAAATTGCATACAATTAATGGGCAAGTACAGCAATTTATATTTTAAAACTATTTTTTTCATATATATTCATTTTGAATAAATGATTTAATTACTAACACATCTTTAAGCACTTAGAGCCGGACAATATTACTTTACACACACACACACACACACACACACAAAATCTATATAGATTTTTTAAAACTTTACTTCTTTCAACAAAATTTTAACTTTTTTCCCCCTTTCTATCTTTTAACTTAAAATTTTTTTCCTTCAAATTTTTCTAATTCTCCACTAAATAAACAGAATTCTCCTTAACAGACCCCCCCCCCCCCAATATCCCATGCAAGATCCATAATTTGATAATATGGTGCTAGACTTGAATCTTCTTTTTTACAATTTGGAATTAATATTTTTACATGCATTTAACCAGAGAACTTACTCCTACAGATTTAGCTTAAAATTTGCAAAAGATATACAATTTAATTAAAACTACTGAATACATTCTTAATAGTTTTATAATATTAATATACGCAGCAAGTTAATTAAGAGAATGTTTTTAACAAGTAAAAAATGTGGAATAACATCAAATTCTTTAAAGATTAATAATCAGATGGTTAAAATACTTTATAAGTAATATATTTTTAAATACTTTCAGTGACAATTTTAACAAACAAATAAAATGAATTTTTCTAGTTAGAATCGAAGACACAAGGTAAAAAGAGGAAAACTATCAGATAAATGAGGGGAGAAAATATATTACCTTGGGTTTTTCCTCCCCATCTTGTCCTTCCTCATCATCATCTAGTGGTATCTGAATCTCAGGCTCTTTCAATAAACCATAATACACTTTGGCTTTATTTGCTAATTAGAATGAAAGAAAAAAAAAAGTTGAGCTTTGTAAATTGTATTAATACATTTAAAAAAAAGATTTTTCACAAATTTCTATTTCAAAAGCAAATTGGATTCAGCCTAAAAATCTGATGTATTCAGGTGTTGTTTTGAAATTTTCATGCAAGTCAAATTCTAAATATTTAGATATTTTCATATTTTATAATATCTTGAACTAGGCATAGGTCCAAATTTGTTATTGTTGCAGGAATACAGCTAATATGTCAGCATTTTCACAATTTTCAATGAGCCAATAAAAACCATTAAATGAACCATTTATCAAATTTCAGCTGATTGATTCTTTGATAACTCAATATCAGATTCTAAACCAAATTAGTTGGATGTCCTCAATAAGAAAATAAACAGATTTCATAAAATTTTCTGAATGCTAAAAAACTTTCAAAACAATACTGTAATATTTAAGTACCATTTATTTTGTCTTCTTTAGGTATTTTGTATTTAAATATTTATGCTAATTTAATATTATATTGATTACAGCACATGAAAATATAAATATTTTTAAAAAACAATTGCTTTTTAAAATTGCTTGAGAATTTTTTTGGATTTTAAAATTACAAACATTTTAAAATAAAAGTATATAATATTTATCAAACAATATTTTAAAGAGGGAAGATTATTAAAATCATATCTTTTCCTACTATAATTCAAGTTTATTTAGGATTTTTTTATTGCTATTATTAAAAGAATAAAATTATCATTTTGTTCTTTTAAATTCAACAGCAATGTATTAGCCACAAAAACAAACTAGGGATTCCCCCCCCCAAAAAAAAAACATTAGCCAGTATCAAACTTTATTAATTTCTACTTTCACTTTCCTTTATTTCATAAATTTATTTCTGAAATGTATATTGAATGTCAGAATTTGAAAAAGACCCAAAATAGGGCAGATTCATTTAATTTATTAAAAGTTAGGTTTGGCAACCTTCAATACTTAAACCTTAATTGGTTAATGACTTCAACATTCAATTGGTTTATATGATTATTTACATTTTTTTATCATTATATATATATATATATTTGTGCATGTGTTTAATCAAAGTTATATAACAGTCTTAAGCAATATGATAAGTGAATATATACTTCATAGCTTTTCCTATTTAAATCAAGCATGCGTAATATCTTACCTTGCATTTATTCAACAAAAACTTGACAAAAATAAATAAAACTGAAGCACTAAAGTCAAAACGATTTAAAGGTAATTATCCCTATGATAAAGCATTTTATTCACAAAACATATCAATTATTTTTTATTCTCTAACTTTGGAACAAATTCAGATTTATTAAAAATATAAATAGGGTATACATTTAAAAAATTATTTACATACCTTGTCTTGCAGCTTCACCAATAAGTGCACCAGCTGTATTATCAATCTGTTGTTTTGTTCTTGATATCCCTTCATACACTGTAAGTGGAAAATATTGTATTAATCTACTTTGAATTGCATAATCTCTTCCATGAACAACAATTCAATATTAAATTAAAATACTTTAATATATCAACAACTCAAAATATTTAGCTAATTCTTAAACAAATTCTCTCATGGCAAACAAAATTTATTTTAAAAATTAGAAAGTCACAAATTAAAAATAAGATTAAACAAAAGTTAGAAAATTAAATCAGAAAAAATTATCAATATTTTGCAAGTTACTGAATCAATAAGCATATAATTATCTTAAACCAAATTTTAGAAATAAAATAAAATCTCTGTTTAAATATCAAAGGTGGGGGGATTCTTAAGCTGAAGTTCTGAAAGCTTGAAAAACAAGCTCTGAAAGACATTAATATGGTTTATTCATAGGAAAATCACCAATGTTAAAGAAAAATTAAGAAAATCTTAGATATTTCTGACTCCATTGCTACATGAATTAGCTTATAAAAGTAATTTTATTTATAGTGTTGTTTTGTTTATACTTTAATTATATATTAAAAAAGTTTTAAAATAATATCTCACCATCCAGATATAAATGTTCTTGGATAATGTTCTGAAGTACAGTATTTCTCTTATCTTGCAAATGCCTTTTTAGAAAGTTGTATGTATCTCTTGACATTCGAACTGTAAACTGTCCAGATCTGCACAGGGAAAAAAGATATAATATATAAATCATATTTAAGTTCAAAGTCGTATATAAATTTGAAAAAAAAAATGTATAATTGTAACCTGATGGCATTTAGAAGCACCAATAAAAATACTTTTCTAATATAAAAATAACATTTTCTCATGAATCATAAGGAATCAACGGAAGAATTTTAATCCTACCTAAAACTGTCCATCAGTTCATTTCCTTTCATATGTTCTTTTTTGGTTAAACAAGATAGTTTTTTGATATCTTCTTGATAATACTCCTCCTGTTCTGGACCAAATTTTTCCATAAAATATTTTGCTGTTAAAAAAAATTATGTATAATTATGGAAGAATAGAAGAAATAAAACTGCATTGTAGAGTCTAAATTACTTCGTTTGGATCTTTTTTTTAACCTTCTCAAATTATTAAATAAGCATATTGAGCCTACAAACAAAAAAATTGAGCCTAAAAAGATTAATTTATAAGTATATAAAAACCTTAAGATCTTTAATACAAGCTTTAAGAAAAAACTAATAAGTAAATAATTTAATTATTACAATTACCTTTAACATTAGTAATCATAATTTGAAATAATAATGTGAAAAATGACCTAAACAATAGTTCTTTCAAAATTATTTCATGATCCCTAATTAAAATATTTTCAAAAATTAAATTTATTTAAATTATACAGAGTAACAAAAAAATAAAATAAAAATCATAGTACACACTAATTTCTAAAAATTAAGTTAATATATTATATAACTTTTATAAATAACATTAATTGAAAATTGTTTACATAAAAATGGCAAATTTTCTCAACCTTCAGCAGATACTGAAAATTTAGCCCTTATATTTACTTGAATATAAGAAAAAATACTTTCTCCCTACCTCTTCTCACAAATACATGGTAATTTTATGATATGAGCAACATATAAAATACCTGTTGTAAAGGAATTCCATATGAATATAAAAATTTTCAGAATGCAAAAAATTAGTTCTTATAATTTTAAGGATGAAAAATGCATAATGTACCATTCAGAGTAATAATGTGTCATTCTTAACATTAAAATAATAAGAAATCCCATTGAATTAATTTATAGAAGTAAAAAATTCTCTTTTTAAACATTGTTGTTGTTTCTAATGGCACTTGCCATGAACAAGCTTGCTTATGCATCAAATTTAAGCTGAAATGAGTATCTCTTGTTTTAAAGTAGAGCCAACTAGGGCCAAGAATACAACTTAGGTACTCACTCATCACATTTGCTAGCACAGTTCATTTTTACAAGGGGGGGGCATTTTCACACACCTCACAGATAAAACAGAGAAGAACAATCATGCCTTAACTGGAATTCAAACCCAGGACGTCCAGATCATTGAGAAAGTTCACTACCCTTACTCCAAGATGCCGGCTTTTTTTGTATATATTTTTTTAAACATAATATACAAATAAAGAAAATATATTACCTTGTGCTTCATGTTCATTATAAACCAATTCTAAATACATGTGGACAAATACTGGATACAGAATCATTGACAGCTCATGCTGAAAATAAATGAATAAAATTAAGAAATATCAATCACTTTAACATAACAATTAAATAAAAAAATATTATTTGTATTCTAACTGTAACTGTACAATAAAGGTAAACAGCATTTATAATAATCTGGAAGCACAACAATTATTTAAAATAACCAGATATTGTTGATTAAAATCAGAGGATCAATCTCAAAATGATTCCAAATAAGAAAAAATATTTAAACTTAGCAAATAATGCACTTTTTTTTAAATAACCAGTCGAATTATATAAAATACGGATATTACTCTCACATATATATACATTTTAATACAAAGTTAATATCAATTAAGCAAAAAATTTTGAGGAAATAAATTATTATTACTATTATAATTAATCTATATACATTACTAAAAAACTATATACATACATAATACATCTATAAATATATTATTAAAATATATAAAACGCATGTTAATTGCAGCTGTAATTAAACAGCAAAAATCAAATCATACCACAGCAATAACTAGCTATGCTCAACAATAAAATGCAATTAAGCCAAAAGTTTGTTAATGCCTTGTGATAAATACACAAGTACCAAAATGATGTTTAATTTGCAGTTATATATATATAAAAATCTGGTATAATAATAAAATTTAAACAAACTGAGATAGAATTTAAGAATTAGTAGTTTTCTTTTCCATAAAATATTTCTTTTATCAAAAAATTATGACTTAAATCTATGCTCAATACATGTTTGAGGTTTTATACAATATATATTTTGTTAACTTGTTTCCCTTCTATAATTTTATGAATTAATCTTTTTATAAAACTACAACTTATTCTTTTTAAGAAAATATATAATAGATGAACAAAAAGAAAAATAGTTTCATATTCTGTTTTTTAACGAAGTACTTGTTAAGAAAGAATAATATAAGTGAACATTTCAAAAAACCATGGCATTTATTTTCAAAAGGTCTTTTTTCACTAATAAAAATACTAAATTTTATATAAATATGTATTTTTTTAAAAAAAATTCTACTTACTCTGTATGTATCCAGAGCAGTTCCAATGAATTTTTTCAGACCAACATATGTATCTTCATAGATATCAGGATCTCCTTCACTAAAATGACACATAGTTACATAATGAACACAGCATTTAGAGAATTATTCATGAACTTCATTCTAATAACCTACAATTTTTTATTGTACATCAGGAATTACCTTTTATAAGTAGATAGCACACTGCTCACATCTGATCCATTCTGAGCAGATTCTGGCACTTTACCATCATCAGTAATTTTTGTTTCTCTTCGAAGAATAGCTTCTGTTTCCTTTAAGTAAAATGAAGGGTTATAGACCATGGAGAGAAAAGATTTATCTGAATCAATAAAGTCAAAAAAGTGCTGCTAAATATATTTAATACTATACTAAATATATTAATACTTTATTTAATATCGGTAGTAAATGTATTTAAAATAAAACTTTTTTTTAAATTTTAAAATAACTTAAGCATATTAGTAAAATCTACAGCTATATCTTAGATTCCACAAAAAAGAAATTTGATATTAGCCTTTTAGATAGCTAGTTATCTCAATCACATTATTCAAAACTTTGAAAAATAAAAGCTATTAAATTGGTAAAATACAATTAGATTTATAACAGACTCTATAAAGCTTTGTGATTATTCCACTCATGACCTCAAGAACCTATATAAATGACTAAGAATAATATACTTTGAGAATGAATAGGAAAAAAAGGAAGAAGTTAATTTAACTAAAGAAGAAATTAAGAAATTAATTAAACTGTTGAATTTTTAAAAAATTCAACAGTTTATTATTTTTTAAAAGTACAAAACAAAAATAATCATGCTGCTCATAATTAATGAAAATAAAAAATAATCCAATCAATTCATAACACCTAATGTAAAATTCTTACAATATAGTGTGAAACTTATTCTTTACAAAAATATTTTTAAAATTGTGTAATTAATAAAAGAGAATGAAACATTCTTTTTATTGAAAAGTGTATGCCTTATAATACGTTATAATACCTTAGAAAAAATTCTGATCTTATTTTATATGTATGAAAAAAAAAAAATTGAGGTACCTTAATCTATTGAAAGGTATATTGTAAAATTGAGTGATTCTGATGATGTTACAGAAATAGGTAGGAACTAAGACTGAGTTTTTAAGAACTATCAGGAGCCACAGCACAACCTCCAATATAGAAGGCATGTCTTGTGATTGGCAGGAAGTAATTCAACAAGAATTAACAACAATTATACCAACTAGAATAGCAAGAATTACTCATCTTTATGCAAGTTTCTCATGTAAACAACAAAGGTGCGTCTTTAGTGGGATATTTCATCAGTAATTACAAGTCAACAGTTTAATATTCTTAATTTTATGCACTTGATATTTTTGCTGACCCAAAAAGATGGAAGCTACGGGTGCTAGGTTATTAATAAATTTGACTATATGTTTTTCTACTTTAATTTACAATGTGTTATATTATTTAATAAAATAAATAAGAAAAATTTAATTAAGGGCCAATGGAAAAAATTGTAAAATCAAAAATCACTCTAGATGCACAATTTACATCTTTATTTAGAAATTTTTAAAAGTTTTAATATTAACCTGCAAATTATGTTTCTTTAAAAACTGCAAAACTGCCATTAAAGCAGTTTTATTTAAATCATTCTTCTTGCTGCTTTCCTCTTCTTCTTCAGTTTTTTCCTTTTTAATTTGCTCAGCAGCCACTGGAGTTTCATTCTGAGGAGTCTCTGGCACAGAATTCACACTTGGTGCAGAATCCATAGTTGCCACAGACTGATCGGTTGTGTCCATTTCCTCCATGTTTATGCTATAATAACCAATAAAGCAGATTATATACTAACAGATTTCATTTAAAACCACATAAAACAAAATTATTTCACAAAGACTGTTTACCTGTAAACTGTCAATCAATATTTACTGTTCTAAACAATAAAATGGATAATTAACACTGGTAAGGAATAGACAGAAATTTTTTTATAAAAACAAAATTTAGATTTTTTTTTCAAAATTTTATTTATAATAATTGATTATTTGGGCTGACTAACCAATATGAAACAAATGCAAGTATGATTTTCTAATGACAATAATTTGTCAAATGTAGTAATCTAACAAACTAGATGATATTTGGCAAGCAGTTTTCAATATTTAGCACAATTTGGCCAATATTATTGGAAAATTTGTATCATACTCTTCAGTTTTAACTTTAATTCTGTTATTTGACACCTTTTAGTTATAACTATTTCATCCATCCCAAGGAAAATTACCTAGTATAAAAGCAAGTATATATATTTAAATATTCTACATATCCTCTAATAACAATTTTAAAAATCTAATTTATTCCTTTATATATTATTTCCCTAATAAGAACTTAGTAATAGTAACTAGAACATAAGAAAATAATTCATCAATCATAAAATGCAATCACAACAGATATCACAAGGAAAAAAAATAGTAGCAATTAAAATCAGCACATAAGTCGCAACATTTCTATCTGAAGATTATGTAAAAAACAATTTAACATGCATAAAAAAAAATTCCACAAATCAGTTTATTTTTTACAGATCAAATATATTGTAAACTAGGGACATGGATGTAATGAGAAACTACCACAGAAATCAAGCAAATTTTAAGCACCTTAACAAAAACAACAAAAAACAAGTATACAAAGTAGCAAAAAACAAGCAATATAATTTTTTAAAAAAAAGAAGTTATTCTCTACTAAGGTCAACAAAGAAATATTTCATTTCAGGTACTTTTTATTAAATTATTACAATTAACATAAATTTCTCAAAAAATTATTGATTTTCGCAAGAGTTGAAATCACATTCTTCACTATCAAATGAAAAATACCAAAATCCTTGTATTTCACCTATTGGGCTATTGCTTATTGATTTCAATTTTCATTAAAAACTGCTACAAGTTTAATAAAGTATTAAAAATTAATTCATTAATTATTCAGAAATTAATGAATTAATATTTGAAAAAACTGCATTAACATCAAGTGCCATCCATTTCAAGAAAGGATGTATTTAAACTTGAGTATATGATTAAAAGTTATATTATTAATGTATTAAAATTATTTTATTAATGTATTAAAATTATAAAAAGTATTTTATAACTTTAAGCAAGATATATATAATGACGACAACAATCATTGCCACATCAACAATTTAATACTTAAGTACCAAACTAATATTGGAATTGAAAAAAGGACATTTGTATTTGCATATATATGTAAATGTGAATATTTTATAAGCATATGATGTGTACTGTTCTCTTATACATAAGTTTTTATTAGAAATTTGTTAAAATATTAAATGTGTTATATGTTTTTAAATTTTAATATTTCTTTTGCGCACAATACCTTTTTCTAATAAAACAAATTATGTTTTTTTCCAATCTGACAAAAACATAAAAATGAAAATTTACAAATGCTAAAAAATTAAATCAATTTTTTAAAATTATTAATAAAAAGTATGATTTTTCATTTATTAAAATTAATAAATTCTCAGGTAATAAATTGATATATCACTTCTGAAAATATCAACACTGTTATAGAAGCAAAGTACGAACAACAATTTTGTATTCGATTTTTAAATATGCAGCAATAAATATGATTTAATAAGCTGAAATTGAAAATGTAATTTTTCTTTTGTAATAATTTGCCATATTTAGCAATTTTTTTTTTGCAGTAATTTAGGATGTCTAGTATCAAAAGATAAGTAAAACTGCAATGGTATTGATAAAAAAGCAATGTCTTGTCATAACCAAGTTTTTAATAGAAAAGAATAAAAAATTTCAATAAAAACCTCAACTTTAAAGAGAAATTTCATTGGAAAACAAAAACTCTATAAAAGTTATACAAAAAGAAAAAAACAATACAAGGATAGAATTTGAACTCTAGAATATAAATATTTCGAAGAAACCGAATATAAATATTTCGAAGAAACCGAATATAAATATTTCGAAGAAACCTTTTTTTCTTCACTACTTTAAAAAGTCTAAGTACGATATGTAATAAATATTTTTTTAATAAACTAAAATCTGGTCAAATTAATGCACAAATAATAATGAACAGAAATTTTTTTAAAAAAGTTAAAAGAAACATGATTATTTACCAAAAATTGAATTACTGAATTACCTTTGGAGAGAAAAATATTCAATGTCACTCATTGTAATAATTGTATAATTAATGCATAAATAATAATAATTAATGTTTCAGGAAATAAAAAATTCAATGTTTTAAACTATGAAGAGGAATGTACAATGTTAATATTGCGCAAAAATAATACAGCAAGAACTTCCATTACAGATATATCTTAATTTTAAGAATATTTTACTTTTTAAATGTATACTCTTTTCAAAAGTTATGAGATACATAAATATATCTATCACACATTTTTTATAAATGATTTAGAAATAATTTTTTAAATATATCAATTATTATGTTAAAAAATTATTAACAAGCAAGGAAAAATTACTTCAATGTTTGTTTTTCTCTGAAAAAGAAACAATCTATTTTAAGGAAGTGTGAAGTGAGCAATTTATTTCAAGCCTCCATTATTCATTTGTATTCATTCAGATAGTTATTTTATTATTTTTATTCAGCAGGCCATGAAAAAGCTACAATAGAATTAAAAATATATGTTTTAAAATAATATTATCTGTACTCCTTAAGAAAATACAATCAATAACAAAGCCTTTTATAGTTAAATAAAAAAAACCCAAGATAATTGAATTATTTTATCAATTTTATACAAAATGGTAGCTTAACAAATTATCAGTAAAATGTCCAGTAAATATTCTGAAGTTAAAAGTAATGGAATTTTAATGATAAAAATAATGCTGCAATTATATTTTAAAGGATTAATTTCTCTTAAATTAAAAGTACCTTTAAAAACAAATAAACAAAATTCTACGTCAAATTTCCTTTAATGTCAAAAACTCAATTTTAAAAGAGACTAAGTAAAACTTCAAACATTGCACTTAATAAGTTCAAGCCTCACTACTGATTTGAAAATCATCAAATAAATTGCTATTTTCATCAAACATATAAGTCCTCAGTGAAATAATCTTTTCAGGTGCAAACTCTTAGAAGTTACGAAAAGTTTATCAAACTTGTGAAATTAAAAACTTCCGTTAAAATAACTTACTTTTATTAATGCTTCCTCAATGTAAAATGTTAAATAATGGAAATATTTACAATAGCATAATCAAAACAAATAATTTTTTAGTATAATGATAAACATCCTAAACAAATGTAAGCATCAATTTGGATTAACACAACGTGCGTGATGCCTCCCGCAACACGAAGATATATCCTCTCTTCTCTGTGCTCGATACTGGACAACTGTGGAATTGTGAAGAGGTGGGGTAAATTAAGGCGACGTGATAGTGTATATTATCTATGATTGTAACTGTCAAAATTTTAGTACAGTTCTTGCACGACAGCACGAAGCAAGATGCGCTTATTATCATTGCCATGATATAATTTCGAATAGTCATTTATTTCCTTGTTTATCTATAAAACGTCTAAGAAAGTAAATATACGAAATACATGCTATGCATTTGTCAAGTTCATTCGAAATTCCTATGTAGACAATAGAAGTGTATATGTATTTTCTTTATTTCTTTTGATGTGTGGCAACATTTACTTTACGTTTTGAAATGCCAAGAATGTTTACACTTCGATGATTTATTTTTATGATATTATACTTTATCTGGAAAACAAAAAATCCTCTACGAGAAAAAAAAATGTGTATGTATACGTTTCTTTTAAATTATTTATATTATCTTTCTATGAAATATTTTTTCATTTGTTTCAGTATTCATTCAATTGTTTCGTCACGATTGTCGTTCTATTTTCTTAGGAATTTCTGATTAGTTCTAATTAAATCTTCATAAGCCCCAAGCTACGACAATTTCCTGTCTTTAAGTTGGTAGTATTTATTTGAATCTACCGATCTGGAAATATTGTCGGCTATTTCATTTCCTTTCGCTTTCAAATTGGAACACGCCTTATTGTTTATCACTAGCTCCATGTTTAATAACAAAACATTGCGTAACCATTTTTAAATTTAATGACAGGACTTTCGCTAGTTGATTAGTTATCAATTTAAAAAGATTAAGTGATTCATTAGGATTTCTCCTTTTTTTGAGAGTGAAATAGTGTTCACTTCAGAAAATGCAGTATTAAATTTTTCAGTAATGATCACTTAAATAATTTAGAAATTACTGTTGGGTTAAAATTATTTTTCCGGTGAGTATAATCATATAACAGAGTGATTTTATGTGCATATTCATTATTTATGCTGAAAATATTATTCATATTTTGATAATAAAATAATTGATGTTTTTGAGTCTTGTCATCAACATAATAATGTCATAATTTTGTTTTTTTTTTATAAAAAAAAGAAAAGAAAATTGTTGCATGCACCGACAATTCGCATTTAATTCAACAAAATCTGTGTTGTTTGTAATATTTGTTTTGTAAAAAGTTTATATTATTGCTTCTTGTTAAAAAAAATCAGTATCATGTTGAATTAAGTTTGTGGGTATATTATATAGATGTGTTTTTTACAGTTTTAGTCAATTGTTCAAATAGATATGTGACAGATATTATTATAATAGATAAAAATTAACAGGAGAAAATAACTTAATTCTATTTGGTTGCTTACATATTATAGCAACCACTGGATAATAAACCTTCATTTCTTATATTTCGATTGGTTAAACAAACAACTCAGGTATATATCGTCCAAATATTGCATCAGGTATAATATAGCTTAACAGTCCTAATGCAATTCTGGAGTTGCCAAATAAGTCCCTTGACAACTATAGTTCATGAAATTCTTTATATTTATATCTCTACATATCTTCTTACTGATATAATTGAGCTGCAGTTTTCAAAATCTAGTTCATATTATTATTTGCTATATTGTTAAAAATATTATTGGGGAGAGCTAAATTCAATATATAAATTCATAAATTTCAAAACATATGATGACGATAAAGTTTAGGTAAACAATATGCATTTTAAGCTTTTTGAGTGAATAGCTTTAAAAGTTTGGAATTGAAATATTTCTCTTGTGTAAGAATTGTGTTAAGATAAAGCATTTTAAGATTTCTAAAATCTTGACACATTTTTACATTTCTTTAAATTTGAAATGAAAGCGAACCAATTATTTATACCTGTATTTTTATGAACATAAAAAAGGGAATTTAAAATGCTAAAATCTGGATAAAATCTGACTGGTGTCTTATTCTTTAATTCTTTAAAAGATCTTTATTTTTTCTAGTCATGGCATATTAAAAAATTTTAGGATTGAGATTTGATTCAGAAAAATGATTCATTGAGTTGATTAGATAAATTTAATTTGTTTAATTAGTTACAAATCAAGACACCATTTTATGTGAAAGAGGAACTAAAATATTGGTATTTACTAATTAGAATGTTGATCTTTATCACCAAATTTGAAGCTGTCGTCAATAAGTTGCTAGCCTGCCAATAAATGGCAAAAGAAATGCCATTATTTAAAAAATTGTTCAAACCTTAACTGCTGTCCGTCATTTTGTTGATTTCACTGGCTTTGAGGGTTTATTGCCAAATTTGAATCTATCGTCTATGAGTTACTAAATCGTTGCCGTCAACGTTCTGATACATAAGTACCGAAATATCTAAGCATTTTATTGAAAATACTGTCAGAACCTGTGCTCTCCTACAAAACTTCAGATTGATTAATTTGATAGTAAACATAGTTGCCATGGTTCAATGAAAAGGTAAAACATAGATGAATTCATTTCTGTAACCAAATTTTAATAAAGGAAGATTTAGAAGAAAGTGCAGATATATGGTAGAAGTTAAATAAAAGATACAGATGAAGGAAAAACATTAAATAGTTAATGATTTATTTAATAAAAGTTCTGCATTAATAATTAAATGATTTATTTAATAAAAGCTCTGCATTAATAATTAAATGATTTTAATTAAAAACTCTGGTTGGATTATATCTAAATCATTGACAGTATAAATATTTGATTCAGTTCTGTTTAGGGCAACATAAAAAAAGTACTTTTTTTTTTCTCTTTTCTATGAAACTAATCAATAATGCATCTTAATTACTCATTACATACTTGTTATTTTCTTAACTGGCATCTTAACTCACTTGGAAAAAAAATTATGTTCTTTTAATCAATTGTAAAATTATGCTGTAAATGTATGCAATTGCATTGTTGTTTTTTAAAGCATAGTAAACATGTAATGTATTTTTTTATTATTTTAAGTTAATCACTAATTACATTCATTATTACATTTTTTAACTAGTATCTTAATTTTGTGTTTAAAAAATTGTGTTATTTTAATCAATTGTAAAATTATACTCTAATTTCTTGTACAATTATAAGTTGCACATAAAATATGTTGTAAATGTATGCAATTGCATGTTTTTTTTTTCAGTGTAGATAAAATATTATATCATTTCTTTCTTTTAAGTAATTGTTATTGTAATTATAAATAGATATTTACAAAAAAAAATGAAAACCCCTTTAGAAATGAATTTAAAAAAGTCATAACATTCAAACTGATTGCATATAATAATTTATAGTTATTGCATTAATATAATTTAAATTTATTTAAAACTCAATATATATTATATACTCAATATATATTAACTATGTTATTTAATAATAATTTTTTGTTCAAATTTCTAATAATAATTCAGGAATTATCTGTGGTTAATATCAATTTTTTTTAAAAAAAATGGTAATAACAAGTTAGCTATAAAAATAATAGCCTATATAACATAGATACATTCATTTTTTTAGAAGAGGGATATTTATTTTATAAAGAAAGAATACTTTAAAGAGTACTTTCCTTTAGCCGGGCACAAGCGAAAAATCATGTAAGAAATTTAGCGGAATTCTACATTATTTGATAATTTTTTTGTTTTAAAATCACTGCAAGAAATATGGCAAAATTCTACTTATATTATTTGGTTATTTTTCACTTCCGCATGGCTAACACAGAAGTACCCTTTAAAGACATAAATAATACAATGATATTATTAGTATACTTCTTGGATTAAAAACTAAAATCTATCTGATCATAAAGTCAATTGTTTTTCCTATATGAATTCAAGATTTTTAAATTTTACATTTTTGGTACCAGTTAATTTAATTTTAAACTTTACAAAAAAGGGGGGAAATATTGAACGCAACCAAAAATTAAATTTCTTTATTTCTATTTTATGAATGCGTTTTGGATTCATTCCTTGCATCTGGCTTGTATATAACGTTACTCAACGTTAATAGAAAGCTTCAGAGCTTTCAAACACACATTTATTTCATGAGGTTTTTGCAGAAGTGAGCAATTTACTAGAAGGAGTGTGTAATATATGTAAATGAATGCAAATTCACACATATTCCTTAATCACTGTAATTCGTAACAGATTATTTACTTCTTTAAGTTTTATTTTATTATGAATGAATGCAAATTTCTAAATCGGTATCAATTTATTTATACATCAACAACAACTTTTAGCCGTCCACAAGTGAAAAATCAGCAAATAATCTAGAATTCTGTCAAATTTCTTTGGCGAGCAATTTTTTGTTTGCAACCAGCTATTGGAAAAGATCCCAATAGATTAATCATTCGAACAAATTAAGATATTGATCTCATAAATTATGATAGTAAGTTTAGTTTATTTACTTATAAAAAATAAGTTTAAGTTGAATTTTCAATAAGTTAAATTTCAGATGAATTTATTAAGCATTTTTTTTTAAAACTAAATTTATTTTATTTCTTTTCAGGTTTTTAATCCATGATATTGCTGATTTTGAATCTCTGCATAACTTGTTAATTTCTGGATTGCAAGGGCTAACTTAAAAAAAAAAAAAAAAAAAAAATTCTGAAAAATTTGAAGATGAAATTTATTTTAGCATCATCTGTATATTTTGCTGTTATTTTAAGCAAAGAAAATTTGCTCTATCAAATATCAAATAATGTTCATTCTACATAGTTTTCACAACTATATATTTTCTCATTTTAATGTATCCAAGAATTCTGATGTTGTCAACAATGGATATTAAATCAGATTGCTGTACAAAATCTGTTCTGAAAAAATCAAATTCTTTTGATATTAGTAAAGCCAAAAAAGTTACATTTTGTAATACTGTTAAGGTTTTTGTTGATGATCCTAGCAAATTAATCAATACAGATAATAATGAAAATTTGGATGTAAATTACATTGAAATAAGTATTGTTGATAAATCCAAAGAATTATTACCTCCTGAATCTTTTGATGACTGTAAAGTAACAGATTTTTTAGTTCATAAAGTAATATATGATAATTATATTTTACCTGATGATGATGAGCTTTGTCTTACAAGTGAAATAAATGATGATAACCCCATCTTATTTGAATCGGGACCTGAAGACAATGAGTTAGAATTTGTTGTCCATAAAGTCACCGATCATGAAGACGATTTGATTAAAAAAGATTCAGATTTCAGTAATGATTCTACTGAAGAAAATGAGAACTTATCTGTGTCTGATTCTGAAGATAATAAACTAGATGCAACTTTTTCAAAATTGAGTGTTGAAAACATTCTTGAGCATGATAAAATAATTGCCTTAATTGACCAAACTAGTTTAGGTCTTTCAGCCTTAAGTAGTCCTTCTCTAACTTTGACGGGGTCTGAGGTCATATCTGATAAAATTTTTATTAAAAATAGTGATAAGTCTGTAGCTGTGATACCTAAAGTGTTGGACAATACACTAGTATTATCTCCACCATTGCAAGAATTGAGTCTTGATAAAATTGTTAAAGCACATTCAGAAAATGTTTTATGTGACATTGATATAAGCCCATTGAATTCCATACAAGAAACTGATAGTGATTCCGATGTGTCGTCAGAAGGTACGATGATAATGATGACTTCTGAAGAATGTCAGAAAAATGAACAGCATATTCGAGAAAGTTTTTTGAAATTTCAGTCTCTGAAAGATAGAACTAATAAAACTGAGCAACCGGAGACTTCAAATGATAATTTAGATTGTTCTGCTTCAGTTGAAGAAATCAATTCAGATGGAATACAGGATGATACAAAACTTCTCGATAAATTTGTTGAAAGTGCTACAGTTTTTATTAGTGATAATGTAGAATCATCAAGTGCACATTCTACAGAAAATCTCACTTCAACCCACTTTGATCTTTCTGAAAAGTGTCCTTCTGATTCTGATCCAAATGAGCTTCCAATATCAAAACGTACATATAGCTCTTCATTGCCAGATGCCGATTTAATATATGCCAATTATCATAGTTTACATTCCAAACATGCCTATGCATTAAAAAGAGCTTCTTCAGAAAATGGGACAAGTTTTATTCGCAAACCTGCTACATCTGTAGAAATTCCTAGTGATGTTCGAGAATGGAAAATACTCTTAAATTCTGTAGAACAAATTACTGGCAATTATCATACCATAGAAAATGTTAAAGAAAATGAAAACAGTTCTTTCTTATCAATTCCAGATCAATCTGATTTATCTGAAGCAGCTTCTCAAATTCCAAAAGCAGATGAGCTTGAGAATTTTGTGCATGAAAGTACCGAAAGAGTGGAACGCATTCGTAAACGGTATTATGTTAATGGGAAGCCACATATTAGGTTTGGCGTGCCGAAGCATGTACGTGGAATAAGACCACGTTTTGGTTCTACAGCTGAGATCCTTCAGTTAATGCAGAAGCGAAACAATCCACCTTTTGTAGCTTTTAATGGTGCAAAAAATCACATGTCATGGCCATGTGAAGAAAGTAACAGTAGTCATGAGCCAGTTGTACTCAATAGGCATTCCAATAATTTTTATGTTAGTCAAAGCTCCTCTCAATCTTCTATTGATTCATACTCAGAGGAACCATTGAATACTAGCTGTGATCATTATTCAATTTCTTCCTGTCCGTCAATTATTGTACACGAAAGGGGTTCTCCCGAAGGTGCAAGTCCACCTAGACCCAGAACAGAGATTAATGCTCATTCATCATCTCAGAGTTATGACTCGGATAGTTTTGTATACTACTCTCTTAAAATATAGATGAGTTCTTTAGTATTATTTTAATTTTTACAGAGCTTTCAAACTGGTGAATTTTTCTATTTGCTCAATTGACTTTATTTATATGAAATTATTCACTCATCATTAAAACAGATCCAATTGGGAGTATTCATTATGAAAAGGCTGAAGTTTGTTTATCTTTTTTTAGTATTATTTTTTTTATTTTACAAGTGATGTACAAAAATGGGGGGGGGGTTCTGTATTGAACAATTTTTTAACAAGAGTGTTTTTATAGGAATAGTGACATATTGGTTGCTGATGTTTTTTTGAAACATTTTATTTCAATTATTAGTTTACAGGGTATTTGTATTTGGCAGTCAGTATGTTTATGTATTCATGATTTAGTACAAATACCTGTATATTAATGGTGCTAGAAACTCATCTTAACAAGAAATAAAATGATTTCATTTTTCATTTTATTATTCATCTGAATTCTAGAAAAACTTGCCATAATTTCCCCCTCTTTCTTTTCTGTTGACTGTCCAGTTATAAAGCCACACATAAATCTTTAAAAGAAGCTTGTTTCAATAGTATCAAAGTCAAATAGTAGGCAATTTTAAAAAGATAGAAAATGTTTTTTAGCATCTCCAGTTTTAAAATTTTAAAACTAGTGATGATGCTTTATTTGTATATCTAAGCTTGCATAAAATATGAATGAATTTATTTGGTTAATTGTATATAAAATCCAATCTATCCATTTTGAAATACTGGGTGTCCAAAAAGTTCACATACTGATGATTTGCGATTTTATTTTACAAAAACAACAGGTTTAAAAAGAATTATTTTTATGCCAATGATAAAAAGCACTTTTAACATAACTAAGGAAAAAATACTGAACTTGCATTTATAATAAATGTTCAAAATGTCCACCCTTTTCTTGGAGACAAAGCTCAACTCGTTTGCATATGTTTTTTGAAATGCCTTTTAACATGCTAGGAGGGATTTCTTGTATCCTTTGGGTAATTGCGATTTTCAAATCATCTATTGTTTGAGGATCACCTTCATAAACTTTGTCCTTTAAATATCCCCACAAAAAAAAGTCTGGGATGGTCAGATCAGGGGGTCGAGGTGGCCAAAGATTTTTTTAGATAAGTCAATCGCCGTAAAAAGCTTCAAGCATGTCCATGGTTTCATTACCTGTATGTCAAAATTTAATATACTTGAAGAAAAATCAAGGACAATGATTTTTTAAATTTGGAGTACGGGAACTTTTTGGACACCCGGTATAAAAAATGATATACCACTTACAAGTGCAATTTGTGTAGGTTTAAATATAGTTCTTGTTTGTATCATTAAAATTTTTAAGAAATAGATTTAATTTATTTTTGTTTGTTCTTTTTTATTTTATTTTTTAAATAAATTGACTATTTTTGGTTAGAATTTTGTGACTGTTGACTCTTTTGGGAAAGAATACAAAAATGTGAAATTATTCTGTAATGGTATGTACGCTCTAAAAGATTACTTGTAGAACAACTTTAAATTTACTTATATTAATTATTTTTGTTTTATTATTTCATTTTTCTTTACATTAATTGTTAGTGATACATTTAGCTTAAGATAAACATTCCATTTTGTTTAATGTATCTGTAGTTTGTTATATTATACTAGGTGATTGATTGTTTTTATATTATATAAATATATTATGTAATTTTAAGGTTATAAATTCTTAATAAGTTATTTTAAATTGCTTCCCGTTATGTTGAATATGATCACAAGGTACTAAAGTATGCCATTATAATAAAAGAAAAATAAAAATTCTATCATCTATATGAGCTTGCAGAGGATTTCTTTTCATATGATTTTAACTTTAATAAAAAGAAAATTACCTAGTTGTATGCAAGTGTGCATAATCTTTTAAGCGACTCAATTAGATTGAATTTAGTCACATTTACAAGCAAAATAAAAACTTTATTTTGGCTGTTGTCCATTTTGATTATCAGTGTTTTGAACTTATATGTTTTAATACTTGACTTCTCTCTCACTGAGAGATAATGGAAGAAGTGACTGAAAGCAAGCGCAAGTCTCAAACACAACTATAAGAAACGTTAATTAAAAAGTACTTTAATCAAAATGTTATTAGGCATGCATACTTCTTCTAATTAACTAAATTAAACAGATAATTTGAACTTTTGATTCAATACTACAAATACTGTTGTATTTGTTAACTACAATAATTCAATCGTAGTTTCAAATAAATACCTGCTCAAAAGATTCTGAATCAGTGATTTATTATTAGTGAAGGATTATGAGAAGATCTCTTGAATAGATCATCTCAAATAAACCTTGTACAACTGCAGACACAGTTGTTTAAATGTTCTTCATCTCCGTTTTAACAGAAAGAACAATAAAATCTTCGGCTAATTGCTGTCACTTTCTGGCAGATTGTTATAAAATGAAAGAAATTTATTTTAAATAATTGAAGCATTTATTTATTACTATAATTTTTGTTGGCTGGTCATAGTTATATTTCTCCTGTCATATTGTTTCTTATTAATAATGTATTTCTTAACAATGCCCACATCACAAAAGTGTACTAAGAAACAAATTTTTATACCTATTCTTTTATATTTGTTCGACTATTTTTGATTTTTTTTCTTCAAAAATAGTTATTTATTCTGGTGATCTTTTATAAATCAACTGCCGTAATTGTTTTATATACCTTCTTTTACCATTTAGGTTTGGATCATTATTTTTCCATTGAAAAATGTGTGTTAGATTCATAATATTTATACAGAAAGAAAAGTTTATTTTTCTATCTTGATTTATTTATTTTTGTAAATAAATAATTACAATTTGTTTAAAATTATATGAAGATATATTATAAAATGCATTATCTCTGTTGTGTAAATAAAGTATTGTGAAATCAAATGTAGTGTATTATTTGAAGTTGCCTGTCATCATAAAGGGAAATCAAATAAAAAATACAGAAAATTCTGTTATTTGCAGACTATCCATAGTTGTTTATTAAAGGAAAAAAAAGTTAATATACATACAATTACTTTACATAAAGTTTTGTAAAAACAAATTTGTAGGCATAGAAATCTACTGTTTATTAAATCAGTTATATGTGTAAATCTGTTAATTTCTAAAAACACAAATGTAATTAAATTTTTGAAAGTTTTTTTGTTTTCATTGAAAGTTTGTTTCATTTTTTAATTTCATAATATATTTCCAATTTGGTTTCGGAAAATATTTTATTTCTACTTGTCTAATATACAGTTTATTAAAAAAAAAAATTTAAGAGCCAGGGGGGGGGGAAAGGCACTAGACAAGCAGCATTAATAAATGCTGCGACATTTCAGATTAAAAATTATAATTGAGAAAACCAATTTCCAGCTACACGCAATGATAAAAATGAGTTACAACTGTGACCAGTTACAAGTTATTAATCAGTTTTTGATATTTTGCATTGGATCAAAGATTAATAATCATTTATCACAAAATTATTATTCAAAGATATTTAGAGAATGTATGTTGATATAGAATGTTCAACTTTGCATTTATAAGGCTCCATGAGCTGAAAGAGACAGATTGATTAATAGATTTTATTAGCTGAGTTATGGGGGTGTGGAAACACTTTCAAAAGTAAAATTCTATGAATTATAAAAGATTATGACTATAATGTGCATTTCCATAAAATGATTAAAATTATTATTTAATAAAATATAATTTACTTATTTATAATGGTTATTGATTACTCGTTTTATTGTTTTTTATATTCCACTTGATGGTATCTTGCAAAATAATAATTTTTAATTTTAAATTTATTTCAGGCAAAAAAAATTGTCTTAAGTATTTAGAAGTAAGGAAATACTCAACTAATAGTTCGAAGTTAATGTTTATCCTAATATTTTCCAAGAATCTCATTTCTTTAGTTATATTTCTCATCATATAAATATTACAAAAATAAATAAAAAACATTTTACTAAGTTGTTAAAAAAGTAAATTTAAATTTTAAGACGCGTTAAAATGCTAAATTAAATCAAACTGTTATAAAAAGAGCCTCATCACACACCTTTCCTAAGGCAGCAAAATGAATAAACTATCCACAGAAGAATTCTTTACAAATGCAGTCTCTACAGAAACATCTAACTTTTAGAGGAATAAGTTCTTATTTAGAGTTAAAGAAGAGAGTAATATGCATGTATTATTGCTGTGCCATTACTATTTCTCATCTTGCTTTCAAGAGAAAGAAACATCTAATTTTAACTGAATCTTGATTAATTCCAAAACAGTGCAAAGCCTATGTAATTTAAAATGTTTCCTAAAATAAATTCAATTTACTGCTCTAAAAATCTGAATGTTAAATAATTTCTATTTTGAGAAATAATTATCAATGCAACCAATTAAAGTAATTCCTTATTATAATGCTACTTATTGCAATGGTGATTATTGTCCCTAGAACAGTCAAGTTCATAAATGAGTCATACAGTTCAAAGAAATAAGAACTAAAATTAGGTGATTTATTAACTCATCAGAGTAAAAAACATTTATGCTTTATGTTTTTCTGATTTAAGAATCTCTGGTGCTGAAAAATACATTTTCTACCCCTTCCCCCGTAACTTCGGCATATTTTTAAATCCAAAATTTATTATACTTCATAGGATATATCTCATCATTTTCATTCCCATCCAACATCACAACTCAAAATCTTATGAATTCATAGTGGAAGGATCTTTATATTTTTGAACAAATGGAATGCAATTGTAGCCAGTTGCCTTACATGTTAAACAGGAAATTTTAATTCAGTTACAAAATAATAAAATTTCTATAAAATGCAAAATCACCAACATTCATCCTGATTTTCTACAACAGAAAAGTGACATAAGGCATGAGAATCATTAATAAAAACATTAATAGTAGCAAGGGTTTTTTTTTTTTTTTCCAAAATGTTTGCTTTCCTATAAAAATACTTTAATGCAACCTTGATAATTTTAAATATATAAATTCAACAACTAATAAATTAGTTATTGACAACAATACTGATATCAATTCATTAATAAAACTGAATGGATGGAATTCAATCCAATTCACTATGTATCATTTAAAGAAATTTACTGGATTTTTCTAAATTGCCTTGTGCGAAATTCATTTTGGTCAATACATATATATGCATTTAGTATGGTTGTTTTCAAAATTCATACAACTTTAATATAATCAGAATTAAAAATTGTATTTTAAAATCAAATTAAAGATAACCCAAAGACATAGATAATTAGGATACTTCTTTTAGGCAATATTATTTATTTAGACAAAATTAGTCTACAAAATTAAAACATGTCATTTAGTAGTTAACACTACTGTGACAATATTTAAAAGAAAACTTTCAAAGGCACCATTATTATTAGTTAAAACTATTTAGATAATAAAAGTGGCATCAATGGAGAATTTTAAGATCATAAAAAAAAGCACATTTAATGCAAAAAGGTTTCAAAAATATTTTGAGAAAAAATATTAAAATTTAAATCATGAATTTTTTTACTGTTTTTCAAGTCAAAAGTGTCAAAGTCAATAAAAGTATAGTGAAACCACAGCTAAAGAGATTTTTTTTTTTAATGTGAACATGAGTCAAACCTTCTTTCTAAAGTAATGTGTAATTGTATAAATAAGTTATGAGAAAACGCACAATTTTTAAGCAGTTGTGTGGCCAAAGAGAGGAGCCACTTGAATTTTCAGACTTTGATTTTATTCAATCTTGGAATGAAAAAGAAGTGATTATGAAAGTGACATCTGTTCACAAGCAATACAAGAGTAAAATCCTTTTCTAAATAAATTTAGATTTTGGTATGGATTTCTTTACAGATGTTGATTTAGGTGCGGGCATTATTGGCATGTTTTAAAAGAATTTGCTTAGCTTGACAGATCTTTATCCCTTTACTTGGAGTGTGAGAACTTGCTGATTAAGCAATTTTATAGAGCTCATATAGCATTAATTGAATAAAAAAGGTGAAGTCAGATCAGGAAATAAGAGAAAATTAGTGTTAATTTAATATAGATTAAATTAAAGCAAAAATTTTGAAATTAATTTAGAATTTAATTTAAATTAAGATACATCATTACATATTGGTAACGTTGTGAACATGTATCATATATTTTCAAATATAAATGATTTTTTTTTCAAAACATTATCTAAAATACTCATATAAGCTAAAAAAATTAAAATCTTGCAACTTTCACATTTGTTACTACGAGAGGGAAAATATTGCTTAGCTGGTAATGACTAGAATATATTCCAACTAAGACACTATAAAGAAAAAGCCAGTTGTTAACATTTTCAACTTCAGTAACTCTATATGCGATTATTTTTTCTTTACATTTCACGTCTTTTAAACAATCTACTGAATAGGTGTTAGTTTCATTTTCTGTGCCACTTTGTCTTTTGTTTGAAGATGAATGGTAAAAGAAATTTTTATGAAGCATATTTCAAATTTAAAGATGATTACATCCCAAGAAAACTTTAACAGAATGATGGTTCAAGATCTCTCCGTTAATTATCCATCAAATGCAACAAGACAGAAATAATAAATAATTAAAAAAATAAAGCAATTTCATTTTAAATTGATTTTTTCTTAAGTTTAATAAATATAAACTAGCAATACAATGTGCAGTATATGGAGATATTAAAATATTTATTGCTTTCACTTAGTATATTTATAAACAGTAATAAAGCAAACAAAAAGAAGAAATTTGACCAAATATTACAATTAAGACTAATTAAATATTTTTTAATTTTCTATTATTTTAGAATTTAAAGTTTTAAAATTTTTATTTATTTGCAAATAGTGTAACAGCATCTTCTTAACCAGATTATCTGTTGCTAATTTCAATTCAGTAACTGGATTGACAGACATTCACCACTGATTATAGTATTAAACCACTAGCACTACATCTATTATAGCACTAACCACGTCATATATAATATGATTCCCATTTGATAACGCTTATCTTCAAATGACTTTCAAAAAGTCCAAGAATACAACACTATTTTGTGTTTTCCATGTTGCAGGAATTCTAGAATTGAAAATTACATTTGACCATGAGTTTAATTACTGAATTTTAATCGTAAAACTCATGAAAATTGTTGCACGAGTGAAAGAAACTAAATGAATTTTAACTGTTGTTTTAAATTAGATTAGTAATGTTCCTCATTTTAACAAATTATTCTTTATTTTTCTAAAATATTTGAATTTTATATCAAATTCGACATTTACATATATAGAATCAATGAAATATAATGTCTTTACTCTTAATTTACAAAATTTTAGCTTAAAGCCACATGCGCAGAAAAACTTTTCATACAGGATAAATACCATGTACAAGTACTTTTTAGAAAATTGATTATTTAAAAAAGCAAACTAGTTGGGTATAAAAGAAATGCTCTCTGTTTGCACTCTATGATTATTGACACCAAGTCAATGAAAATTCATTATTAAATTTACAATCACTAAATTCTCTCAAATCCTATCCCACCCTTCCCTAATTTCAAATATTAAATCTTTGTTCATTAATAAGCTTATTTCTACCAAGTTCTTATTAAAAATATTTTAATTAATGTATTATAATTTTAAAAATATATTAAATACTTTTTAAAGACACCAAAGAAAATATAAGAGCTTATTTATAGGATATAGATTTCTTTAATTTTTTTCTCTGCCTAAACATTATTAGAAATAAGTAATGAAGAAATTGTTATTTATTTATTTATTTTTGAAATTTTGGAATGAAAAATATGAATATAAAGCAATGACAACTTGACTGTATGTTAAAAATATTTTAATACTAAATTACAAGAATTATAGCATATTATGTTTAAAAAATATTGTGCTTTAGAAAATTTGTATATATATATTTGAGATTTAGAAAATTATTATTTTTTTAAACCATGATTTAAAGTAATATTTATTGTATTTGCAAAATTTAATTTTTTTTTTTCTTTAAAAGGAGGAGCATGTATTTTGACTTCATAATTAATTAATAATGTAAATAAATATAAAATAAAATATGTTTCAAATATTAATACATTGCTTGATTTCCCTTTTCAAGTGATTAGATTTTAAGATTCTGATGCTAAGTACTATATTATTAGAGAATAATTCAGTTATAAATGCAGATCAGAAGTTTCAATTTTCCAAATCATCAAAACTTTAGATAACTTATACAGTATTAGTCAATAAATAATACATTTAGATATTATTCATGAATATGTAATTATCCTTTCAAATTCAGAAATGTAATTCTTAATGTTCCCAATAGGCATCACTGCTAATTATATTTTCCAATTCAGAAATGTAATTCTTAATACTGTTCCCAATAGGCATCACTGATCAACTTGTAATAAACAGATGAGTATCATGAACAAAAAGGCAATGTAATGTTTTCTAGTATTACATTATTTTTGTATAAAAAATATGACAATATATTGGTCATTGTATCTTTATAGCCTACTACTATAGATTTAAATTTGAAATGCAGAAAAATTTCTTAATTATTATTATTTTTAAATTAAAATGCTTCCATGCATTTAGAAACTCAACATGGAAGAATAGAATATGACTCGGCTATCTGAAGAGTTTTGCTACACCTCGAAATATGTTTATTCAAAGAATAATGATGAATTTTTTAGTAAATGAAATATTGTTGAACATCATTATGTGTAAAAAAAGTCAATACTATAGAGATTTATATAACTTTTAAAAATTCAGACAATTCATCTAGTTATGAAATTAAAATTTTAATTTCAAATATACAAAATTATACTAAGAATATATTTACTAAATTAAAAATAAGATACATTATTCAATATTAAAGAAATAACAACAAATATCTGACACCGACAATAAATTAACCAAAGTTTGCAATAACATTGTAAGCACAATTTTAATAAACATCTAAATATTTTGTTCATAAATGAATCAATTTAAAAACTGACATGATAGTAATACTTAGGTGCTCACATGGAATGGCACTACAGGTGGAAAAATTTAATTTATTTCAAGATTTTGAAAGAACCATCCAACTTACAACAAAATAAAATAGAAATATTGGATACACTGCAAGAGCTTTCCTTTTTGGAGGCTGGCTGTCTCCAAGAAAAACTGTTGCTCCTATTATGGCCCAAACAAACCCAGCAGTGACTATCAAGAACTTCACTATGAATAGCAGTAATGAATAATTGAAAATTAAATCAAAGAAAAGGCACACAAGTAAGGCTAAACTTGGAGCTAGTAAACAATAACCAAGAACACATACGCTCTGAAAGAAAGATATATTTCCACCAAGCAGCTTGGAATTTACGGTGACAACAACAGCGCCAAACCATACAATGAAAAATATTTCAGCAAACTGTAGTCCACCATCATTCAAATTATCGGAACTCTCATTTTGCAAAGCTGAAGCAAGGAAAACACAAAGTATTAACGGTCCCCATAGATCCCAATCTTTCAGAAGAGCCTTCTTTTGCTTTGGATATAAGACATGGTAAAACTTGATACCGACCGCTTTTAAATCACGAAGAATAGTGTCTTTGACAGGTTCATCTAATGTATGATATTCAGAGCTTTCAGTGTGAGTAGGGCTTCCACCGATTTCACCTTCTAAATTGGTTTCATCGGTTTTTTGATAAGGCAGAGAATCAGGTGATTCCATTTTCAAAAAGGCTGAACTGACTTAGAAATATTGTAAATTAATATTTACGAGAAACAACACATCGCAAAACAAACACAACGCAACATCATCACATCATTATATGTAGTAATAGTGGAAGTTCTTTTCCTCTATTATTGTAAGTTTCTTATGCGAAAAATGAAATTTTATTCCATTTGTAGCATTATTTATTTTTGCTTCAAATTACATTATTGTAAGAAAAAATTAAAAGCAGCATTATCTTAGTTTATGATGCATTTAAGATTTCTCAAAACGATATTAAAAATATGTGGCAGTGTACCGTTACTTTTATCTGAAGGGAAGAAGTAGAGTATATATCAAAACAGAATATCAACAAACGAAACTGAAAACCGGTGCACCAGTCGAAATATGTAATATTTTAAAGAAATACTTATAATCCTAAAAAATACAAGATTGTCAAACTTTGAGATAAAGAGCTGTGTACAGAAAGTATATGACAGATACTTGTAAGTAGGAGAATTACGGAATGGCTGATTATTCTGACATAATTAAGGAAGTGGATTTAATTATTCCTCCTCTTACATTTGATACCCACAAAGGGCAAGCAGGACGAATTGGTATTGTTGGAGGTTGCATAAATTACACTGGTGCTCCTTATTTTGCTGCTATTTCTGCTTTAAGAGTTGGATGTGATCTGGTTCACGTATTTTGTACGAAAGAAGCCGCTCAAGTTATTAAGTCTTACAGTCCTGAATTAATTGTTCACCCTATTTTAGATAGTCCTAATTTCAATGAAGAAATTTTGCTCCATTTACCTTCCATGCATTCTTTGGTTATTGGACCTGGCTTAGGAAGAGATAAAGACACTTTTTTTGCCGTTCATCACTTGGTTGATTTGGCTAAAAAAAGAAACTTGCCGTTGGTTTTCGATGCTGATTCTCTATTTTATTTAAAAGATACACCCAAACTTATTGAGTCCTACGAAAAGGCAATTCTTACTCCGAATAAGATAGAATTTGCCAGATTGTATACTTCTCTGTTGAAAGAAGAACTCACACATGATCCTACAGAAAAGGATGTGAAACACATATCTAAGATTTTAGGCAATGTCACTATTGTCAAAAAAGGTGCAGTCGACATAATATCAAATGGAACTCAGACAATCACTTGTAATGAACCTGGAAGTGCCAGAAGATGTGGTGGACAAGGCGATTTGTTGTCTGGTTCAATGGGCGTCTTCAATTATTGGGCTCATAAGTTATATGAAAACAAACATAAGGATAGACATAGCTTGTACAGTGCTACAATTCTTGCTGCCTTTGGAGCATGTGTACTGACAAGAAGATGCAATCACTTAGCTTTCAAAAAATTTAAACGAAGTACCATTACAACAGATATGATTGCTGAAATTCAAAGTGCATTCACATCTCTTTTTGAGGGAGCTGTATAATATAATTTTAAAATATATTTTATATATACAATTTTTTATAAATTGTACAGTTTTATTTTGATATATTGTGATATCAATGTATATTATTTGGTTATCTGTGATTTGATTGGAAAAATACATGTACACTTTACAATGTTATTCTTACTTATTCTCTTTTTTTAGTTTATTCATTAATAAAAAAAATATAAGAGAACACTTTACGATTCTATTCTTAATTATTTTCTTTTTTATTTATCAGTTAATTATTGTAAATATATTATCACTGTACTCTCCTACTTCTATCAAGTTTTGTGAAATTTCAAAAATAAAAATGTTTTATGAGATATTTTGTATAAAATTACTTGAATAAATGGGAAAATAAAATTATTTGTTTGAAAATCTTATGCTTTTATTGAAAATATATGTAAAAAAAAATGATATACTTAAAGTATGTTTAGTGTCTAAATTAAAAAAGTTACAATATAAATAAAAATTTAGATATATGAAAGCAATGAATTTTTATGCAGATTATAAGCATTGAATTTTGATAAAATATTTTAATAATTATGTTTGGTACTTTTCCATTAGTTGTGTTCCAGCAAAAAATCACCAAAGAAATTTTGCAGAATTCTCCATTATTTGGCGATTTTTCGCTACCGCCTGGCTAACTGAAAAGTACCAAATATATTATATATGCTTTTATCATTTTCTACTGCTTCTTTTGTTTTCTCTCTATTTTCTTCTCAAATGTTTAAAAAAAATTATTTGTTCATCTTGTAGAAGATTTTAGATTTTTATTCAAAACTTTTGAAATTTTTTCTTCCTTTTTCATAGTCATAACAGTTGAGAAAGAAAATTTCAAGAAAGCCCATTGTAGCTCTAAAATAGTTGCATATTAAATATTTTCTTGTAAATCTAATTATTAATCAATTTTAATTCTAACTATACTAATATAAATTAGGTATTTTATTAGTTTGTATGATTTTTTTTTCTTTCGACTCCATAGATATTTAAAAAAAGTTATCATCATAAAGATATTGGGAATAGAATATTCAGTCAGGTTTCAATAATTGTTTCAACAAAATCCTGTAAATACCTAGGTTTTTAAACTAAAAAAAATAATGTAGCATACAACATTATAGCATACATGCAAACTCTTAATAATTCAAATACACATTTACAGATGTCTTCATTGGTGAAAGTACTGTAATGAGTAATCTAGAGAATGTGGTTAATTCTATGATCACCTTTGTAGCTAATTTTATTATCTTTTACAATTAGAATTATTTATTTGAAAAATTCAATAAGTATCAAAAGGTTAGTTATTTTTTATTCAGTGATAAAGTTTTGAATTAGATAATTGTATTTGTCTATTTTCAATTCAATTACAGTTCTCAATACAATTTAAAAAATTATACACTGTAACTTACAATTATATTTTGCTCTTTGAAGAATTTTCTTTCCCTCTCATCTTATAACTGGACATTAGAGAATCTATGTGAGCAATATTCCAACATGAAATTTATGAGTGATTGTAAAGAACATTTTTTATTTAGTGTTTAAGAAATCTTGGGAATTAAATATTATTGAACATTTGTTATGAATATTTAAACCAATCCATTAGAAACATTTTATTAATTTGAATTAAAATTTTTGCCTTATTGCTTGTACAAATGTTCTATTGCAGATTTTTTTTAATACCTTCTCTGTAAGAAGTATTTATTTTACTGCTGCAATGATAGCTCACAAGTACCATTTGATCTTTATTTACTGGCTGATGTCATACATCATAACAATTAATCATTAGGATTTCCTTATTTTTATCACACTAATTTATTTAAAGGATATCCTATTAATAATTGTTGCTATTACACTAATTTATTTAGAATGATATCTTATAGATCAGGGGTTCTCTGACATTTAGACATTGCAACCCCCTTTTTAGACTAAGTATTCTGGCGACCCCCCCAGAGTTTTAACTCTGTCTAAAGTTTAGACAGATATTTTAAAAATTTTACATATAATCAAGAGTTTGTAGAGTATGTGTCGGGTATTGGCGCCACATCTCTTGACACCTCATCTTTCTCCTTATTGGTATCATCTCATCTCGAAACTTCGATTGAACAGCTTACAGATTAGATTCCAGTTAAGGATATGAGTGGTATTGTGTGGATAGTCAATCTGTTAAGTGAGCGAACCGTAACAAAAACTGATCAACTGATATAGATTTTAAGTGATCAGTCAGCTAAAGTAATTTTTAATATAACTTATTTTGGCGAATTTTGGATATGTATTAAAAAGGAATATCCAGGACTGTCCACAACAGCAATGAAAACTTTGATGCCATTTTTTACATCTTACAACTGTGAACAAGGATTCTCCATAATGATAAATTTAAAAACAAAATCGAGAAATCGTTTGACGCTGGAAAATGACATTGTTTTTTGTGTGTTACATAGCTCATTCCAGACATTAAAAAACTAGTTAATTCCAAACAAGCTCATGTATCTCATTAACTGATGGAACACAAAAACTAACTCGTATGTGTATTAAAAGCTGTATGTGTACTCTTTTTTTTTAATGAAAACTACAGCAATGAATTAATGTTCTTTAAACTTTTCTTCCACATCTCGCGACCCCCCAGGGAGATTGCGACCCACCTTTTGAGAACCCCCTGCTATAGATAATATCTCTGCATTCCTTTTGTATCACAGAATTTTCTTTAAAATTGGCATGGTGCTAATGAGTATATTCTAGAGTAGGTAGTTCTTTACATTCTGAAAAGATGAGTTTCTTTTGGGGTTTTCCCCTCTTCATCAGCTTGGAAAGGACTTTTCTATTTCTTCATTAAAATTCCATTAGAAATATTATTTTGTAGCATCTATTGATGAACTTGATCTCAAACATTAATCTTCAATTAAAAACTAGTACTTCCTTCTCAATGCAAAAATATTTATGAAGATCTGTTAAAAATTTCAACTGTACTCTAACAAATAATATATGAAAAAAATGCAAAGTCGATTCCTACTTAAATTAAAAAAAGAATTTTTTATTTTAGTTACCTTTTATTAAATATTTACAATTAATATAAATTATTTATCAAAACATTATGCTTGCCAAAACAAAATCAAGTCGGTATCCGTTGAAAATAAATCAGAACGATCAATTAGCGTTAACTTTTCAACGGCAATCGAGGCAACGTAAAGGCGTGAATTTTCTACGTCAGTTGCGGGAACGCAATACAGATTAGAAATTTTTAATTTTCTTTATTCTATTGTATTTGAATTCGAAAGTACTTCAAATTAAATCCTAAAAATCAATGATTTAACCACGTTTAATTTTGAATGCATTAAATATTAAGAAAATAAGCAAAATCATTTGAAATAATCAGCTTATTGGCAATTTTCAAAACTGTACCATTAAAATATACGGCAGAACAGCACACTTATCTGTTGTTGGCTTATTTTAGGCACCAGTTGGGGTAACGCAATGCAGATTAGAAGATTTTAATTTCAATTCATCTGTTTTATTTTCATTCAAAAGCACTTCTGAAGGAATCAAAAGATATGTCAATTAACAATGTTTAATTTTAAACTTATCATACACTACGAAAACAAACAGAATCGCTTGAAATATGCGGTCGAAAACATGTTACATCTAACATCATTAGCGTCGGGGGAAAAAACTACTTAAAACTATGTACTTAAAACTATACAGGTACTTTAATAAATTTAATTGAAAATGATGAAAATATGCAAAAGGATTATGTACAGCAAGAAAAAAAATCAAGAGAAATGAACAGGAAATATCGAATTATATTAACACAAGAACAGCGTAAGGAAAAAATTCATAAAACCTCCTTTAGAATAGTGAGATAATATTAAAATGAAAAACGGAAACAGAATAATAAAAACAAACTATTAGATTTTTATTTTATTTTTTGTTTTGATGAAAAAGGTTTTCTGTCGGGAAATCCTACAATAAATAACAAAAAATTCCATTAGATAGATAATATTAAAAGAAAACCGGAAATAGAAAAATAAAAACAAACGATTCAAATCGCTCAAGCAGATGTTTTCAGATTCTTTTTTGATTTTTTGGCGGAAAATTTTGTTTTTAATTAATAAAAAAATTAACCACTCAATTTACCTGAATAAATAGTAGTCTATGTGCTATTCTGGACTGTAATCTATCTCTGTGCTAAATTTCTTTCAATTTCCTTCAGCCATTCTGACGTGATTGAACCCCATCATCCATTCACACTTTTACATTTATAATAGATTTAAAAATATTTTCCATCAGCAAGTTATGCTCATAAGAATACGTTTTGAGTAGTTTTTATGCCGAAAGGATTGGCAATTATATTTGCTTTTGAACATTGTTTAGGTTTACAAAGCCTTATTTAATTACAAACAAAAACTTTAAATGATTTTTTTTTTGAAAAACTTGGAATTCGTAAAAAGTTCCATACATAAATGACGATATCTTAAAATCATACTAATATAATATCTTGAAATTTTGTGTTCTAAAGGCAATGTGCGAAGGATAACTTTGAATTGAAATTTTTTTCTGTTAGAGTTGCCTAATGTAATTTTCACTAACAAATTTTGTGAAATTTTCTATACAGAAATACTCAATTAACTATAATTTTTTGAAAAATGCACGTATTTCTTAGATTCTAATTCATTTCCTTCACCATAGCATTGTGCATAAAAATAATTGGAATATGTGCAATAGAATTTTTTGTAGAGTGTTTTGATTTTTGTTGCAATTTTCACTGTCTTTTTTACACAAATTAAGGCACTTTGCAGAATCTCGATTGGCATTGAATTTCCTAATAAACATTTTTCTTTATTTGCAACCCCATCAATTAAAAAAATAAAATAGTTCACTCGAGGAATTTTTCAAAAATTTCTCTCCACAGGCTGACAGGTACCTTAAAATTTTAATATAATACAAATCAATGCATTTAACTTGATACTAAAACAGTTTGACTTCATATGCAAGTAATCTATATTGTTACAAGCGGGTGAACGTCGCGGAAACTCACCGAAGGAGAAGGCTTTGGCGACGGCTGTGAAAAGGCTTGGCGCCAGCCGAGTTGATTTGGCGAAAAGAATAGTTTGGTAGCCGCTGGATTTTTCATATAGACCCGCGTGTGTCCTCGCGCTTGCTCGTTCGGCTATATAAGGGACGAGTTGCCGTAGTTTCGGCAGTTAGAGTTTTCTCTCGGAAGAGAAGCGTCTCGCTGGACTAGCGGATTACTTTTCTCACTTGTTATTAGTGAGCTGTCTTTACGTTTGCTGTTAACGTTGTATTATTGAGTTCGCTGATATTTACTGTTTACTGTGCTAAGCGATAGCTGTTTTGAAGTCTGTTTTTATTGCGCGTAAGGCTTGCATGTACACTGTAAATGCCTGTTGACTGCTGGATTGTTTTTATCTGAAGTTTTACTTTATCGAGTCATCCTGTAAATAACTGTAAATAAATTTGTCTGTGCTGTCCTCAAGTAAAGTCCATTCAATCCGAACCCGCTACGCTAAAAAGGTAACAATATTAAAAAGTACAATTTCAGAAAGCCTATAAAACTGGTTACAAAATTATATCATCAAAAAAATTCAATAATTTCATCGAAATTGATTATTTTAAACCAGTCCTTAAACCTTATTTTTTTTATTAAATAAAATTCTAATGAGATATATTTTTTAACATTCAGTGTTGCAATTTTTATTTGTCAAACTATATTTGTGCCAATTTTGGAAGCTAGAGGTAGGTTTATCTTGTAATGTGTTCATACACATAAAGATTCATGTTGTTGTTCTCTTGTTTCGCTTTTCAACGGAAGGAGGGATGCAGTAGCTCACAAAAATCACAAAACCTTTTAGTGCCGGGATGGCCTGGTTGGTAGAGCGTTGGACTCGTACTCCTTAGGTGATCTGTGTGAGCGATACTTACCGGCCAAAAGATTCCCCGAGAGTATGGTGACTGGCACTCGTTAAATCTGTTCGTGGTAGCAAAGTCCTCCATATCGAGAGTAATATCACTGGGGGTACTGGGTCAGAGGTGATCGTTCTCTGTCCCAGATCTAAATTACGATCTGAGATGAATGAAAGAATTTGAATGCAGTCCGCCCCCTAAAAAGGGTGGTGACGTGTGTGTAGCTAAGTCGTACTCTTGGCCCTAGATGGCGCTACGTGTAAAACAAAGTGACGCATTTCTTAGGCTTAAAATCTGCCGATCGTATCAGTGGAGGCTTGTCCACGGCAACTGCCTTTAGTCACAACACACAAACCCTTTTTATGGAGCGGACTTCATCCATTCATTCATTTTCAGATCCTTATTTAGATCTGGAACCTAGAACGATAACTCTCGCTTAATACCCCCCAGTGGTATTATTCTCGACATAGAGGATTTTGCAACCACGAGATTTAACGTGCATCAGTCACCAAACACACGCACAAGGAGAGTCTTCGGTTGGCGGGTTCGTACTCGCGGCTCAAGAGATATGAATCCAACGCTCTACCAGCCAGGCTATCCCTGCCCTATAGATTCATGTATTCTCTTTTATTAGAAGAGAAAGAGATTGATTTGAAATGATACACATACAGAATTAAAGGTTTTTATTTTCTACACTATGAAAGATTTTATTGCACTGAGTTATCAACATGAGTATGTTCATGTCTATGTTACATTTATCTACAATCATTTTTACATTCGACAATGGTAGTAAAAAACGCTTTGAAACTTCTTTATTATAGAAGTATATCTCAAAAAGGAAAAAAAAGTATTTCGTAGTTAGATTTCTACATTAGATGGGCTTAGAACATAAGGCATTCTTATATATCACACACATACACACATTTAATTGATAATACGGACATTTATATACAACAAGTTATATAAAAAAATGTAAAGTCAATTCCTACTTAGATCAACAAAGAAATTTTTTATTTTAGTTAGTTTTTATTAAATAATTACAACTAATATAAATAATTTATCAAAAAAATTATACCTGGCCAAAACAAAACATATGTTTGATTCTAAACTTTTCACTTTTAATACATATATTTTTTTATTGCTTGCAACTATCTTAAAAGGCATAACTTTGTATATATTACATGCGGTTTGTGTTTGATTCTATGCTTTTCCCTTTCAATACATATTTTTCATAACTCATAAGACAATCTAAGAAGCGTATATTTGTGTATATTACAAACAATTTATGTTTGATTCTTAGCTTTCCTATTTTTACATACATTTTTAATAGTTTTCAAATTTGTAAGGTGATATAAATTTGTGTCTATTATATACAGTTTAAGATGGATTCTTTATTTTATTCGTCTTAATACATACTTTTTATTGCTGGAAACCATCTTAAATATACGATTTATGTATGTACTTTTCTACAAGATTAATGATAATCACAAATGCAACTTCAAAGATATTTTATCTACAGAAACAAGAGCAAGCTATTCCATAATGAAGTTTTTGACAACATTCATGTTTTAACCTTCCAGTTCCGTAACTTTTATTCGTAATATTTGAAATTTTTAATAAAGTAGCAAAAATATATTTAAGAAAACTTGTAAAGGGAGGCAAAAAATAATATAAAATATGTCTGCTAAAAATACTTTAAATTCGAATTCAATATTTCCAAAATAACAATTTTAGACGGTTTTTGAGTTTTTGTCAAAAAATAGTATAGGGGAAAATATTTAATTTAATTTATATAAAATAAAAAACAAAACCAAATCAGAATCATAATACGAAAAAAATTAAGGATTACATATGCATATAACTTACACAAAATAACTAAAAGTCAAACAAAAATTTCCCATTATATATATATATAAACCCTAAATTTTAATCCTAATTAATTTCCAAAGCCCTATCTTAATTTAGCCCATAGTAATATCATTCTAAATCATTCTATTTCCTGATCCATTCAACTTGTTCTAATAAATTAATTCAACATAAGATGTGTAAAATTGTTGAAACAGCTAAACGCCGCTTACTTTCTCACACTCCGTGGGAGAGATGAAAATTGCAGACCTGAACAAAATGCCTTTAAAAAGATCCCTGTGTTTCCCTTGCCTCTTAGGCGTGTGTCATGGAAATCTCCATTGGAATCTGATTTTATAAGTTCTATAAAAAATATTTTTCCTATCAAAGTCTTGGCATTTAAGGCCAGGGATAGTTATTTCCCGTCCCTTTTTTACACTTAGCTTTTTCGTCAATTCCGTGTTGTGTCGTTTTGTGCTGTGCACGTCACTTTTACTTGAAGATAATGCCTACTCCCGAGATGGAATAAAAAGAACTTAAAAATAGTTTTCGCGTATTTCAATTTCTGCTAAGAAAAAAAGACTTAAAAAAACATAAAATATCCATTGAACGGTTGGCTTTTTTTTCTTACTTTGGACTTGAATATTGCCTGAAATTGTAAATACTTGTTTATTATCTACTGTTCTTGGTTTTATAGTTTTCATGACATCAAATAACAAATATAACTTTTTAATTCTTTTATCCGTTGCCTCAGATAAAGAATATTCATCATTCAGGGTCTTTAGATTTGTTACTTTTTCTTCAGAGTCATCAAGAAATTTATGAATTGTTTTTCCATGGCTTTTTAAAAAAAAAGCATTTCTCTGATGAGTATTTTCTTCGGTTTGCTCTTCATCAGATTCGGTTTCCACATAAGAATTTGGAAATGTTCTAGACAATATTTCCCAATTTCTTTCCAAATTTGTTAATTTGGTTTAAGAAGCTAAACAAAATACACTAGATTTCTCCGCTGAACTAAAAATGTTTAGTGAATTTTTCAAAAATAGCAAAAGAGTCGCTAATTTCTCTTGTCTTCTTTCTTGAATTCGTTATTCTAAAACATATAATAATTCCAAACGTATTTCAGCGTTTAAATTTTTTAGTTCATTTAACAGAAATTTAAATACATCACATGTTGATAAATTGGTATCTCGTTGTCCTAAGCCTTCAGCTTCTAGGTGAATCGATCCCAAGACTATGAAATTCTAAAAGTTTAGAATATTCAGCTTCATTCCACAGATGAAAAGATCCAATATTATTCACTAATATTCCTAATAATATGAATTGTTTAAACTGGTTTTCTTAATTTAAAAACCAGTTTCCAAATGTGACAAATTTATTTTAACTCTTTGACTACTGATCCGGCCCAAACGGCCGAGTAAATTCTATCCTGGTAGGCCCGTTTCTGTTTCAAATGATGAGAACAGGATGTAAAATGAGTTATCAACATGGATATTCTTGATTTACATCTTGAACCTTTCTTTTGAAACAGAAAGTGGCAATCCAGGATAAAATTTGTGCTATCATTTGGGCCGAGTCAGTAGTGAAAGGGTTAAAAAAATCGGTTTTTAAAACCGGGTTTGAAAAACTGTCAAACCCTAACTATCACTGTGATGGTAAATGAGCTGGTGTATAGGACATTGAAAGGTCAAATTTTCATCGATTCTCTCATCGGCATATATAATGCAGAATATATTCTACTTTGAAAAAATGACTAATACGAATTAAATAATGACTAAGTCCAATTAAAAATGATTATTTGGTGTGATTATTACCGAATACCGCAAACAGGAATGATAGAAAAGGATGAAAATCTCAAGACTTATTTTTCATTTTGAAATAGCTTAGGCTTGCTTCTTTACTAATCGAAATGAAGTTAAAATTCAATTGGTTGTAAGCTAATTAGGATTTTTAAAAGAATAATTGATTTGTTTTGTTCTTTCTAGATTAAAAATATCATATTTTTGTGTTGTATGTATGTACATGTGAAATAATAGTAAAATGTTTACAGACATTTTACATATAACTTTTTTGATTTGATTTCTACGATTTAGATAGTTTCAGATCTATATATTTACAGTCGATATGAATTTTTTTCATTAATAATGAAAATGAAAAATGTCAGTGATTATATTTATTAATACGATTTCTAGTAGTACTGTTAACATATGAGGACATATCAGAAATTGTCTTTATATTGTAGTTTTTGAATTGTAGATAAACAAAATTTGATTAAAAAACACATTTAAATTTTTGATATATTTCTCTATCTGTAAGTTTGTGCATTTCTTGGATGAAAAAAGGCTTCGGTTTTCAGGTCAATCAACAAACAATATTGTGCAATATTGTATTACATTATTCAATATTCAGAAATATTATCTAACCTAGCCGATATTTTTTTGATATTAAACAATATTGTACAATATATATGTGCTACTAGCGGCAATGACGCCATTAATTACAAAATAATAATCGAAATCTGGAATCTTATTATTTTAAATATATTTTAATGTTAGCCAAAGAAAGAAGAAGTAGGTTAAATTTTTATTTCTTTAATTTAAGCTTTCCACATGGAACCCGAGATATCGCTCAAGTGAGATCTTGCCTTAAGTTATAGATGGAAAGAAATTTACTGTATCATAATACACTTAACTGGTTAGTATGAAGTTAACTAAGCCTATTTTAAAGATTCTAGAAATCCTCAGATCTTACAATTTACGATTTTTTCCATTGAGTTAAGAATGTGAATTTGCCATCATCTATGTTGTGTGAATTTCTGAACAGTATGGTCTACACTTCCAAATACTTAAACAAGGACATGTTTCAGATATTCAACGGAAAATCATTTTGTAAATGAAAACAAGATATAAGGAATTTTTCCAACGATTAGAAAGGAAGTTATTGTTTCTGTTTTATATTACATAAGAAACTTTTCTAATTGTACAGGGGGAAAAGAAAGGGGAAAATGAACTATTTTTGTTTTGTAATATAATATAAGGAATTTTTTCCAACTGTTCGGGGAAAAAATGAATTGTTTCTGTTTTATAATATAACTTAAGAAACTTTTCCAATTTTTAGGGGAAAAACGAAGAAAAAAATGTTTTTCTGTTTATAATATGACATAATTATTCTTATTCTTATTTTATTTAATTTATTATAATTATATTTATTATGTATTTATAATTTTCCTACTCTTCAGAAACGAAAGAAGATTCTATTTTATAATATGACATAAGGAATTTTTCATTGCTCGGTAAAAAAGGAAAATTGATTTCTTTTGTTTTATGGTATAATTTAAAGATCTTTTCCATCGATCGGGGAAAAAAAAGATAAAGTAAAAATTGAACTGTTTCTGTTTTATTTAATGACATAAAAATTTTCTGCTGTTCGGGGAAAAAAAGAAGAAATTGAATTATTTTTGGTTTATTAAGTGATATAATGAACTTTCAAAACTGTTCGAAAAAAAGAAGCATTTTTTCAGTTTTATAATATACTTTTTTGAAATATAATGCACTAAGACTCGATTATTATTTTGTAATTATACGATATATTTTCAATACCATAACAGATTATTTAACTTTGAAAAAAAAACGGGGAAAAAACTCTTACAGAGTGGGGAATGTTTCCATTAATATCTACTATGTTTTTATGTGAATGACATATACATATATAACTATGATATACATTTTTTGAATGACGGTTATCTCTTCCTAAAGAGATACGAGAAACAGCTAGAAGAAATAACACTACACCTGCCATTTTCGACTTAGTATACAAGAGAAGAAAAAGCACAAGAGTTTTAAAAAAATAGATATTGCACTACCACTAAACTCTTTGTACAATCTGAATATGCTACACTGAATGTCTTTTTTTACCTTTTGGAAGGCAACAGTTTTTTTATATACGATATAAGTGCACTTCGTCTAGCGAATTTGCTTTTGTTATTATTTTTTTAGAATGATTTAAAGCCTGAATCGTTATTGGTTGAATAAGAAAACGAATTTCTGATAAAAAGAACGGTGGTGTATCTACGGAAATCGGCAAGCAGGTCAAAGACTAAATTTATTGTTGACCTTTTTCCAATTTTTTTCGTCACAAGTCAAATAACATCCATTGGATTGAAGAGTCACTTTAGTCTAATGGTTATGTTGCTCTGTTACAAATACTAGCGTCGCAGGTTCTATATTTGACCTTCAATTTCCACATCAGTGACCTTGATTACACAACTTCGTGCACCTATTGTGGCTCCATCTACCCGCAGCAAAAAGTCGTCAGACTCATTTGATGCAGCAAACAAACAAAGTCGTCAGACTCACTTGACGCGGAAACCAAACAAAGCTGTCAGACTCACCTGATATATCAGTTCACACATACTCTTGTCAACTCCCACACACGCTCGCCAAAACGCTTGGCGCGATAAAATCGTTCGTCTCTCCGCCGATTCACTGGTAGGGGAGTAATGTGGCGCTAGTTTCATGAGCCAAATAACACCCGTCTGATTGAAGTTTCGCTTTTGTCCGATGGATGTTATTTGGCTTATGAAACTAGCATCACAAAAATACTTAAAAATAAATAACGAGCAATAATCTTGCAATCAAAAAACAACAACATATACTCCAATGTGAAATTTACAAAAACTATGATTACCATAAAATTACACAATATGATTCGGACGAAACGTACATCCGAAGGGAAGGGCTGTACCATGGCCGGTGATGGCCTTTAGGACTAGACAACAGTTCTCAATAGTATTACTGTTGTGGCTGTTTGCTCATTCAGTGTTTATTATCCGTGTGTCTTCGAGAAGACTGGACAATCAGTGATATGACTTAGTGTCTATAGCCTACTTGATAAACCTTAGATACACCACCGAGTAAAACAAAGAAATAATTGGTCCCAAAAATCTAAATTTGATTCTCAATCTTGAGTGAAGACTTTAGATAACGATGTCATATTCTAATGACAATCGATCCTTCGTTGCCAGGTGCAGTATTTTGATTTGCGCGGTGGTGCTAAATGGCAGTTTCGGTGCTGTTCGAAGTGTTCTGTTCTTTGGACGTCCTG
Source organism: Argiope argentata (assembly GCA_026289955.1). Taxonomy (NCBI): domain Eukaryota; kingdom Metazoa; phylum Arthropoda; class Arachnida; order Araneae; family Araneidae; genus Argiope; species Argiope argentata. The sequence goes on along the minus strand of JAOUZG010002382.1, from coordinate 442,802 downwards.
ATGGTTTCGCAGTCAGGAAGCAGGCTTCGATATTTCAGGGAGTGTTGACACCTGCACACGATGGGCCTCGAGCAGTCCGTTTGTATGGCGACGTTTCGAAGGTCGAGGTCTCGGTTCTCTTCCAAAAATCTCTGCTTCTTCAAACTAGCAGCAGTTTTCCGCTCTAGGCTTCTTTCTTCAAGCACCTGGAGGGAATAATCGAAATCTGCATATTAGAAATTTTGTGATGAAATATGCGATTGTCTATTCATAAACAATCTAAAAAATCCAATTAATTAAAAAAAATGTGAACTGGAAAATATTGTAAAAATGATCTGAAAATCCTAATTTTCTAATGAAATATTTACAGAATGTTCGTTATAATCCTATCATAATAGTAAGTTCCAATCATTACTATAGTCATACACTTATATTCATAAAAATATGTTTTATGTGATTTAACTCTATTATGACTAAATATTAAATAGCATTGTGATATTCTCGCAATATTATACAAATGGTGTTCAAAAGAAAATGTACGAAATGACACTTAGGGTACAAATGAAGACTTTATTCAAAGTGTGCACCAATGCCCTGAGCATAGCGATCTCATTGATTAATGAGCAGAATAATTTCTTGTTTCCATAGTTCAGGAGGCTGTGAATTCTCTTTCAACAATACGAATCAACTCATCGATATCATGACCTTTAATCTTCAGGTCACAAATCGGTAATATTTACATCTTTCACACAAACGTCTAGATAAATATTTAGCGTTGTTACTAGCTAATTTTTAGTTGATTTTAAGGAAAGGAGGTATGGAGAAACCTCTGAGAGTATAGAACCCTGAGCACCCGAATAACGATCCCTTTTGACTCAATACACCAAGGGGTACAATAACTCTCGACATGGAGAATTTTGTGACTAGGTTTAAACTCTCAGCATAAGCGATGCGAATCCAACGCCCTACCAACTAGGTTATCCCGACCTAACAATTGCAGCAACAATCAAAAACTATTATAAAGGCGAGAAAATTAGTTTTTAATTAATTAATAAAAAAATCAATGAATTGATATTTGAAAAAAAAAACTGTGTTAACATCATATGTCATCCACTAAAGGTTAAAAAATTAACTACAACTTGATTGGATAAATAAAAAGTATTTTATTAACAATTAAAAATTTGAACAAGATAGATAGATATATATAAGGAAAGTGTGCGCTAATAGTAGGAATTGAAAAATAGACTTCAAACAAAAAGTTTTATCAAGCGCAATAATAGGCTTAACCATTTCCGTATAAGTAATTATGGTACGATTTAAGATTAATATACTGTTTCTCGTTAAGCACCAAATCATACCAATCGTCCAAAACTTTCTAAAAACAGACTATCTTGGATTTTTACCAGAAATTCCTTTAAATGCTTATAAAAGTTGCAATTCAAATTTATCACGATTATATTTGTCGAGAAATCGCTCCCAATTTTTTGCATTTTTGACTCAGTATATTGATTTTCATTCAGGCCGTTATCATTATGACTTGCTCGCAGAAACTAATATTCACATATTCCAGAATATTTATATAAAAAAATTTATGTATTGTGTTGATGCAAAAAAGAGACAATTTTAATGATATTAATTTCATTTTCCTACAATTTTTCCTTTAACTTCAGTAAAATTTTTAATTCAATTTGATACACTGTCTGAAACAAGGATTTTAAATGCTGTGATCGAATTCAAACTTTCCATTAAAATATTCAAGTATGCTCTTTTGTCAATCCTTAAATCCATAGAGAGAATTTCATTCCCATTTTTATTTCCTAATATATATACTTTGTAAATAGCGGTTAATTGTTTCAATTGAATGGCAACAGTAAAAGATCATATATTTTAGTCATATCAAATTATGAGGTGAAATGTCTTTATAAAAATATCTACTTATAATGATAATTTAACAGCCTAAAAAAGTCAATAATCTACTGATTGGTGAAAACTGATCTCAAAAGTTGGATAATATTATAACAATTAGTATTACTTCCATTACCTTAGCTATGATGGCAGCGGACACGTGATCAGGTGTCGTTTCTTCCGCGTTATTGGCTGCTGGTGTCGGCTGGATATTATTGGACTGTGCTGTGGACTTGTTGACCGAGTACACCATGGCTGCCGGTGGTAAGGTAGGTACGGACACTTTAATGGTCCGGACATCAGGTGGGCACTGGTCAAGCAGCAGGGAAGAGGATGAGGCGCGGGGAGGCCGAGAGAGGTGACGCTTCACTTTTGCCTGAAAATCGGCAGGGAGCTGTAAACACACATACAACAACATTATAAAGTGTTTCACCTTTGAAATAATTATTTCCTATTTATTTGTTCATCAATAATAAGTTTGTCTTAGGGTTGTGGTGTGTGTGTAGCTAATTCGTACTCTTGGCCCTAGATGGCGCTACTTGTAGAACAAGAGACGTATATTTCTGGCTTAAAATTTGCTGATGCATCAGCGGGGCTTGTCCATAGCAAGTGCCATAAGTAACAACAAAAACAAGTTTGTAATAGCAATTATTGTGTAAAAAATAAACTCAAAAATATTTCGCAGAGATTTCTGTGAAAAAGTTTGGAAATTAGGCAAAGTGACAGCATAGACCAAACACGAAGAATTATAAGAACTGCATGAAGATGCATTTACATTAAAAAAACCCTAGGCACAATTATCCGGGTCAGTTGTCAATCTGAGAACAAAAGTACAAAAGTGGACTCAAAAGAAGAGAGAGAGAGAGAGAGACAATTGCAATTTCATGTTGTAACTGTGCATAATTCGAAAGCTTAGCGCATATTTGTATAGTTTGAGTGCATTTTACACTAGTACAGCCAATGGCCACAGTATGAGATTATGTTTTCTACCGAGATGGCATCATAAACCGTTTATCTAATCTCAAAGCGGACGTCATTAACTTAAGTAAAGAAAAACAGAGAGATTGAGAGAGAGAGAGAAAAATTGCGATTGCTATTGAAATTGAGATTGAGATTTAGATTGAGATTGAGATATTGAGAGAGAGAAAGAGAGAGATTGAGATTGAGAGAAAGAGAGAGATTGAGATTGAGAGAGAAAGAAAGAGAGAGAGATTGAGATTGAGATATTGAGAGAGAGAAAGAGAGAAAGAGAGAGATTGAGATTGAGAGAGAGAGAAAGATTGAGATTGAGAGAGAGAGAGAGAGAGAGAAAGAGAGGTATTGCGATTGCGATTGAAATGATCGAGAATGATTGAGATTGAGACAGAGAGACAGAGAAGAGATGTGTGAGGTACATATGCAAGTTTTTGAAGTGACATCTTTAGTTGGTGCAATCAAGAAAGAGATAGAATTATGCCTTCATGTGCTACACTATCTGGCCAAAAGGATCCGAACACCCAGTTGTACGGACTTAGAGCGTTCTGAGGCCCATATTAATATGATGGTGGTCCTTCTTTTGCATTTATGACAGCCTGCACACATCTGGATAGACTTTCCACCAGTTTTTGTTTGTTTCCAAGCGTCCATCAGAGCTGAGGTGAGTGCTTGCAGTGAGGATGGTCGATTAGGCTGGCTTTGTAATCTACGCTCTAACTCGCCCACTTCCTCGACGTTTCCACTTCATAATATCATCATTCACAGTAGATTTAGGCTTCTGTAGAATATCCGCAATCTCACGAACTTATCTCCCACAAATCCTAGTTGCACACAAATATTGTACAATAATGATCAATATTCGCTATATTGTTTAATATTGTGGAATATTATTTAATATTATATAATATTATATAATATCGTACAATATTGTACAATATTGATAAATATTCGCTATATTGTTTAATATTGTGGAATAATATTTAATATTATATAATATCGCACAGTATTGTACAATATTATGCTACAGGATGTGCTACCTGGAAAAGTGGCATCCCACTATACTGCCACTATCAAACTCACTGAGCTCCTCTGACTTACTCATTGGCTCACAAACGCATAAATACAAACAACCCACTACTAACGCTTTTACAGATTTCGATTAAGCATCAAATTGCGTCACCTGCCAGAACCAGTTTTTTAAAAAGTGTGTCCAAATACATTTGGTCAGATAGTGTACTAAACTGACGCTCCGATTGTGTAAACGATTCCACATAAGAACAGAATGATAATAATTCTGAAAGATTTTTTACCAAGCATGAAACGTTTTCCAATCTGTTATAAACGGCATAGATAAGTTGTTGATAAAAATTTTTTGTGTGCGACAAACATTGGTTGCATTTGTAACAAAAAATAATTTTTTTTAAAAAAAAATTAGTCATTTATATAAATTATTATTTATAAATTACTAATTAACCTTTTGCAGTCCGAAAAATAATTAGATGCAAAATCATTCACCTAATACAAAGATTTGTTTATTGCTATGAAAAATAAATATATATAATTCATTTAAGTCCAATTTCTTTGAAAAAATAATCTAAATCTCTTAACCACCATGTAAGTGTTTTTAACAATTAAATTTGAAAAGTAAATAAATAAAACGTCAAAATAATGCACAATCTTGAACGGTGAATCAGAGGCACCATCGGAGTGCAAAGGGTTAAAGTATACTTTATTTTATCTTGTAAGCTATGATTTATTAATCAAAATTTATTTAAATTTTATATGCCTTGTTATATTTCAAAAATAGTATGTAAACATATCAGTAGATTCAAATTAACTAAATAATAATAAAAAAACGATGCATGGGAGTCAGAATCGGCTTTAGAACTTTCATTTTTGCTATATGTTTATAAGGATGGAACATTCACTGCGTTTTTGTGTTTGTCTACAGAAAAAAACCGTACACCAGCAATGAAAAGATGATAGAAAAAGGATGGAAATGTATTGAATATTAACCGGGATAAAAATTGCAAACAAATATCAAAATTCTGTATCCAGAATTAGATGTCGATCCACAGTTTCTTCCATGGATATAAAATTTCACACCTAACCATAATTTAAAACTCTAATTTCTGTTTACTTTCTTAGTGGTTAGAAATCTCAAATATAAAAGTTTGGAAGCAAAAGAGAGTAATTTTATAGAGAATATTACTTACTGAGTTGAATTTGTGTGCTACAAAGCTTGAAGGCTTGCATTGTAAAAGACGAACAGCAATGTTGCAATCGTTTCTGTACTGCTCCTGAAAACATCCAAAGGGTTATTATGAATATTTCAAGAAAAACGAAGAAATTCAAGCATCTTGGTAAGCTTGGTTCAAGCTTTATTAACAGAGTTTTTCACCTTTTTACTTCCCTTCATAAAAATTACCTTCCCAAACCCAGAGTTAAGGAATTTGAAGTAAATTGTAGCCAAATTAATCAAAACTTGTAGGATGACTCCTTTTTTTTAGCTCTTTGCTTATGAAAATCTTTTTCCTATTATTATTTTTTACTTAAATGATGATTCCCCTAGGGGGCACCTCGCAATTGACGATGAGATGCTTCCGGTATGGTGATATAATCTCGCCACCCTTGGTGCATACACTAATAGGTGGGAGTTGGACTTCTCCCATCGATGACAGGACGTACTTCCTTCGGGGAGGGGTGTGCCGTGGCCGGTGATGGCCATTGGAGCTCAACCACAGTTCCCACCAGTATTGCAGCTGCGTCGTCATTCAGTTTTATGGTCAATCCGCGTGCCTTCGAGGTATGTCGGAAAGTCTGTCTATGACTTACTTAAATAATGAAAATAAGTTTTGAATCAGCCACATTTATTTCAACTTTTTTACTTTCTCGTATACGTAGTATAAAAAAATTTTCGTAATTGTCAAAAAATTCGAATTAGAGATTTTGATAAACCTCCAAGCTTTAGAACTTCCTGATTTCACAAAGATCATATTTTTGGAAAATGTCCGTTCGTATGCCTGTTTGTGACAAAGATAACTCAAAAATGATTTGAACTAGTTAGTTGAAATTTGGTATAGAATCTTTAAACCTGATTTATTTTGCAGATTCCTATCCAATTTTGTGTAAAATTTGTTTAGAGGAAGTTCGTCTGTATGGATGTTTGAATATAATTTAGCTTGATAACTACAAAATGAAGAGAGCTAGATAGATAGAATTCAATACTCAGAATTCCCATATGTAGTTTAGATATCTTTCAAATTTTGAGCTAAATCCAACAAAGGAGAGACCGTCTGTCGATCTGTACTTTCAAAAGCATTTAAGCTGGCGTCCTGGCATAGGGGTAGCGCGTCATCCACCTGATTTGGGTGTCCAATGATCGAGTATATGTTCGGAAGTGGTTGCGTCTTTCTTCTGTGTTCTATCTGTGAGGCGCGTGAATGTGCCCCTTTGTAAAAAGGGGTTCTGCAAGTGAATGTGACACATTAAGTATCTAAATCGTATTCTTGGCTCTAGTTGGAGCTACTGAAAAAATAAGAGGCGCTCACTCGGCTTATTCCTGACAAATCTGTCAGGTAGTTTGTAAGTGCCATAAGAAACAACAACTTAAAAACATTAAACTTGATAACTAAAAGACGAAGCGCTTTAAATATATCAAATTTGGTGTGGGATTTTGCGACTATACTTGAAGTTCAGTGGCAAAATTTTTCTTCAATCAACAGAGAATAATGCACCTGTTGTTGTTGTTACTTATGGCACTTGCCATATTGGACAAGCTCCATGCTGATCAGCAGCAGATTTAAACCGCAAGGAGCGTCTCTTGTTTTGAAGTAGATCAAACTAGGGCCAAGAGTACGCCTTGGCTACTCACTCACCATATGCGCTTGTAAAGCTCCTTTTTACAGGGAGGCACACTCACACATCTCACAGATTGCACACAAAAGAACGACCATGGCCGAACCGGGACTTGACCCCGGGATTCCCAGAACACGAGGAAAACGCACTACCTCTGCGCCAGAAAGCTGGCATAATGCACCTAAAACACACATTTGATTTTTGGATACTATAAACCACATTCAATGGATAATCGCCAAACATCACGCCAAGGATGGCACGATGGAATCTGTAACAGTGCTGTATTCAAAGGTTAATATTTCGTAAACTACAGTACATCAATGCAATACAAAGCATTCTCTAGAAAAACTCCTTTAATAGAGTGTATGCTAGGGAGTTTTGGGAAGAGAATTCCAACTGATTTATTAGTTTGGTGTATAATTATCAGGCGTTTTTTTAAATGTTCTATACTTTAATAAAAATGTACATTATTTTATAAATTAATGAACGAAAAATTTCATCTACTTTTACGTTATAAAAACGTGTATCGATAATCATGCTCATATACTTTATATTATGCTTATAGTCATCCATCACGATAATGCGTGTCCACATGTTGTCGAATGTATCGCCAATAAGGAGGGGGAAAACTGCCACTAAGCTCGCCAAACCCACCCACAAAAGCCCCTATGACTACCAGATCAATCGGCAATTAAAAACAGACAGGTGAACAAAGTTTATGACGATTTCAATAACTTAGTGGCGGATGCCAAAGCATGGATTGCCTCCAAGTACTGTAGATTCTTTGCCCGTGAAATTGCGCGTCTTTCAGCAAATGGAAAGCAATTATTGAAGCAGATAATGACTACCTTCTAGACTAAGGGTTCTCAAACTTGTAGACATTGCGACATCCTTTTTAGACTAAGTATTTTGGCGATCTCCCAATGTTTTAACTCTGTCTAAAGTTTAGACAGAGATTTTAACAATTTTACACTTACTCAAGAGTTCGTAGAGTATGTGTCGGTCTTTAGCACCACACTCCTTGATACTTCATCTTTCTCCTTACTAGTATCATCTCATCTCGAAACTTTGATTGAACAGTTTACAGATTACATTCCAGTTAAGGATATGAGTGGGGTTGTGTGGATAGTCAATTCGCTCAGTGAGCAAGCCTTAACAAAAGCCGAGCTAAGTGCCTGTCATCATGATCAACTGATAAAGATTTTAAGTGATCAGTCAGCTAAAGTAACTTTTAACAAAACTTGTATCGACACATTTTGGGATACGTATTAAAAAGGAATACCCAGAACTGTCCACAACAACATTAAAAACTTTGATGCCATTTTCTACGCATTACAACTGTGAACAAAGATTTTCCATAATGTTAAATTTTTAAAAAAATCAAGAAATCGTTTGACAATGGAAGATGACATTGTTTTTCTTGTGTTAAAGAGCTCATTCCAGACATTTAAAAAATGGTTAATACTAAACAAGCTCATGGATCCCATAATAGGTTACAAAAATTAACTAATAGGACACAAAAACCAACTTGTATGTGTATTAAAAGCTTTATGTGTACTCTTTTTTTAATGAAAACTACAACAATAAATTAATTTTCTTTAAACTTTTCTTCCGCATCTCGCGAATTACTTTTTGAGAACCCCTGTTCTAGATTAATCATTCAAAAATATTACTGTTGAATTTTTATGTTTCCTTTTCCATAGTATATAATGTTCAAGAACGCCTGCCAATATCGTTTGAAAACGCCTTGTAATTATGAGCCAACCCAATATTATTTATCACGATTTAATAAAATCATCGTTAAAGGATCATTCTGAAACTTTCAAATTCATTTTTATCCTTGATGGTATCTGCGAGATAAGACACAAATTTGATTCATTGAAGTTTTACTCTAAAATCCCCAAATTGTTAAATAAATATCTCATTGATTCAAATTGTTTTCTATATTCGTGAAATAGAATTGAAATTAAATTGATCCACTGAAGTAATTTTGCCCGACAAGAACCTACGTTTTCTTCCTCCAGTTCTGCAATTGTAAGCCTCGCCTCTACCAATCGGGAAGTCAGATCGGAAACATCTCTCGTTAAATCAGATTTCTCGTTTTCAAATTTCTCAGCCTGTAAAATAAAAGAATAAATTAGTTTTTGATTTATTAACACCCGAACAACAGCTACTGAGTATAGCAAGTTATAACTAGAAGTGAGCTCCAATTCGTTGTTTCTATTGGGTTGTTCGGAAAGTCATTTCGTTTTTTTTTGGGGAACATGAAAGACAGTTTTCGTATAATGAATAAATATTTTATTAAATTATATATTGGCCATTCTGGTCCAACACCTTTTGCCATCTTTCTGGCAGTAACATAATTCCCCTCTCATAAAAGTTTTGGTCCTTGCTGGCAAAAAACTGGTTCAGGTGGTTTTTGACATCTTCATTTGAGGTAAA
>JAOUZG010002382.1:402381-419226 GCA_026289955.1 Argiope argentata | reverse complement strand
TAATCTTTAAGAGAACCTCCTCAATTAGTTTTATAAAAAAACATTGCGGAAAATTTTCCTTCCTAATCACGATTTTCTTTAATTTTTATTAACTTTATGTTTACGTAATGAATGTAAGACAAATTAAACAATTCAAGTTTATTAATGTAGAATTTTTCAGTGACAGAGTTATTTTGGTTGGTTGTAAACACCGCATTGTTTTGACAGATGTCATTATCAGTATCACACCAGCTATTATGAGCAGCGCCATCTGCGGCGATTATTATAAACCGCAACGTTTTCGTCGAAGGAGACATAGAATAACTTTCGTGCGAAGGACATATTTTGGTGTGGTACACGTCACTTCACCAGTAAAACCCTCATTCCTACAGGTGATTGACTACTTTGAATTTTCTTCTTACTAATGTATTCCCGAATATTTATTAACATGTCTGGCCTGTAGGGAACGATCTTGTTAATCTTTTGTCTCCATGTATTCAACTTATTTGTGAATATTTGCCCAATAAATCTTTTTCCTTTTTTTATTTTGAATAAATGCTTTTTGAATTTATAAATGACTCCGTATAGTTTAGTTTCTGAGCTCATTAACCATAAATACCCCTAGACACGTGTGAGATCAAATCAACAAATTTTCAAAAGTTTAAAACGCGTTTTATTTACATTTTAGAGGAAACTTTACACAAACACCTGCAGCACAGTGCGGCTCAAGCTACCGAACATAACAGTCATTGCCGAATATATATATTAATTTGAACATTAAATTCGTTGCCAGATACAATAACATGCATTTAAATATAAATAAAAGAATACACATATAAACAAGAAAAGAACACGAGAACAAAACTAATAAAAATTACACATACATCCAACAACACCTTTGTCATAAAACCTTATATTAATAAAACAAAGAAAGTTTATTTAATAAACATACTATATTGTATTTTGCTAAATATATTAAAAGGATTTCGATATGCGTGTGAACTAATCCAAAGTCATCCAAGAAACCTTAGTTAATAGCTTATGATTTCCTTAGAATTCAAATATTCGTTATCCGTCTTTGGAGACTAGCTGTTCCACCAAATTGTGAAAAATACCAATTAAATATTATTCGTTTATTTTATTTTTAATAGCTTCTTTAATAAAGTATTTCTAAATTTCAAATATTGACAAACTATTTCTGTTACACATTCGTCGGCGCTGTTTGTTAAGATGTTGCAACCATGCGCTGACTTGGCTTCAGCGGTTAAATTTATTGTAACCCTGCTGACATGGGATCAGCTATTGAAAGCATTGAATTCGTTATCGAATTGTTGCGTGTTCTGTTGAACCTCGATCGAATAAAAGTTTGAAATGAACCAGCTTAAACTTATGGTACTTTCAAAGCAACTTCAATATTCGGATTAACACAGTTAAGCTCACGGTACTATGTGTTTTTCATATTTACTATCATTTTACCTAAAATTTGAGTTTTAATTTTAAGTTGTAAATATTTTAATATTTTTATCCTGGCCGATCAAATATGAGAGTAGCATAAGTAACAATTCTTTTATTTGCAATTTTATATATGTACACAAAAACAACTTCCTCTAATACAAGTTAACATTATTTTCAAAATTCGAACAATGGTTTGACAACTAATCATTAAATAATTACTCCATCAATTTGGAGAATAAACATCAAAAAATAAGAAGCTAACAGACTGTTAGCTCAAAAAGCTACTATCAGGACTTCCAGAATCCTCCGATCTTTGTCGGGCATATCCTAACACAGAAACTCGAATCTTAACGAGCTTTTCACAAAATCAGGAATACTTTCTTCGAACATCGACGTCTCTTCGAACTACATGCATCCCACTGCTCTCCTCTCTTCTCTCTAAAAAACACATCATTTTATTTCCGCCAGATATCTCCCACTGATTTCTCATTGGTGAACTTGAGCACTTTATCATCCAAAAGGGGCTCAGCAATACTTCCTCAATGGCCACCAATCCATCGTGGGAATTTCTATTAATAACTCATCTTTGTAGCTGACCCATCCCGAACAAACGTTAATCAGATTTAACTCACAACATCACCGACTTAAGTCCACCAGCTTTTGACACTTAATGGCAACGATTGTCGTGTGATTGATCGTTTCTTGAAGATTTAAGATGTCCCTTTATAAAGGAAAAAAGATTGCATCTGGATGTTTTGACGTCCTTCTCAATTGAAGATATGATGGATCTCTTTGAAAAGACGAAATACATATATGTGGTCCTTTATCTGGATACAACAAATGACCAAACACAATGACTCTACTGATGACAAGGATCCTCATATGGTTGTCGTATGCACTTAACGATGTGTGAGGAAATGGGTGACGTCATATTTGACCGGAATGCCAATAACCATGTAAAGGATATAGGGGGATACGTTACAGTATTAAACTACAATAATTCAGTAGCAATTATTCTGAAGGAACACTGACAAAAAATATTTTGTGATTTAAGTACTAGTTCCGAGAAATTATTTAATAATTTTTCTTTGAGTCCGTAAAAAAAGTTCAACATGTTCTAAAAAGATGGCAGATGTTCAAATTATAAAAGCAACATTGTATTGCTACGAATAATCGCCGGCGTTATATAGCGGGTGTATGGTGTGAAAACACAATCAGCAAGTCTCAGTCGAAAACAACAATGACGTTTATTTACACGAAGACACCAACACAAAGATGATAAATACGCAGACAACAAATATGTACAGCCGAAACGAACACAGGACAGCACACTATACCAGACAGTCGCCCACAAGTAGTAATCTGCCACAGCTCTCAAAGCACCGACAGAATGCAGCAAGAGAGGGGGTCCTCGGAGCTCTCCAAACGGCTGAACTTATCACTGTCTTCTCGCTTTAGCTGCCGACTCATTACCTCACGACTGGTTACTCCACACACTATACGTTGCTGCTACCACAGCAGACAAAAGGACTCGACACACGGCAGTTCAGGACTCGCTTAAACAACACAAAACACTGACACTCATCCTTATCTTCACTATCCTCTCGAAGAATCGATACTTGTCTTCTACACTTACACTTCTAGCTCAATTCAATTCACCGTTCAATTCCATTCACCTGCAGCTTGAGACTGCCGACCTTTTATAGTCCAGGAGGCGGGCCGAGAGCCTTCTAAGCCTAGAGTTGGTGGCGAAACAAACGATTTTATACCACCAATCGTTATGGCGAGCGTGTGAGTGAGTTAGCAAGAGGAGAGTATGTGAGAAGGATGAGTCAAGTGAGTCCGACGGCTTTGTTTGGTTTCTGTGTTAAGTGAGTCTGATGACCTTTGCTTTGTGTAGATGGCCCCAAGACAGCTGAACGAGGTTGAGTTGTCAAGGTCATCAATGTATCAAGTGAAAGTAGCAGTAAGAACCCGCAATGCTAAGGGCCTGTAGCCGAGTAACATAATCACAATACAAAATATACTTGCGTATTGTAGATATTATCTAGCTTATGGAGATTGAAACACAATTGAAAATGAAGTGAAATCATTTTAATACATAGTGCAACGATAAAACTTTGTATGAAGTAACTTGAAATAACGATTACGTAAATGTCGTAAGATCGTTTGCTACAGCGAAAACCTTTTATCTTACAAAATAATAGAAAACGATTCGACATCGAAAGATAAACTTAAAATCTTCTTTTGTGCATAACAACAGGTAGAATTTTCTAGAATATTTGAAGTGGGTAGGAATTATTTCCCGAAAAGCCTTAAGCATTTTCTGTTTCTTGAAGCACATAAGAGTTTTAAGTTACGTCTTTCGCTCTCAAACTTCAAAAGAAACCCCGTTTTGAAATTTAAGAATTCATGACTTTCTTTTTTTATATGGATTCGGTATCCTTATAAAAGTCATGCTAAATTCAATATATTTTTAATATCGTGGAAAATTCCTTCGGAAGTATAACTCCATTGTAAAGAAAAAGAGAAATGGAATAAAAATCCTTTCCTACGGCCAGAAGCTAATACCGACGTTCCAAAGTAGGAAGGGGGGAGGGGAAAACACTAGTTCTGTCCCTTTCAACGTCAGTTATCCGGTACCAAACCGCGGCATGCAAAATTGGAAGCAATTTCCTAAAAAGGTTTTTGGACCGGTAAACGAAGCATTTAAAGACGCTACAGAGAAAAGGAAGTATTCTTTGTTCTTCTCCAGCTCGATCACAGCTGAGTAAATAAATAAGTGAAAAAATAAAGAACTTCTTGAAAGTAAAGACATTGCAAATCCCAACAGACTCGTATCTGCAGAATTTTCTTTCTTTTTTCTCTCTCCGCTTTTTGAAAGAACAAAATTACCTTTTCTGCGTGTTATCGAAGAATTGAAATAAGTAAAAAAAATGGCTGGGAGTTCTTTTTTTTAGAATTCTTTTTATACCGTTGCGTGTTTGGATCATAATAAATATAATCCTCTCTTGGAGCTATCCCCACCCTGTATCTCTTGGAAAAACAGCAGATGTTCGAACGGTGTCACGTGGAAATTTATTTTCGGCCATTTCCGGTAAAACATGAAGCTGTAAGGTAGCTGCTCTGCTGTTTAATATTTAATTACTTTCGATTTAAGACCCCCATTTACGAAACGGTTGTGGTTCTTAATTTCCAAGTTGCAGTCGGTTCTGAGGAGGATAACGGCAAAAAAGAATTTTCCAGTTTATTTAGTAGAATTAGGAATAAGCTTGTTTCCAGTAAAGCAAATGAGATGTTTTATAAATGGTTTTTCTTAATGGCTGAAAACCTTGGTTAAAAAAGGGAGAGAGAAAGGTATTCTTGTTACTCTCAAATGATTTCGCTATTCCATTAACACATTTATACGTTAAGCGTGTTAGTGGGTTTTGTTACTTTATTCGAAATTTCGTGGAGCGATATTTTATCAAATATCCTTTTTTTGTGGCAAACCTAAAACTATGGTTTTAGATATAAAATCCTGATTTGGACCTAATCTCAGAGCATCTTCTCATGCTGTTTTTAATTCATAATATACATGGTGAGCGTCCTATTTGTATTTTTATAAACGAAATTTAAACGCCTAAAATTTGCAAATTATTGAAATACAAACTGTAAAATCTATTTTCTTCAAATTTTGTTCACAAATATTATGAAACCTAAGGAAGGTTTTAATGAACATTTCGAAAACTGATTAAACTATTAATTAAAAAAGTATGGGTACTTACGTATTAGAACGTCTATTTTTATCGCCAAATTTGAAGGCTTCGCCAATGAGTTGGTAAACCACCATTATTTAAAAAATTGTTCAAACCTTAACTGAAGTCCACCATTTTGTTGGTTTCGTTGGCGTCAATGGTTTATCAACAAATTTGAATCCGTCGCCAAGGAGTTACTAAATCATTGGCGACCATTAGCGTCGACGGTCTAATACGTAAGTACTGAAAGTATGTTTACATTACGTATATACAATATAACTGATTCTTACAGCGACTATACGTTAGTCGATAACCTAACACGATATACATTAGATCCTAAAATTAAGTTAAGATGAATTTAAAATAACCAGAACGTAAAAAAGGAAAGAGAAGTAGATTTAAATGAAATTTCTTTTATTTTTATCAAAAAATGCTTTGGACAAACTGAGTATACGTTGACACTGCCAAATTAGAAGTTTTGTATAGCAATAGCTTATTAAATATTACCATTTTTGTAACAAACCTAAAACCATAATTTTAGAAGGAAAATACTGGCTTTAGGATGGTGATTTATTGGCGAGTATTTATTGGTTCTGTAATAGTATTTCACATTTTGGTTTTACTAATACTTCTTTGACTTAAAATTATTTTGAGGTGTTTTATGTGGCAAAACAGTATGATGGATCTCAAAATTTGGCAATTAAAAGGAGTTTTAAATAGTTAAAACTCTGAAAAAAAGAGAAAAGAAATTTAAAGGAAATTTCTTTCACTTGATCGAAAAAAATGTTTTGACGAAATTGTATAAACAGAGTTATCGCCAAATTAAAAGTCTTGTATGACGATAGCTAATTAAAGATTGGCATTTTTGTTATAAACCTAAAACTTAAAAATTTGGTAATCAGGATGAATTTTAAATATTTAAAGCACGAAAAAAATGAAATAAGAAACATAATGGTTTTAAATCACGGTTTTAGATGGAAAATCCTGGTTTTAAGGTGGAGATCGTTTCGCGTGTTTTTATTGTTTCTATTACCGGTACAACATATTTTAATTTTATCTAAGCTTCTTTAAAATTATTTTGTGATGTTTTTTAATAAATTACTATAAAAAGTGATTCACAACTTTTTACTTTTAATAGACAATAAATAATTAAATTCATATTTAATGTGATAACTCACAATTTTCAAGCTAATAAACCTTTTTCAGAAACTTGCGATTTTATGATAAACAATTCTCGTTAATTTAAGATAGAAATTTTTTATATCTTTCAAAATAATCATTTCAAATAAAATTTTAATTAGAAGTTATAAAGAATCTGTTTAGAAACGTAAACGAATTCAATAATTACAATTTCATTTAATATTTCTTTTATTATATTATTTTATTCTTTTTATGACTACAATATTTTGTTTATTTCCTTTATTATATTATAAATATGTTTTTATGGCAACAATATTTTCCTTTTTTTTATTCTTATTATTCGCGCTAATGTATATATAATGGAACTTGCTATTTAAAACTTGCTTTTTGCTAATTAAAAAGACTCTCGCTTTCAAAACATTTCGTATGTAGTTATTGCTTTCCTGTATATAGAAAGTGACTGATTTTTAAATCAGTACGCAACGATTTTTTTACAAAATTATTGTAGCATCGCGATAGAAATAGTTAATCTATTTAAAATATTATAATACATAAATATTTATCGTCAGATATTTTTTTAGTTAAAATTATATCATTTAAAACAAACGATTTTTAAAATTAAACATAAAACAACTACAGTTAAATTGTTACATTTAGTCTCTGATGTTTTTTAAAATTCAAAATACAAATAACAAACAATTTTTAAAAAACGCTCTAAGATAATTAATAAGTTTATTTTCATTTTTAAAGAGATATTTATAAACTTTTATTAATTTTAAAAATAGCAATAAATAAAATGATTTAAAATACGAGTAATATTTTTATATGAGAGGAATAATACTTTTAAAGATAAACTCATTTTTATTTTCTCGTACATTTACATAGAGAATATACAGTAATCGCCAAATAATTCGAGCTTGAAATTTTATCGAATGACGGCGTTAAAAACATCCTGAGTCCAATAAACACACTTTTGAAATTAGGTCTGTTTGTCTATGAACACAATAACTTAAAAACACTCAGAACTAAACAAATGAGATCTATTATGTGGATATTACTCCAAATTTGTATCAATTAAGTTTTGTCTAAAAATTCCTTCTATACTTCTATTTTCGATGAGACTATTTTTTTTTCATACTCTTTTGCATTCATATAAACGTGATAATTACAAACGTAACTACTTAAATTAAGGAAATTCTGTACGTGAGCCTTTGAGCAAAACCGTAATTCTGTGTCATATTTTGATAATAATAAATTGGAAAAAAATAAATATTAAATTTTTTTGTGTACTTTTCTATAAACCAGTCCATGGAATAACCATAAAAAAGAACGTCAAAGCTAGCAAGGCCGATTCAGTAAAAATCTCGAATATTTATACTTCGCCACTATTCTTTCCCAAAGCCAAGCAAGACGTTTATAGACTTATCAAGACTTACAATACTCTGAGAGAAGAGATAGCACTTTTATTAAACTGTATGCCCGAAAATTTTTAGGAGACCATTCCCACTGATTTTATATATGAAAGCAAAAATTTTAATTAATATAAAATAACGATGTAGTTAATGAAACAAAAAATATTGACAAAGTAAATGAATAAAAAATTAGGACAAAATAAATGACATTTAAAGTACTTCATTCTAGCAAATAAAATGAGAAATAAAGAAATAATCACTCAGAGAACATTCCAACCAAATTAGTATGAAATCTGCATTATACATAGCCCGACGAATAACGAGAATAAATATTTTATTTTCATATGTAAGCAAACACAAAAAAACTAGGCAATTCAGTGCATAATTAAAAGAAATGATTTAAAGAAATATATGGAAAGATATTTGAAAAAAAAATAGGTGAAGAAAATATGTAAATAAAAATTCCTTATTCGGCAAAAAAGTTAATAAATTTATTCATGTTTACAAGCAAAATATTTTTATCTTCTAAATAAATTTGAGAATAATAAATTTCATTTTTCTTCATTCACAGAATTGTGAGAATATATTGAAAACGATTTTTATTCCTGAAAAAAATATGCAAATTATTTTATTTAAATATTTTTAACGAATGTGCAATATTTTTTATAAAATCGTTTGAATCTTGTTTCTAAGTCTATTTTTTTGGAATGTTACGCTGATTTTTATATTTTCATTTATATATGTTTACATCTTTAATGTTATTTTCTTAAATTTTCTAAACTTTTGTGAAATTTTCTTGCAAAAGATCTCATAAATTAAATTGTCATGCATATTTTTTTGTTAAAATTTGGTAGAATAACTTCTGAAACTTTTGAGGTAGAGATTAAATAATTTATTCATGTAGAAGTATTCTATAATTGTTTTATTCTATAATTGTTTTTAGTGCGAATTTTCATTTCCAATCTTTTGAAATTTCATTTTCAATTTTTCTGAAATTTCATTTTTAATTTTTCTGAAATCTCTTATCAATTTCATTTTATTATCAATCTGGCCGTCATAATATTTAAAAATGGATAGAAATAAGGCTTATTTTTTTAGTTCAGGAACTAGATAATCTATTTCTTAAGATGTCTGCAAGATTTTAAATAATTTGGTAAAACATTAAACTGAAAAATTTATGCTCTATATCTCTTTTTAACCTAAAAAAACCGTTTTTCAATTTAAAATAATAACTCTATCGTTTAATTGGTATTATTTAGTTTCATAGTTTTTTTTTTTTTTAATTTTTGCACAAAAGTTAAAAATATATCTATTTTAGAGCATTTTTTCAAAAAATTAGCTCCGAGCGTAGTCATATACCTTAAAATCCAAATAATTTTAAAATGTAAAGTTTAATTCTATTTCAAATAAAAGAACATGATCTAAGAAGCTGCTTTAATTTATTATAAACAAAACGCGCTGACTTTAATAATTACGATTAAACAACGAAGGCATTCACTTTAACGTTTACTTTTTTCGGTAACAAAGGAATACAAATGATGCTTTGCAAAAGAATCAGAAAAAGGCTGTAAAATAAAATTAAAAAAGAGCAAGTCTTTGTTTCAAAAATTAAAAACAAAAATAAATTGCATTCCATAAAATTGCTATGGCGTCTGTTGTTCTAAGTTTCACAGTACAAAGAAGCAAATGAAAATATCAAAATCAAACATTATAAATCAAAAAAGCAAAATTGAAAACAATTGGGGGAAAAACGAAACATTTTTACTGTGAACGAATAATAAAACATAAAGTGAAAAATTCTAATTAAAATTCTAATCCATTATTTATAAAACAATTCAAAGTGGATTATAGTCGGCATAATTAATTAAATGTTTAATCTTTAACATTTCAAATGCAGTAATAGAAACGTATATCCAAAAAAGTTAGGAAGTTTGAATTTTTATTTATTCTTCAGTTCTCATTAGTTAGGTTTAATTAAATAAAGTTCCGATCACAAACAAATATTTTTTTTTAAAAGTTCCACTCTTCTATATCAAAGTTGATCTAGTCATTAAATAGCTAAATATCTCTAATTTATTTTATTTTAAATCATTTCATAGCCTCTAAGAGGAAAATCAGGCAATCAAAATAAGGTATTTCTTCTAAACACCTGCTGGTAGAACAAATAAAGTGAATTTAACTTCAAGTATGTGTTTAATATTTTGCTTCCAATATTCTTCCATATTTGCTTAATAGATCACGCCAAGAATATTTTTCAAAATATTTCTAAAAGCGTCAGACCATTGTATAAAATTTTGATTTATGGTATTTGGTATATTGATATATTTTAGTAAATTGGTATTTGGTAATAATCGTATACATAGCATAGAGAAAGTATAGTAACTGTCAAAAAACTTGAACTCTATATATTGACGAATCGGGTTGTCTGTGACAAAGATAATTGGAAAGCTCTTTGAGATAGATAGATGAAATTTGGTGTACGGTCTTTATAGCAAATTTATATATTTCTATCAACTTTTAAGAAAAACCTGCTCATAGGAAGCATATCTGTCCGACTGTCAGAAAATAAATAAACGCAATAACTACAATATGAAGAGAACTCGGTAGATAAAATTCAATATAAAGAACTAACATTTAGAATTTGTAAGCCTTTCAAACTTTGAATCAAATCCGACAAGGGATTGATCATCTGTCGGTCTTTACTTTGAGAAAGAAGTTTTGTTGCAGTTCATTTAAACTCCGATTGATTTAACTGTAACAAATTTTGTGTAGTTATTTTGTAACTCCAATTATAGCTCTGAATCCAATTTCTGACTCAATCGGTTTAGAAAAACATGTCTAAAACTCAAATTCGATTTTGGAATACTATTAATCTCATGTCAAAGATTAATCGCCAAAAAACTCGCCAAGGGAAAGCTCGCCAAAAGATTCAATAAAAGTGCTGAATTCAAGCCAAAAGTTAATATTCCGTCATTATTGTACGCCATACGCGTTCTCTAGAATGACAAGTTTATTAGAGAGTACGCGGGAAAGTTTTGCGGAGACCAATTCCACTGGTTTTTTTCGAATATTATATTGTACGTTACTTTAAGAATATTTTACTTGCAATTTTTTAAAGAGACGGAAAAATTCTTGGATTTCACAATTTCTTCTTTCCTTTTTAAGTCCGTGGAGGCCTGGTGATAAGATCTCAGCTGCTGAGACGTAGGGTTTCAGGTTCTACACCCGATTCCACATAAGAACCGTCGTCTAAGGGGGTCTGTTGCACGTTGAATTCGTCAGGGTCAAACGCCCACCTGGTGGTGTGGAGAGGAGAGGGGGTGCCATCCTAGGTGTCGTCCTCGTCATCCGACCTCGGTTCAAAATTACGAGGTCTGGCTCAAAATATCCCTAGTGTTACTTTACAACGGGATGCTAATATGAGTAAACTAATCTTTAATTTTTAAATTTATTAATTCAAACAACGTAAAATATAACTAATTTAATTCAAGAATGTTTTCGTTCTTTCATGCATTCAAGCATGAGCATAAAATAAAATTTAATTCATTTCAAACATTTTTTTTTCAATTGGTAGTGCTTCCTTCAAATCTTTGATAGGTACTGCAATTATAGTTACATGATTATACTGCAATGATAGTTACATGATTATACAGCAAATTTTTAAGTTGCTTAAGTTATTGAGTTATCACGCATCTAACAATAAAGATCAACAGAAGATTATTTGTTAAATTTGGTTCCAAATGTGATATTTGTTTACAATTTAGATGTGGAATTTATGTACCAAACTTTATTAGTTTATTTTTTAACGTTTTGTGATTATCACTTTAATTTGTATTCGTGTAGTAGGTTAGACAGACTTATTCTAAACGTCAAATGACGAGGACGACACCTGAGCTGGCACCCCCTTCCTCCTTCTCACAACATCAGCAGAAGATAATTTTAAGCCCTGGCAGATTTAGTTATATTAATGTTCCGTTGTAAAGCAACACACAGGCTATTTTTAGACGAACATCTTCATTTTGAACCATGGTCAGATGACGAGGACGACACTTGAACTGGCAAACTTTGTGATTATCACTTTAATTTGTATTCGTATAGCAGGTTAGACAGACTTTCTCTAAACATCAGATGACGAGGACGACGCCTGAACTGGCACCCCCTTCCTCCTCCACAAAATATCAGCAGGAGGACATTTTAAGCCCTGGCAGATTTAGTTGTATTAATGTTCCATTGTAAAACAACACAAGGGACGATGTTTAATTTTAAATGCATCAAATACTAAGAATCATTTGAAATAATCGGTATGAAACAAGTGAAGCTTAATCTCATTAGCGTGGGAAAAAACAAGCAAACTGAAGCCGTACTCATCTGGCGATGGGGAAATGAAGAGTTTTGGTGGGAAAGTTAGTTTTCAATTAATGAAAAATTAATCACTCATTTAATCGGAATAAATAGTAGCTTATGTCCTATTCTAGACTATTATCTATCTCTGTGCTAAATTTCATCCAATTTCGTTCAGCTGTTTTGGCGGGATTGACTAACATCATCCATCCAAGCTTTCACATAATTGTAGCATAGATGACTATTAAAAATAACAATATAGATAGATAGATAGATTTTACATTCCTTTACAATTTTTTAACATGTTTCTAGCTCATGCATTTCAAATATGATAATGAAACAAAATTTTGGTTTGAGAATGAGAGCATATTCCTATCAGATTAGGGAACATATTTTTTTGCTTTATTGTTACAAAGTATGTGAAAATACCTGAGATCCCCCCCCCATAACAGATGAATTGAAAGCCCTTTAAAGAAATATCATAACCGAAAGAAATAGTGAAAAGTACGAATATAAAAGAGGAGGAATGTTCTTCCAGCTTGTTTCGAACATTCTAATGTTATTCCGAGCGAATCAGGAAATTTGCAAAACGCATTGATAATGCCAACCCCTTTATTCCCACTTCACGCGACACGGAAGACGGTCTTTTGAAAAGCAACAAAGGATTGCGCCGAGTGTGCATTTATCACCGGTGTTCTTGTCACTTGGAGCTGACGAGAAGTTTGACATTTTCGCTTCTTCAAACGAACGCACACACACAAAAAGTGGCCGTTGCCATAGAAACGATAAAAAGGGCGTGCCGCTTTAAAAACTCTCGTTCCGTTGTTGCTAAAAGTGTGAAAAATCATTATTTCCTGCATTTCATAGCCTGCTCGAATTATCTAATCGTGTGTGTAATAAAAAAGGAATCGAACGAAAGCCCACTTAAAAACGATCCAACAGTGGTGTCCCAGAGTGTTTTGAAGGGCAAGGGCAATAATTGTAGAAGATCGTAGGGAGATCTTTTATGGAGAAATAAATCAAAAGCCAGGCCCAGTCCACGAGCAATAATTTTGACCTTGACGTAACTTTTACTGAGCGATCCAATTGGGGAATGTCATCGATTATAATTGGGTTTCCGTGTCCACAAATTCGGAGCTTCTGTCGGAACGGCTTCAAGAACTTGGCGTGACTTCAGAACTGCTTTGTTTCGGAAAAGGTTCGCTAATGGACGACAGAAATTTATAGATCACGAGGCGTGTAATTCTCGGTAGTTGCTCTTTTTTCTCACGGAGGGGTCCGTGTTTTGTTTTTTAATCCATCCGACCTGACCAAATAAAATTAGCCATCCAATTTACTTTTTTTATCACTCTCGTTTTTGGTTAGTTAGATTAACTTTTCTTTTTGAAGTCACACGAGGGTTATTTTTTATCCTAAATTTTATTGGAATCCATTCAAAATCTAATAATAGGTTCTAAACATTGGGAAACTTAATTTCTTCAAGTATGGCATTGCATATAAAGTTATTATGGTGGCATCAGTTAAATTGAAAATTAATTTTTTAAATCGCCTACTCTTCTACCAGAGAAATACATAGAAATGCCTGTTAATACTGCATCCACTTCTTGATCCTAAAATTATATTTATCCTTTTCCTCAGGCTACTTTTATATACATAAAGTCTTTGTTCATCAAGGGCATATTGTTCCTCATAGCTCAAAAGGTTGCACACTAAACATTTCATTCTCTTGTATCGCCAATGGAAGTTAAGCTTCCAGTGAAAAAAAAAAGCAAGATGGCGTTGATTGCTGGTCATCATCCATTGGTGATATAAAAGTGCCGACTGTAGGAAATTAGACAGCTGTCCATCATCAAGGCTACTAGTATTACATACAGAATAGATTCTCTCGTTGTTATTGTTTCTTATGGCACTTGTCATGGACAAGCTCACTGAAGAAGCAAGCGATTTAAGCCTAATCAGGGTCTCTTGTTTTGTAATAGCGCCAACTAGGGCTAAGAGTACGATTTTTGTTACTCATTCATCACATTCGTTTGCACAGCCCCTTTTTATAAGAGGAACATTCAGACATCTTACAGATAGAACACAGAAGAACAATCATGCCGAAAACGAGACGCTCAGCTCTCGGAGAAGATGATCTATTTCTATGCCAGGACGCCGTTATAGATTCTCATTTATCAAGTATGGACCAATCTCGTTTTTTTGAACTTGAATATAAACACTGAGAAATACAGCGACAAAGGCTGCTGTCCCATAGGAGCGAAAAAGTTAGGGTTAATGGATAGCAAAAAACTCGAGGGCTAGAATAAAGATGTTAGATGATGTTTGCTTGTCAGAGTTTGAGACAAAGGAAATGTTTAGCTGTTCGATGTTGAGTTTTTCCGAAAGCTCATCTCTGTAGACTGCACATTTCGATTATATTAACAAGATGTGGGAAATGTCGTTATCTCCGTTATATTTGATGCACAAGGGGTTGTATGAGAGATTGAACCTGTGAAGAAGACTTGGAGTAATGGTCATTTTACAAATCACCCGTGTAATAAGTTTAAATAGAATCCTTCTTCTAGTTCAATTAGTGATTGCGCTGATGTCTGGAAAACAGTTTCGCTTCTCTTTCAGTCCGCATGTTTTCATCAGAACGAGTTTGGACCTTTAAATTGACGTCCGGCGTAGGGGTAGAGCATCTTCACCAGGAGCTGGGCATCCCGGATTTGAGTCTCGGTTATGGCATGATTGTTCTTCTGTGTTCTATCTATAAGGTGTATGAATGTACTCCCCTTTGTAAAAAGGGGCCGTGCAAGTGACTGTGATGAGTAAGTAGCTAAGTCGTACTCTTGGCCCTAGTTGGCGCTACTTCAAAACAAGAGACTCTTCTTTTGGCTTAAAACTACTTGATGCCTCGGCGAAGTTTGTCCATAGTAAGTGCCAACCAACTTACTATACAACCAACACCAACTACAGGACCATTAAAGAGAAATCAATGCATTGTGGTATTAGTGAATCTGGTTAGAAATAAACAATAGCTTTTCAGCTCAGATTTTGAACTATAATTTGTATACATATATATTTTAACCCTTTGTACTCCAATGATGCATCTGACTCACCATTCAAAATTGTGCATCATTTTGACGTTTTATTTATTTATTTTTCAAATTTAATTGTTAAAAATGCCTACATAACCGATAAGGGATGTAGATTAACTTCTTAAAGAAATTTGACTTAAAAGAATTATGTATATTTATTTTTCATAGCAATAAACAATTATTTGTATTGGGTGAATACTTTTGCATCTAATTATTTTTCGGAGTGCAAAGGGTTAAAAATAAATAAAAAAAACCAAAGAATCAGACCAAACCACTAATCCGTTTCCATCTATTTTTATTTCTTAAGAAAAGTTATGATTCTTATCATCAATAATCCTTTGTCCCACTCATACTCACTTTCGAGAAACTTCAAAAAACTAATTTACTATATATCCCTTACAAAAAAAGAAGAAAGCGGAAGATAGTCCCCCAGACATAATTACTCCTCCGTTTACAGCAATTTTTACTTTATTTGAAAGCTCATAACGTATATATATTTCGTAAAAAAATCAAATAATACCCCCCCCCCTTATCTCATTTTCCGACAGACTTTCTATATTACTATTTCATTATGCTCCATGAGGAGGAGGGGGGATCACACAATAGAGTCCTCCCGTTTCAATCACTGTACCAATTGGAATTCGATTGGAACATGGGATATGTCTTTAGTGATCGTCTGCCCCTTCTTTATTTTCGAAAGTATCTCGCTGAATTAAACTTTTATAGACTCCGAATTTATACACCTAAATTAATTTCGCCATTTTGCGTGCACAGCTAACAAATCAGAATGCTCTATGCTGATTGAGCTTTAAAACAGCATTTTTATTTAGTACTTTTATTTAGTACCCTTATGCTAAATAAAACTCCTGCACCACCCCTTGCTCGTCAATACGTAAGCATTTCAACTTGTAAGAAAAACATTATAAATATTCATTGCTAAAAGTAAATTTAAATTATTTCAAATTGCATGAACTCTACGATTAATTTTTCATCGATTACTAAAAATTACATCATTAATTTCCAAAATAAAAAATTTTTGGTGGCAATTGTTAGAAAGAGAAGCTATATAATTCTAAAACGTTTAAAAATTAAAATGAAATCTATTTCTTTCCCTCTGTTTTGATGAGATATAAGTCAGCAGTGTTGGTCGACATAATATTAGTAATATTCAAATAATCGAGTGTTAATAAAATTAAGGCGAATATTTTGAAGGTTAAATTAGTCTTAACAGTCAACTTAGATGTACTGCATCTAACCACACACACACACACAAAAGAGACAGCAAGCTATTTTTAACAATACCATATTATTTAAAATTATAATTGAGCAAGCGTTCTGAGTGGTTAGCAAAACTTCAAATTGGGGAAATTAATTAAGGATACTCCTGTAGCTCGAAAACTTCGGTCCATGCATAAAAGTGCTTTATACTTCATTTTTAATTCCAGGTGGTTCATGAAAACGCTTTACACTAGTTTCATTCAGTTCGAATAATTCATAAAAACGCCTTACACTAGTTTCGTTTATTCATGATGGTTTATAAAAACGTTCTATATTATTTTAGTTCATTCCGGTTTGTTCATAAAAACGCTTTACAGTTCTTTCGTTCATCCCGGCTGGTTCATAAAAACATTTTACACTACTTTCATTCATTCTGATGGTTCATAAAAACTCTTAACACTACTTTCGTTCATTCCGGCTGGT
>JAOUZG010002382.1:313085-336811 GCA_026289955.1 Argiope argentata | reverse complement strand
CATAACAAATGTTTAAAATAAAAATAAAAATAGAGAAAAATCAATGGAAAACCTCTAAACTGAATATTATCAGAAACATCTTAAATGAACATTAGCAATTTTTTTCTTTAGAAAAAATGGGAATACACCAAAGAAATTTTTGTAATGTCTCGCAACGAAAGAAAGTATAGAACTTATCTCGCAAGAAAAGTATAGAAAAGCAAGAAACGTATAAGAAAGAAAGTATAGAATGTATATCTAGAAACGAAAGAAAGACGTGCAATATTTAATTGCACGTCTTTCGTCTGCAATATTTAATTGGAGAGTGACTCACATGGGAGGAGTGAAATATGAATATTAATCAAAATTTCGTGATCGAATTTTGGATGATTACAAATTTTCCTCTCTTTATTCCCCCCAAAACGAAAAAATAAATAAAATTGATAGTTTCTTATCTAGTTTTCTATAATTATCTTTTTCCAAATTCATCTTCTTTTCTTCATGTCTTTGATCTTCACATCGAATATTTCCCAATTTCCTCATGGAAAGCCTCCCTCAATGATTGAGAATCAGTGAATTTAATGATTAACCAGCCCTTCTCGAAAAATTCTCATCTTTCACCACCCTTAATACCTTTCTCGAGTGTTAGAATCCCGCAAAGATTTGACCCTAATTGGGTAGATTGGAAAGTACCGGTAAGAATTTCGCATCGTCATCCCCTTTTCAAGGCCGGCCCGCTGATGATCAACTCAAGGATATACTACAAAGGTATAGTTAGAAAGCGATTTAAAATGTCATTTAAATTCTTCCGTGTTTCGGAGCTTGATGAAGTACCTTGCGGTTGAGGGGGGCTGCCTAGAAATTAATTTTAAGCACTTTTCAATGAACTATGATACTTTAGAATGGATTTTAATTAAATATTCTAAGCCATTAGTTTTTAATCTATCGGAGACAACTTTTAGATAAATTTTCCATTTTAAACTTATGAGCTGCGAATAACCCAAAAATTTCAAATTCATGTTTCTTTTCCCCTTTATTGTGTACTAGCCGCCTTTGGCGACCAGTCGGTTCGCCAATATTAATGCAGACTAAAGGGTAAAATCTTTTTTTATATAACTTGGTTTCATAATAAGTTTTTCAGCAAAACATTTTTAAGCTTCAAATTTCGACAGTCATATAATTCACTTATGCTATTATGTAGGCCTTAAGCAGTCCAATCTTTGAACTCCGCATCTCTCTCTGATTTTCTATCAGTGCACGTAAAATTCACTTTTAAATTAAATTGAAAATGATGAAACTTCAATTAATATAAAGACCTCTTTACTCAATCCAAGCATGTCTTTAAACACAACTAAGAGCTGAAAGCAGAGTAGTCCGACATTGAAGTTTATGTTCAATACGAAAATTGAAACATCATAATTTTTTTTTAATAATTTATGAGATCTCAAGGAATTATTCAGCAAAAAATTCACAGGTTAATTGAAACCTTCAGTTTTTAATGTTATTTTTAGATGTACATAAATGCTCTCAATAATAAAAAAATTTAGGTTTACAAATATATTTCAAAAAATAGTTTAAGTTATGGTCTTATAGATACATATTTGTAAAATATTCTTAATATTTTAACTTCTAAATAAATAAATAAGCAATTCTATCTTCTTCAAATCTGGCTGATTTTTTCAGTTCTGATTATTGCAAGTTTAGAACAATCAGCATTTTCATAATCTAGACCAATTATTCAATAGTAACTCTGATTGGCTTCTTTGATATCTTGATAAAGTGATCTAACATCGCCAGTTTATATCGAATAGTTATGTTGAAATTTTCATAGATCGATCAGCTTCGATGATTGATTTAGTTGATTGGAATGCCACTTTTTTATTTGAGGACTTATTGTCTCAAGAATATTTTGTTAAATATGATTCACAGAGCAGATGATGTATGTAAAAATTTAATTTATCAGCATTTTCCCCTAAATCTATAATTATATATTTCACTTGGACCAATTGCTAAGAGATTTATGTCTCTCCTCAAAAAATTAAGAAATTAGATGTTGGGCTCCGATTAGGGGAAGGTGCCTTGTAGATGTGAAGTTATATTTGCCTTAAATAAAATTGTTTAAATGGATTAGTAATATATGTATAGTAAAATATCATAGAAAACGTTTCCATCCATTTATTTTCCAAAAATTTCATGTTTCATATTTGTTTCATTTTATACAGACACATGTCGAAAATGACAATTTCATATGTTTAATTTGGAATGATAGTTGATTTTTTTTTCTCGTGAGAGAACATGATATTGTTTTGGTAGAAAGTATTGATGTCGCCGAAATATGCGGGTAAAAATAGTTTTATATGCTTTAACAAATTTTGCATTGTTAATTATTACGTATGCTTGTTTGAAAGAAGATGCGTTTTCAAATAACTGACCTACTTTTACCAAACCAGCTTTATTATTACGTTACTTCGTTGAAAGAATATACGTTTTTATTTCACATGATTCATTAAAATGCGGAGATAATTTACAATCAAGAAGGCGAATTCTTTGATTTGAACAAAATATCTTCTTCACATAAGCAAAAGTAGCAATTCAAAACATGCCTTATTGTTTTAAAAATTAAAAAAAAAAGAATTCAAAAATATTTTACTACTACTCATTATCAATTGCTTTTTGTTCGTCGTTTCTTTGAAATGACCTCATTTGCAAAGTTCGTCTAAGATTTCTCGCTTTTAAATAATTAATCTCGCTCTCAGAAGATTATCGTTTGGTGCTTTTCTAAAAATTCTATTTCAGTTTTAACAGTCGCACTTTTGTAATATATTTTTATTTACTTTATTTCTTTAATGGAATTGTTAATTTTGATATAGCAAACAATCAAGAAATATTTTCTCTTGCATTTATTGTTTAAAAAATATCACATTTCCTATTTGTTTCAATTGATATAATCACGTGATGAAAATTGTATTTTTCTGTTTTATTTTTGGTAGTAATTAACTTTTTTAAATAAGAACTTCAGAAATTGTGATAGCAACATTTTATTAAAAGCTGATTTTTTTTGAGAACCTCGAGAAGATAAAATTTTATTTTTATTTTATTTTTGCGAAATAAGTAGTTGAAAAAAAAACACGATTAAATTACATGTTAAAAAATTCATTAAAATTAGAGTTTTAATTCGTATGTGAAAACATTAGTATTATTAAAAAGCTATTTTTTGAGCTTTAATGTGAAGCAAAAATCAATTTTGTGCTGTAATATTTTCAGAAGTTATGGCGAAAAAACGTTAAAATTTGACTTATTTTTTAATTAATTAAAATTTTAATTAAAAATTCAAAAAACGGGCTCCGAGGTGCATATTCCCGGCATTCAAGGTATACATATACCAAATTTGGTAGCTGTAGGCTAAACGGTCTGGCCTGTACAGCGCCAACACACGCACACACACACACACTTCGTACTTTATTATAAGTAGAGATGAAATACTAGCTTTTACAGGTGACTTCGTAAGTGTGGAAATTTTGATTTTGATGAAAAATGACTCGAAATTTTGATCACATTGTAAAATATAATCAAACCGTATCATTAAGGTGCTGTTGAAAATAATTTTTGCCAAATTTCAGCGAAATGGCCAAATTTCAGCGAATGTAACGCAAATGGCAGCAATAGCGTTTCCAATGACACGATACAATCAGTAAAAATGCTTAATTCTCATCAAATGTTAATTTCTGTTACACGTCAATGACAAGTTTTCTAGATAATATCTTTATTAATGAGTTTGCGAGAAAGTTTTGGAGGGATCACTACCGCTGTTTTCTATTAGAATGGCTTTTTCTAATGTAAGTCCATAATTTGTCATCTATTTGAAGTTAGCATCCTATAGAACATAAATGTTTTTTCTCAAATCATCTCAACCTGGTCTGGTGACACCTATGTACCCTACGTATCATTAGGATTTTATTATCAACCACATTCTAATCGAATGTTGTTTTAATACCCACCATGATCACGTTTTCAATAATCGTTTATAACCTTGCAAGACTTAATGTGGCCGGGATGGCCTGGTTGGCAGAGCATTGGACTCGTACTCCTTAGGCTACGGGTTCGAAGCTCACCAAACAAAAGATTCCCCGAGTGTATGGCGGCTGGCGCTCGTTAAATCTGTCGTGGTTGCAAAGTTCTCTATGTGAGAGTAATACCTCTGGGGGTACTGGGTCAGAGGTGATCATTCTCTGTTCGAGGTCTAAATTACGATCTGAGATGAGTGAATGAATTTACATGAATGAAATCCGCCCCCTAAAAAGAGTTGTGACGTGTGAGTAGCTAAGTCGTACTCTTGGCCCTGGATGGCGCTACTTGTAAAAACAAAGAGAAGCCTTTCTTAGGCTTAAAATCTGCTGATCGTATCAGCGGGGGCTTGCCCATGGCAAGTATTATTAATCACAACACACAGATTTAAAGTTTAAAAACATCGTACATTTCTAATAATTTTTTAATTATTCATTTTTGCTTGTATTTCGTACATGCATTTTGATTTCTGATTGCATTTTTTCCTGATTTTTATCAAAACAGTTTACTCCTTTTTTAAAAAAATTATTTTGTCGAACAATTTATATTGCTTCTTAAATTTTCTTATTGATAGCATTTGATATAATATTAGCCATTTTCATGGCACGGTCTTGCGAAGTATGACTTTTGTGACCAATCAACCAATCTATATTGGTTAGACTCAGTTCTTTTGGTAAATTATTCAATTCGCTTCGTTGAAATCTTTTAAATTTAAGAAACAAATATAATATTCGAAAGTTATTATTTTGTGATTTATAATACTCTAATATCATTTTATTTACTTTCCTTTATAACAGGTTGAGTGCCATGCGTATCTACCACAGTTCGAACTGCATGAACTTTGCAAAGAACTCAAAATAGCCCTAACAGCTTACTCACCCATTGGAGCGCCTGGACAACAGAGGCAAGTTTTATAAATATATCTGCCTTAAATTAAAAATATTTCATTTATTAAATTTTAAGAATTGAAATTATTTAAAACAGAGTCATTATGCGCTTTGTATCAATAAAATCAAAATATTTTGTATTTTCTGTTTGCTTTAAATAGCCATTTGTACATTTGAAATTATGTAGCAAACCTGTAACGTTGTTTCTCAGCACGCTTAATTCAGTCATTGGAAAAACCGTTTTACGATCAACTCTGTTGGATGCTCATCGGATGCTGCATCAGAGATCCTAGGGCTTTACGCCAAACTTGGCGACCATTTGGCGACTTGGCGACAAATTTGTTGACGAGCGACAAAATAGATATTACTGGAAACTTCCAGGATTTTAGCAATGCAGCCAATAGGAACCGAGATGACATAGGTGTACTCCATCCCGGTCGAAGCCATTCGGATAAAACGGTGAGCCGCCGCAAAGCAACCCCCACCGAGCACAGAAGTGCAGGTTAATCAGCTTAATTTTCATAAAACAATTCAAATAACCAGATCGGAAAAAGATACGAATTTAGATTCTCAAAAAATGTCACCTTCTCTCCAAGTATAGTAATTATCAAACATTTCAACAGCTATTAAAGGAACATAAAAATGTAAACAACGTTAACTAAGAAAATGCTGTTAAAAAGAAAAAGATATAAACATTCCAATAGATATAAAGGAACATAAAAATGTAAAAAATGTTAACTAAGAAAATGCTGTTAAAAAGAAAAAGGTATAAACATTTCAATAGATATAAGAGGAACATGAATATGTAAGCAACGGTAACTAAGAAAATACGTTAAAAAGAAAAAGTATAAAATAACTATATACAAAGGAAGCTCTTGGTAACCCAAAAGCAAATAACATATATACAAAATAAAGTTTCCATATACAATATGGACGTAAGAAAACTAATGTCAAAGCAAAGAATAATTTCAATCGTGCTCCACGGATTCCAACTGCATAAGATTATTGATAATTTCAGAAGCACTAGCCCAATTAGCACTTACAATTAGGCTGGTGAAATTTGGACATCAAATTGCTATTAAAATAGGAACCGAGATATGGATGATAGGTCCAGAACTTTCTCTGCCCTCTTCCCAGAAACTATAATAGGCTATTAGTTTCAAGCTACAGTCAACCAAAGTCGCAGTCATGAAACGAATCATGTAAAGAGTATGCGACGAATAGTTGGATCAGTCCAGCGGAGAGCTCAAGAGATTGCTGAATTGAGTTGTGCGCCAATTCCTGGTGTTTATTGTGGAAGCAGTATCGAGTTTTGTGTGGAGTAGCTGCTCGTGCAGTAATGAGTCGTTAATTGGAGGCAACTAAAGCGAGGAGACAGTGGGAAATAGCAGACGTTTGGAGAGGTCGTAGTTTGAGGCTACGCAGATTCCGTCCTTCTGCTGAATTCTGTCTGGCCGTTTGTGCGCGGTGGTTCTTTTTTTTAAACTCATTCTACTTATCATTCTACTATTCATTTCTACTTATGGGCTATTGTTTGCTATATTGTGCTGCTGTATGTTTCCTATATTAATCTCGGCTATATATTTGTCATCTTAATGTTAATAAAAGTCATCGTCTGTCTCTAAAGGACTGCTTATTTCACCGACGGTTGTAAATCCGTAACAATTAATTGGAAAACCAAGGATTTTTTTCCTCAATCCTAACTACAAGTTTGATTTCATCTATAGCGGATGAAACTTCGTGACTCTCATTATCTCATTAAAGATCGTCTATTCTCATTTTGGAAAGAAATCTCAAAAATATTACTTCGATCTACATTCTGTACCGGCGAAAAAAAAGTTTCGGCTGCGTCCCCTTTCATTGTGCAAACATGCATTCCAAATTTCATTTATCTTGCGCAATTTCTTTTTGGCTTTGGAATTTTATTATTTTCCAATGTATTTATGATTTATCATTTTTTAAAAAAAAATGATACTGCATGTTTCAGTATTCTGAGACGACCAGTTTTCGACGATTCTATCTCTCTAAAGGGTTGAGACGGTTAAAGATGAGTGTATATCCGGAATTTAATTTATTGTTAAATGTAAACATCTCTTCTTTTCATCTTTCATCCCACCATTATTTGTCGAATTAAACCCATCCTCACGCATGCGCAAAAACCTGGAGGATTTTACAATTCTTTGGCAAACAATGCATACATAGATATGTAATTGTGGTAACGTTGAAAATTTTCAAACCTTAAGCAAATCTCTTTCAAAAAGTAAAACTTTAAGATAAATGACCTCATAAACATTTCTAAAATGAGAAAATTAACTCTTTCCATTTATTTCTTAAAAGCTGTGTTGCTTGAATTGCATTCACTTTGAAAAGAGCACTATTTGAATACCAATCAGTTTTTCAAATCATTTCACCTCTTCAAAATAAATTTCTTTTGGATCTATTACATCACATTTTACATTCAAACGGAGCGACCCCAATTCTTTTAATGGAAAACGCATCTCCCCAATGCTTAGGAATTCGCCATGGTTATTCCAAACCCATTCAAACACCGAAATGGAATAGAGTCATTCCATTTGCAGGATTCAATTTTGTTTTTGGTACTTGTTTCACGGCGTGTTTGAAATACAATTTTATTTCACAAAGACTCATGTTTGCTCAAATTTTGATGGTCAAAACAAATTGAGCTGTAAAAAAAGGAAAAGTGACGAAACATGTTTAATATAAGCTCAAACTCTTTCGATTAATAATTTAGAACAAATAAGTACATAAAATGTTGGATTTGTGTACATTCTCAATAAATTAAAATCGGTTAGTATGTACTTTTTTATACAGCCAGTTAAAGCAAATTTGTGTTATTGTAGTTAGAATCTATTTCTATTAAATATCTTCTAACTAAAATAAAGCGAACATTCAATAAATGATATATAAAATGACTTTATTCAAAAAACAATGTTTTAAGGGACAAGCCATTGGATATACAGGTGTCCCAAAAGGTCGTTTACAAACTTAACATGCTGGTCTGCCATATCATGATGCACAATATTTACATAGGAGCTTGTGTCCGAAAATTCAAACTGAGACCGCTAGAGGGCGATAAGTGCAGGTTTGGATGAGGAGAAAAAAAGGATATCGACAGCGGTGTTAATATGAATTTTATTACAAAACATCATTACATCACATCAAATGTTATATTCTCTTTCCATTCTCGACAATGCACGTTTCACAACGTCAGCGCATGGATTCACGCACCCGTTCAAATTTGTCGGAAGTGTCAACGACACGTGTTGCCGCTTCCGCAATCCTGGCGATAAGATCCATGTCCGATGTTGCGGGTGACTAGTACACCATGGACTTCATGTGTCCCCAACGGTAAAAATCCAAGGGAGTCAGGTCGGGAGATCGCGGTGACCATTGGACTGGTTCGCCTCTACCTATATAGCGATTAGGATAAGTCCTATCGAGGTATTCTAGAACAGCGTAGCAAAAATGACTGGGCTGACGTTTGTTTGGAAAGCACTCAAGGTACATCCGTGCCGAGGTTCGTCCATTTCCATCAGTTGGCGCCATATAAGTAATGCATGTAGGCCATTTCTGTGTTACTAAACTCATTCATCCTTCTCCTTCAACGTCCACGCCTGAAATGATTGTTTTTCCCACTCTCCCGTTTTCGTTGAATTATCGTCCTCTAGCGGTCGCAGTTTGAATTTTCGGACAAAAGTTCCTATGTAAATATTGTGCATCATGATATGACCGATTAGCATGTTTAGTTTATAAAAGACCTTTTGGGACACCCTGTATAACACCTGGATTTGGAACGAATATGCTTTGGAGTTTAAAAATGTGTCCCTTGGGACTTTTTAAAATTTTTAATTAATTTAAAATTTAGCGAAATTTTGTCGTTATGCCTCAAAATCACACTCAAGCATTTTTAGCAAGCATTTGAGCCCATACACACAAAAAAATTGGAAGTGGTTTCTCCAAAACTTACTCATTAATAAACTTAGCCCAGAAAGCGTCTTCGTAACTATTGGCATTATAATAATTTCGAAATATTACCATTTGGCGTGAATTTCACATCTCACTGAATCTCTGTGTCATCCTTGGCGAGTTATTTCAGAATTAATCTCTGGAATTTGATTAATAATTAATCATACGGAAATAGAATTTGGCTTATAGAGACTCTTTTCTCAAACTATAGTAGCAAAAGTTAGAACAAAATAGTGCCTTTTAGTCCCAAAATCCCATACCCAATTTGACAAATTTACTCAAGTCTCTGAGTTAATGCATTTACAGATTTCTGAAAGTACAGACTACAGGCAGTCAATCTGAGGCTGAACTCGGCACCAAATTTTACATTATAAATGTTAAATATGGGCATCGAAAATTATGCTCCCAGCTCTCTTCGTTTTATGATTATTGTTTTCATTTATATTCGAACAACCAGACAGACTTCCTCTGAATAGATTTTACTCAAAATTTGATAGAAAGCTGCAAATCGCTTACCAAATTTCAACGATATAGATTTTTAGATCTGATTTCTAATTTCAACTTTTTGGTCTTTGTCACAGATAGATGGACAGTTTCCCAAAAATATGTTTTTTGAGCTCAGAGAGGTCCAAAACATGTAGTTACGTCTAACTCTCGAGTTTGAATATTTTAGCGATTATTACACACTTTCTATATTGCGTACTATATAACAAGAAGAAAAAAAAAGAAAAGAAATACTATTTTTGAATTTAAAATTAATGTTACAAGCTGGCGACCATCGTGGAAACTCACCGAAGTTGGCGACGCTTGACGAGGAGCTTCGCGCCAGCCGGGTGGGTTTGGCGAAAGGAATAGTCTGGTAGCCGTTGGATCGTACGTGAAGCGTCGCGTTGCCTCACTTGCTTTTGGGAGAGCGCTCGGTCAGCTATAGAAGAGACGGGTAGCCGTAGTTCTGGCAGTTAATTGTTTCCTCTGGAAAAGAAGCATCTCTCTGGACTACTGGATTACTTTTCTCGCTTGTTATTAGTGAGCTGTGTTTGCGTTTGCTGTTAACGTTGTATTATTGAGCTCGTTGTGATTTACTGTTGCTGTGCTATACATCGGTTTTGCAGTCTGTTTTTATTGTGCGTAAGGCTTGTATTTATGCTGTAAGTGACTGTTGACTGCTGGATTGTGTTTATCTGAAGTTTTACTTTATCAAGTCATCCTGTAAATAGCTGTAAATAAATTTGTTTGTGATGTGCTCTTATAAAGTCCATTCAATCCGAACCCGCTACGCTAAAAACTTAACATTATCATTTCGAAGATCTGATTAAATTACTGCACAGTTTTTGTTTACCGTTCATCACAAATTTTAATAGATAGCTAAAATTATTTTGAAGTAAATATATTTTGCAACAATATTTTAGTTGTAAAATAAAGACAGATGGTACAGTCAAGACGAAATGTTAGATATTGGAATCAAACTTGAAGCATTGTGATTTGGAATTCTTTGAACTACATTTTCAAACTTTCTTTGTTTTATATTTTTTATATCACATTTTTTCTTCTTCTTCTAGGGATAAGGAACATGCTTTGATATCAGATCCGACCCTCACGCCCCTCTGCGAAAAATACGGAAAATCTCCTGCTCAGGTGAGTTGATTATATAATGAGCACATAAAAATTGTATTTTGAAGCACAGACACAAGATTTTCCTCGGAGTTAACTCGAAGTCTTGAGAAAACTAGAGATCAAGCTTTTGCTTTGGGAATCTATCATTCGAACAGCCTTATAGCATTACTGTGAGGACTTGTACCACCATTTGATTGAAAAATTCAATTTCAAAATCAGCTGTTAATGCGACATCAAATACACCATAGTATACCTGACACTGAAGCAGTCCCTCACCATTCGTTCAGTAGTGGCGAGGTGGTTGGTTATACACAAGATGTACACCTGATAAAACTTTCAATATAATTTTAAAATTACACGTGTTTCGGGCCATATTAAAGATGATTTGACAATTTTTTTTTCCTAAAAATGCCTTTCTGAATGAATTTTTTCAGTTCTCCTAATCTTATCCTATTTTCCAAGAGTCTGTGGTGGCCTGATGATAAGGTCTCTGTTACAAAACCGAGAGGCTTCTGGTTGGAGACCTGATTCCATTGAAGAACCGTCGTGTAAGAAGGTCTGGCACAAGTTTAATCCTTCGGAGCCAAACGTCCCCCCCACTGATGTTGTATAGAAGTTTAGAGAGGGTGTGCCAGCTCAGGTGTCGTCCTCGTCTTCTCACCGTGGTCCAAAATTATGAGGTTCATCTCGAAATAGCCATAGCGTTGCTTTAAAACTGGACGTTAATATTGTTACGTTTTTAGCGTAGCGGGTTCCGATTGAATGGACTTTATTTGAGGACAGCACAAACAAATTTATTTACAGCTATTTACAACTATTTACAGGATGACTTGATAAAGTGGAACTTCAGATAATTGCAATCCAACAGTCACTTACAGCGTAAATGCAAGTCTTACGCACAATAAAAACAGACTGCAAAACAGCTATCGTATAGCACAGCAAACAGTAAATCACAGCGAGCTCAATAACACAACATTTACAGCAAACGCAAACACAGCTCAGTAATCCGCTAGTTCAGCGAGACGCTTCTCTTCCGAGAGAAAACTCTCAACTAACTCACTCATTTCAGCTACTCGTCCCTTATATAGCCGAGGAAGCGCGCGCCCAAAAGCACGGGGAAGCAACGCGGCGCTTCACGTAAAATCCAGCGACTACCAGACTATTCCTTTCGCCAAATCAACCCGCCTGGCACGAAGCTCCTCGTCAAACGTCGCCAACATCGGCGTGCTTCCATGGCACTCGCCCGCTTGTAACATTATTACAAAGTTAAATCTTCTGTTTCTTGTTGGCATTTTAAAACTTACATTCAGTCATTTCCCATGGAAACTTACATTTGTTCTCTCGGTTAAATTGCAAATCTAAATTAGGCTTTAAAAAAATGTACATTATTTTCAGCTCCCTCAAAATGCGTGACATTGTTCTTGTCGCCATCGTTTCCGAGGACTTTTCATTATTGTAAACTCACCATCAACCTTTTTTTTTTTCAAATATAAAAAGACTTTCTTTTTAGCATTGTGGTGCGGGTCTTTTTCCTTTACGGATTTAAAATCTTTTCATTTATAAACAAAATTTGTAATTAATCTTTCTTTCGCCTTTTTTTCATTTCTAAGAATTTTATTTAAATTAATCTAATATTGATATAGTAGTCCGAGATTGGCACTAAATCGACTGCACTCTGCAACTATGACCTCGTTCCCGAACTTAAATTTAACACCAACAATTTTTTTTAAAAAATAATTAAAAGATTAAAATGAAATATGCCATGCATATTTCAATGTATCATTTCTTGAACGGCCAAGCACCATGTGCTCGTGCAAGTTAAATTATATTTTTATTCATTTTGATTGTTTCATCGAATGAGTCACTTTAGTATTGCAAACCATCCAAAAAAACTTTGTCTCGCATTTATAGTTTAAAAAAATATCACATTTCCTATTTCCTTCATTTCATATAACCACGTGCTCAAAATGACATTTTTTTACGTTTTATTTGCTGCGGTCATTAGCTTATTTTCGTTAATCAGACCTTTTGAAAATGCAATAACACGTTATTAGAAGCCAATTTTTTTTAAGATGCTCTCGCAGACAATAAATTTTATAACTTTCGCCTACGGATTTTTTGTTGACGCCACAAACCTCATTCCCAAAACAACATTATGCTCTGACCTGATAATAACGTGCATTTTAGACCATGTTTCAGTTAAGTATAAACATGTTTGCAATTTTGTATCATCATTGAATAAAGAAAATGGCGCCCATAATTTCAAATTTTTTTGCAATTCAACTTCATCATCGAAAGTAATTATGAAAAACCGTAAGTTACAAAAGAAGACTAGAATTAAAAATAAAAACATTATCGCATTAAAATTCAAAAAATCATTTCCAAGAAAAAATTTGTCTCTTGCCAATAAAATTATTTTAGAAATGGGAACACATCGAATTCCGTAAAAGTTCGATTTAAAAAAAAACACTTGTGTTTATCTTTATAAATTAAGCTGGAACATCCAAATGGACCGGGAAAAAGTTTTCGAACTTTTCCCAAGTATGAAAAAGAACTCCATAAGTATAAATTTAAAACTGTTTCGTGAACTGTCAGACGTCAAGACGTACTTTCGTTAGCCCTAACTTTCGACAAATGACTGTGGGGCAGAGCATCTCCCTCCCCCAAAAAATCAACGTTGTTGAAAAGAGGTTTTGATTGCTTTTTAGAAAAGTTTTAAACAAGTTTCCAGA
This sequence comes from Argiope argentata, assembly GCA_026289955.1. Lineage (NCBI taxonomy): Eukaryota > Metazoa > Arthropoda > Arachnida > Araneae > Araneidae > Argiope > Argiope argentata. The sequence goes on along the minus strand of JAOUZG010002382.1, from coordinate 323,547 downwards.
GCACTATGAAGATTTTCAGTGCAACCCAAAATTGATTTGTCGTCTTCAGTGAACAACAACAACAAAAAGAATATTACTGAATCACCAATTCCAAACTTCATTCTGTCCTTTCCTTTGGAAGTCTCTGATTCATTACTGAATAAAAATTAAGTTAAACATTCCACTGTGATTTTTCATGAATTTCTAAATGAGGTTTATGTTCGAGTCTCGATCTGGTCAACTTGTGACCAAATTTTCTGAATGCTAGTCACTACCAGTTGTTTTAGGCAGGGATAGCCTGGTTGGTAGAGCGTTGGACTCGAGCTCCTTAGGTTAAGAGTTCGAAACTCACCGGCCAAAAGACTCCCCGAATGTGTGGCGGCTGGCGCTCGTTAAATCTGTCCGTGGCCGCAAAGTCCTTCATGTCGAGAGTAATATCACTGGAGGTACTGGGTCAGAGGTGATCGTTCTCTGTTCCTGGTCTAAATTGCGATCTGAGATGTATGCATGAATGAAGTCCGGCTCCTAAAAAGGGTTGTGACGTGCGTGTAGCTGAGTCGTACTCTTGGCCCTAGATGGTAAAACAAGAGACGTATATCTCCAGCTTAAAATCTGCTGATACATCAGCGGGGCTTGTCCATGGCAAGTGCCATAAGTAACAACAACAACATAAATTGTTTTACTATTAGAACTGCAATTATCATTCCCATATACCAGAACTATGACGGAATGAATGTACAACTTTTTATCATTGCCCAAAGCTGAATACTGAATATTGTGAATTTTAAATATTGAGGATTTATACAGATGTAATTTTTATAATTATTTTATAACACATAAATAATAATTAATCATGATTTGACTACTGCAACCCACCTTGGTCACATAGAAAAAACTAGATAACTGGATTGCTGCGATATCAACACTGTCGGAAACTATGGTTAAGTACTTGTGACCATCACCGGTCACGATACAACACATCCCGTGGGAAGTATGCAACATCATCGATGGGTAGTAACCAACTCCACTTTTTCTGTAGTTACCAGGATGGCGACAATCAACCATCATATCGGAAATAATAATAATTCAAAACGATCAATTCCTTTCCTTTCAAAATACCATGGTTTAATTGGATTTGTATCTCTGAAATCCATGCATGGCAATAGTAAAATGCAACTTATTTCATCGTGAAATCTTTGGACTTGTAAAGAAAATAAAGTGCAGTTTTACAATTTTTAATAAGACAGAACTATAATTTTTCTGAAGCAGTGATTTATCTTTATTGTATTTTTCAAGTTATTATTTCAACAATAAATCGTTCCTTTGTTAATATTAATGAAATAATTAGAAGCGCACGAATTCTTATTACTAAATTATGTATTATAACTTCTAAAAATCCATAATATTAAAAAAAATCGATCACTTTTCTGGTTTGAAGAATTTCCTTTCAAGAATGACTACGCTAACATATTTACAAATTTGCATATAAACTGTTCCATGAGAGTTAATCTCCAACTAAGTACTTGCTTAGAAAATTCGAATAAACTGCATTTGTTGCACTCATACGAAACATGGATGAAATGTGTAAAATATAGGTAAAGTAATCGTTCAATAACAACCACCTTTCTATCGCAAGGAACTTTTATTTATTCTGTAAAAGAATCTATTCCATTTTTCTGGCAAGGCGGAAATTTAAAAGTCGCATCAGTTTTGCATATATATTAATCCGGATGGCAACCATATGCTAAGTAGATTGCGTAGAAACTTCATAAATATCGTCTACCCGATCGTGGTATTTGCAAATGTCTCAGTTTCTCTTAAATATTTCTGAATATACTTTACAATATAACTTGTTTGAAGTTATTTTTTGGTCTGACAAGTAAGAAAATTTCTAATCAAAAATACCATAGTACAAAGATGTTTTAACAATTATTTGGAATTAATTTTTAACTTTTTTTAAAAAAGATTACTTAGATCTGTAGCAATGATAACGCGAAGAAAAACAAAGTTAAATTGTGATTGCAAGAAAAAAAATATGATAATTTTTAGTGAGTTAATAAAAAATAATCACTATTATTTATTTTTTTTACTTTTATAGATATTACTACGTTATTTAATTCAAAGAGGCATTATCATCATTCCAAAGAGCTCTAATCCTAAGAGACTCAAGGAAAATATACAGGTAAGAATTCTTATTGGTCTCTATACTCATAAATTTTTTTAATTTAACAAAATAACATCACAAAATTCTAATAAAGTTATTCATTTACGTAAGTAAAGCCAAAGTGTAAAATATATGCTATGTATGTGTTGCAAATGAATAAATAACTAAATAGTAAAAAAAATATGATTTCAGTGAAAATATCGTCGTTAAAATATTCCACTGATGTTATTTTTTTTGGTAAAAATATCGTCTGCTAAATATGTTTATATTTTTTCAGTAAAATTTTCGTCTGTGAAATATGTTGCTGCCATATGATGTAACTTAAGCGTAAAAAAAGCACAAAAAAAATACTGAAAGAACAGTTGTGATAAAAAAAATTTGCCATCAAGTGAAATGTTTTAAAAAATACGATTGGCTATAATTTAAAATAATTAAAAAGCTTCGCAATACATGAACTATGGCTATTGTAAATAAATTTACCATGCTATCTGATATTCCATGCTGCGTATTCAGTTACGCATGGATTTTTTATTCACCTTATATAAAAATCTAACATAATAAATGTGATTAATGGAGTGCAATTTTCCTCAAAAAGCACCAAAGTAGAAAAATATTATACTTATTTTTATTCATATTCAGGGAACACTAGTTTATTAATCTAATACTTTTGTGTGTTAAATTTACCATAATAAACCAAACCAATACTAAATCAAAGTAATCAAAAATTATCTTCAAAATTAAGATGATAAATATTCCGAACTACTGCAGTTCTAATTATTTTTTCGTCTGATTTTTATTTAATTTATTTTATTTATTTATTTAATTTATTTAATTTTTATTTATTTTTATTTTATTTAATTTTTATTAAATTATATCCTTTCATTAAATGATGAAGTTTATTTTTTAAATAATGTTTCAATTTATATCTTCTCCATCATACTAAAGTAAGCAGAGTTTGGTATTGGATTTTATTTATTATATAATTTTGCCTCTATTCCAAATTAGCAATTAATGAAAGCTAATAAGAACTTTCTATCCACAAGAACTATACATAGTAATGTATACACTTTTCGTAAGAATCTTTTATGGAAACGACTCATCATGAGGTTAGAGATATTTCCTCTTAAAATTGGATCATATTCTTCAAGAAAAAAAATATTATTTAAAATGTATAAAGTAAATTGGGATCCTATCTTTGTTTTTATATAAAAATTGTCCGAAGAGATAAAAATACATTGCAAAGTCAATTAATTCATGCTCAACATGTTGAAGAATTGCTATCTTTAGAAGTTCCTAAATTCGATACGACATATTTTGGTAATTATATCAATTTAAAAAAAACTCAACGTTGATACGACCAAGAAAGAGGAAATTTCATATTTGAATTTGATATTAATCATATCAAAATTAAAAGAAAAATTGTTAAATTTTCAAATTTAAAGATTTTAAATGGTAACACTGTAAATAAATGGAATAAACCAATGGAAATGATCATTTATAGTTTGAAATCAATATCAAATTTTGACAAAACTCTATTCACAGCAGAATGGCTGTCTATGTGTCTCTGCAATACGACTTAGACAAAGGGCATTACGTAAATTGTGAAAGTTTCAAAATTGTAGATGTAGTTGAAATAATTATGGGCCCAATTGGTCCACAGAATGGTTCTTGGAACCCATATCAATTAAGACTAAAACATCATTCTTCGAAATTTGAGACCATTAACTCAAAAAGTAATTCGAATATAATATCTTTTTGTGTTAATGATGTTATTTCATGGCTAAATCAAAATAATCAAAAATTCTAACAAAAATTAAATTCTTAGGGCTCACTTCGTTCTGCAAAAGAAAATAAATATCATTTATTGCAATAACTTACACTTTAAGAGCTCCAAATCAAACTTACCTAATTAAGTCATTAAAATGCTGAAGATAATGAATCGTGGCAATATGTTGTAGTCATTCACTTCATTATAATTCTGTTTATTTTAATTTATTCTACTTATTACATTTAGATATTTGATTTCTCTCTCTCCGAAGATGATATGGAAGTGATGAAATCCCTGGCTAAAAATCGAAGATATTTTTCATTCACCAGCTATAAAGGGTAAGAAGCTGCAATTTTTGCTCATTACCGTTTCGTCTTTCCTTTCTAAGAGAATTTTTTTTTTCATTTGTTTGAAAAGATTTTCACAAAAAAAATTAGCTAATCGGATTTCGCTTACGGTTACGTTTTTAAAAGATATACTTATTCCAACTAATTGGACGTTTAAGATAACATTCTTTCAACTAGCAGAAACTTTTTTAAAAGGGTAACTGCCATATGAAGTGCAAAAAAATTAAATTAGGAATTCCAAGAAATGCTTTTGAGAATGATGTTTTCCCACAAATTAGAATCCGGAATTTTCTCTCATTAAAAGACATTTTACGATTCTGTGAAGAAGAAAAAAATATGGTCACGTATACAATTCATAGAAACATGATTATTTCATAGAAACAAGATTTATGTAAATTTGCAATTATGGTATTAGTTTTCCCCATTACTTTTAATTTGAATTTTTTGTTTTGTATGTTAAGTTGTTCAAAAATAATCAGTACTGATTTCCATAACTGAATTCAAAATGCACATTAATTAACTTTCAATAGTAGGCTCGAGATTCAATGAATATAAAAAAAATTTCAATCGATTAATCGATGAAAAAATACATTTATAATAATAGTATAATTTAATATATACTACTATTATAAATGTGAAAGTTTGGATGTATAATGTTAGTCAATCACGCCAGAACGGCTTAACGAAATTGGATGAAATTTGTTACAGAGATAGATTATAGTCTAGAATAAGACATAGGCTACTATTTATTTCGGTTAATTGAGTGATTAATTTTTTATTTATTAAAAACTAACTTTCCCACCACTAATCTTCATTTCCCCATTGCTAAATGATTAAGACTTCAGTACAAAATAAAAATAAAGCTTTCTAATCTGTATCGCCCTACCACAACTAGCATAGAAAATTTATGCAATTGCGTTGTCCCAATCGACGTTGAAAATTCACGTATATACATTGCGTTGTAATTGTTCACAACTGTATTTTCGTTTTAATTAAGAGTTTAAAAATTATGTATATAATACTGCTGTAGCTATCTCAATTTCGATCGATAAATAAAATAGAATTGACTAGATTTTAAAGAAATACGGACTTAATTTGCTGTTTTGCTTTATTTTAGGTACGCACTGTAAATAAATTGTTTTTTGGTTAGTTGTGTGTTTTTCCATTACGTACGATGTCGTTGGTAAGAACTAGTAAGACATATTTTGTTTTTGAAAACGTTTGTTGATTGTCAGTATATATGCTAATGGTTTACTGGTCTCTATTATGTTGTACCTAAAAATAATTGTAAAATCAACCAAGTAGTAAAATTCTTACCTAAATGATAAATATTAAAAGCAGTGGTTTATTACGTATCAACACAAACATAAATTGTGCATATTTTTTACTTTTTTTGTTTAAGAAATATACAAAAAAAATTATAATTGTCAGAAATTTCTTTTTTTGGTGTACGTGCTATTTTTATAAATCTCCATATTATAGGCTTTCCTGGTAATTTTTTTAAAATTTCATTTTCAATTTTTCTAGATGACAAACAAAGTAGATAGACCGTTTTTAAGATGAAAAAAACCCAAGTAATTTTGACGAAAAGTTCACTATTACTGGAAACTATTGTAAATGTGGTAAAATCAAATGAATTTAATGAAGATTTATATTAAAATTATATTCTAATATTTACAGTATTTTGGGAAATACAATTAGAAAGAATGCACTAATAATTTCATTAAAGAATAAATATAAATCGCGTTTTACAAAATTGCAGCAGTTAAAATTAAAAAAGAATTCCAAAAAAAATTTTTTTGAGCGCGAGGTTAATTACTTAAAAGTAAGAAATCGTAAACAAACTGGAAGATGACGTCATTTCATAGTTCATTTAAAATATTAAGTACTTTCGAAATCTTTTTATCCATCTGAGTTTAGCTTGTGCATTTTTTTTCGTTCGTTGCCTAAGTTCTGGTTAAAATGAATTAATTTATAATATTTTTTTACTTATTTTGATGATTGCATTAAATTCTTTTGAAGATTCATTTAGCATGTTTCTAATCATTTGTAGTTTACAACTTTTGATTATATTAGTATATTTTCTTTGGTGTTCGAGTTTGGCTTGAAGCGGCTGTATATTAGTGGGAGGTTTTGTGTTCTAGGAATCATGATCTGTGAAGAACTGAAGACATTTTGGCCTGAGGATCATTCCTATTGATATTCTACCCTATAGGTATCTACCTGAAAAAATGGAGAGCTCGTTCTGATATCATTTCTTAGAAAGAGGGTTGGTTTGGCGAGAGGAATAGTCTGGTAGCCGCTGGATCGTACGTGAAGCGCTGCTTTGCTTCGCGTGTTTTTTGGCGCTCGCTCGGTCAGCTATACATATAAAGGACAGGTAGTCGTAGTTCCGTCAGTTAGTTGTTTCCTCTCGGAAGAGAAGCATCTCGTTGTAGCGAGCTGATTACTTTTCTCACTTGTTATTTGTGAGATGTGTTTACGTTTGCTGTTAACGTTGTATTGCTGAGCTCATTGTAACTTACTGTTTGCTTTGGTATACGATAGCTGCTTTGCAGTCTGTTTGTATTGTTCGTAAGACTTGCATTTACGCTGTAAGTGACTGTTGACTGCTGAATTGTTTTTATCTGAAGCTTTCCTTTTTCAAGTCATTCTGTAAATAGCTGTAAATAAATTTGTTTGTGCTTTCCTCAAGTAAAGTCCCTTCAATCCGAACCCGCTACGCTAAAAAAGTAACAATACTTTTCAATGCAACACATTTTTAACCTTGACTATTAATTTATAATTATCTAATATTACTAACATAATGCATCTAAAAGATTCATCTTCTAATGTGAGCAATCACTTATTCATTCGATTTCCATTCTTTTCAGGCTGCCTGACCATCCCCAGTTCCCGTTCCGAATCCCTTACTGAAGCAAGAGTGGCCACCTTCTTCACTACTTGGCTTCGACTGCTTGGCTTCGAATTCCGTTGGCGTCAGGATAATTTCACGAAATGATTGTAGATGTCGCTATTCTTGTTTCCCATTCATTCACGCATTGTATTGATTTCATCTACGTCAATGGCATGTAGTTGACTTCACAAATTGTTGCTTGTTTGTTTGCATAACTTTTTGTATTTCGATTTATATTTTTGTCGCAAACTGAGATGAATTTATGGAAGATGAAATAATAAAGATATTGATCCATTAATTCTGGTGTCATTTTATCTGACGCGTATCTAGTAAGTCACATTATATATATATATATATATATATATAGAAGCTGACCTCCTGGCACAGAGGTAGCGCGTCTTTCTCGTGTACCTGGGAGTCCCGGGTTCGAGTTCTGGTTCGTCATGGATGTTCTTCGCCTGTTTTATCTCTTAAATGCGCCCTCTTGTGAAAAAGAACAATGGAAGCGGTTGCCACTATTTAAAAAAACAAGAAGCGCATCCTCGGCTTAAAATCGCTGACTGCGTCAGAGAATGTGCTCACGGCAAGTGCCATTAAAACAACAAAATATTTTAAAAGTTAAGGCTGTTAATCCAAGTAACATTTATTAAACAGTCACATTATCGTCCTCGTCATCATGGGCGGCTTTCTGGCGCAGAGGTAGCGTGTCTTCCTCGTGTTCTGGGAGTCCCGGGTTCGAGTCCCGGTTTGGGCATGGTTATTCTTCTGTGTGAGATGTGTGACTGTGCCCTCCTGTAAAAAGGGGCTGTGCAAGCAAATGTGGTGAGTCTGTAGCTAGTCGTACTCTTGACCCTATTTGGCGCTACTTCAAAAACAAGAGACGCTTCTTTCGGCTTAAATCTGCTGCTGCATCAGCAGGAGGCTTGTCCACAGGCAAGTGCTATAAATAATAACAACAGAAATGCGACAACGATAACTGAGCTGACCAGTTGAATTTCGGTTACGTGGTTTGTTTACCAAATTTGTATATTTTAAGCAAATTCCGTTCAACGATAGTCTATTTGTCCGGCTATTTGAATATAGTGCCATAAGTAACAACAACCACAATAAGAAAACTGAATGAACGAGATTGATAATTTATAAAATGAATTTTTTTAAAAAAAATAATTGAGCAAATGCATAAAAATGAGGTACTAGTGGAAGATTAAGGATGTACTGTGTATAAAATGCGGTAAGTATTTAAACGTGAAATTCATGGGATCAATATAAATGGAATTTGTTGATGGCCAATTATGAATTTAATCCTATTATCACATCAGAACATGATATTGTTTTGGGAATGAAGTGTGTGGCGTCAACAAAAATCCGTTGGCGAAAGAAAAAAACGTAGGCAAAAAATTGAAATTTTATTATCTGCACGAGCATCTCAAAAAAGCAATGGGACGGCAATACCGTATTGCCATCACATTTACAAAAGCTCTGTTTTAAAATAATAAGTTAATGACTACAGCAAATAAAACCTAGAAAAGTATGTAAAATGAAATTAATAGGAAAGGTGATATATTTTTTAAACAATCAATCAAAGTTTTTTTGGATTATTTGCGTTACTAAAGTGACTCATTCAAATGAAACAATTGAAATGAATAAAAATATAATTTGATTCGCACGAGCACGTGGGGCTTGGCCGTTCCAGAAATGATGTTCTGACATGATACATTGAAGTATGCATAGACGTTTCATTTTAATCTTTTTGTGATTCTTTTTTGTGATATATTTTAGCAAAGATGACGGTTTTCTTGAGTTAAAGGAACGGAATTTTACAAAGTGGATGTTCCAAAGATACCAACTTCTCTAAAAGTACTAAAGTCTTCCTCTGATAAGAGAAAACAGTGAAAAAAAGAAGAAAATGGGCGAATCCAGAAAAGTGATGGCAATTTTACTTTGTCCGTGGAGAATAGTGTTCCCTATTGTCTCGAAAGTTTTACCATTTCCTTAAAGATATTTCCTGGAGCCATTATTTAAAATGACACCAGAGGTTTGGAGTTTCAAATGAAATACTTTCGATGATGGCTGTTTTCGAGATATGGCCAACTTCTTCATTGCCCGATAACCACCATATTTTGCCATTTTCGATAAACCATCGGGATTACTTACATAACTTTTCATTGTTTCATTCCTTCTAGTATGTTTCATTGTCTGCGCCAATAACATTAAAAAACACTGAAGTAGGTTCGAACGTATCGTTCGAAACAATGAAACAGGATAATTTTTAGGTTTCATTCATTTGTCTCGTTTCAGTCTGGTTTCAATGCAAGCTGTCGCATTCTACAAATAGCGATTTTTACATGAAGCAATTTACAGGAATTCCAGCATGAAAGGATTACCGTTTTAATGAAAAAAAATCTTCCATTGAAATTAATAATGAAAGGAAGCAAATATCTACTACAAGATTAGAAAATAGCTAAAATAAATGAAAGGAAGATTCGATGAAATGACAAAACTAATTAAAGTTTTAATTATAATAAGAAGCATCGTTACAAATTGTTTTGAAAATTAATTTTGGAAAAAGGATTCAAATTAAAGAAGAAAAAACATTGAAATAATAAAAAAGAAAATCAAATCTTCGATCGTAAGTTTCAAGTTATGTGAGAACACAACTATTTTTGTTATAATTAATTTATTCTGATTAATTTAAGTCATTAACCAGTTTAAACCGGTTTGAAGCAATTCTGAGACTTCTCTATTGGTCTGTATCCCTCTATAATCTATATTAATAAAAATGGATCTCGAAATGTGTTGCTAAGCTCAAAACTAGAGAACGGCTCGTCCAATTCGGCTAATTTTTTTAAAATATTTTCTTTAAGACACAAAAATCATTCTTATGGAGAGAAAAAATGAAAAAACTGCTAGGAAAAAAGTTAAAACGACACTTTTCTTACTTTCTCGCCAAAAATCTTCATTCCTTCCCCCCACAACAACTGAGTAAGATAGCAGGAAGTAATAAATTATGATTTGTCTAGAAAGAAACAAGCGTCAGTTGGTTTTCATTTATAGATAACGGGATTTTAAAAAAGAAGGAAAATAGTTGCTTTTATTATTAGCCTGTATGGATATTTAATCTATGCTTACTCAAAATAAAGTCTGGGCAGGGAAGAAAAAAAGAATAACAAAGGGAAAAACTGGTTTGTTGAAAGAAAAGTAGTAAAGAAAACAAAAAGGATAGAGAAAAACAAAAATTTTGTGTGTGTCACCATTATTTCCTCTGTGCGCGGCATTTTCCAAGCTGTTTTTAAACTTTCGCATCTCTT
>JAOUZG010002382.1:285153-302653 GCA_026289955.1 Argiope argentata | reverse complement strand
ACTCCACACACGACTCGATACTGTTTCTACAATAAACACCAGGAATTGGCACACAACTCAATTCATCAATCTCTTGAGCTCTTCACTGGACTGATTCAGTTATTCGTTGTAGACTCTTTACACGATTCGTTTCACGATTACGACTTTGGTTGAGACTTATAACCTTTTATAGTTCCTGGAAGATGGCAAAGAAAGTTCTGGACCAATCAAGCGTATCTCGTGTCCTATTGGTTGAATTTCTAAAATCCACTATATACAATTCACTATCCTCTCGAAGACTCGTTACTTGTCTTCTATTCCAGCTCCGCTTTGAGAACCTTCGAGGCCAATTAGGGCACACTCAGTTTTTATTGGATGGATAATTAAACTACTCGAAATTTGCAGCAATATCCATTTTGTGACCAAGTTTGTCTCCAGGCATTGGGATTTTGCCGGTAAGCAAAATTACAGGTTTGTAAAAACATGCAAAGAGAAAAATATTGATAACCTTCGTACGTCTGATGAAAATGTTGAGCTTATTCAACTCACTTTCAAACTTAACCCTAGAAAATATTTGAACCATTTGACTAGCTCTTGAACCACATAATTCAATCAACCAAATAAACTATTAGAAATATAGTTCGTATCTGGAGGTGTACAGGAAAGACAACGTGGCATCTATGCTTTTTTTTAATTATTTGACAGCTTTTACTATGGACAATCTTCACATGTGGAATGAAAATGTTGAGTTTATTCGAATCATTTTCGAACATAGCCCAACGGAATTTTTAAATCATATGTTTAGCATTGCGTTGGCAAATCCGGTTCTTGAGCTATTCGATTCAATAAACCAAACCGAATGTTGGAAAAATTACCATTATGAAGATCTACATTAACGTTAACATGAATCTATTGCCCATACCCATTATTCTTTAAGCTTAGCCAAATCAAATTATTTCAGCAGTGAGTTCAATTAGCAATGATCTGTTATTTCAAGTATTACAGGACATCCGATTCCATATTTATCGCATAATTTAAAAAAATGTATTGAATGCATAAAATAAAACTTTGAGCCTTTCTCTATTTGGTAGGTATCGTATGTGTCTGCATCTGTTGTCGTTCATCAAAAATAAATATTTTGAATTTGTTTCTTATTGTTGAAACAACCTGTAATCGGATCAATAGATGGCCTTAGATATATTGAATGGGCCGGGATGGCATGGTTGGTAGAGCATTGGATTCGTGCTCCTTCGGTTACGGGTTCGAAACTCACCGGCCAAAAGATTTCCCGAGTGTACGGCGACTGGCGCTCGTTAAATCTTTTCGTGGTCGCAAAGTCCTCTATATCGAGAGTAATATCCCTGGGGGTACTGGGTCAGAGGTGATCGTTCTCTGTTCCAGGTCTAAATAACGATCCGACATACATGAGTGTAGTCCGCCCCCTAAAAAGGATTGTGACGTGTGTGCAGCTAAGTCGTACTCTTGACCCTAGATGGCGCAAATTTTAAAAACAAAGAGACGTATTTCTTAGGCTTAAAATCTGCTGATCGTATCAGCGGAGGCTTGCTCCGGCAAGTGCCATTAATCACAATACAACACAACAGATATATTGAATTGATAATCTGAGATATATTTGCAAATATAATAATAAATTTGAATCCTTAATTTCTCATTTGATATTATAATAATAAATTCTGATCCTGAATTTATCTGTTTATATGTGTCTTTAAATCACTTTGTTTGTATATAGAAAGGGGAAGGAAACAGATACCCTTCCCATACATAGATTTCATTTAAAAAAATCAGTAGTTATTGGTTTTTATGTTAATTTTGGCATAATATAAAAATTGCAGTGTAAAATTTAAAAAAATTAACCATCTTGGCATTTTATAAATAATGTGTCTTGGAGACCTTGGTGCATTCTAAAAATAGCCAAGTAAATCCGGGTTTAAAAATAACCAAGGATCCAAATCCTGAGAATTTGATGAAGAGAAAATTATTTAATTTCACATCTTTAGCTTATTTTGTTTTAGAATTATTGCATTCACAGATAAACAGACAGAGAAACAGGATTCTAAACAGGTGATTTTTAAAACCCAAGGTGGCTTGAAACCAAAAAAGGTTTTTAAATCTCAAAATCGAACTTTTTTTTTCTTTGCAGTTTGCAATGTTTTTCTCTTTGTATGCGTTATAATAAAAAAAAACTACAATCCAACTGAAAAATACGATCATAAATGCGTCTATTAATTCTAAATTACAAAAAAAGATTAAAAGCAAAAAACATTTTTTTCGGAGAAACATCTGTTTTTGATTCTTTCCTTGAATAAAAAAAATGCGACTTCTTAAAAAAAAAGAGGGAGCAACAACAACAAAAAAAGACTGCAAAATTCGAAGCTTTTTCTAAAACCAGAACTTCCGCTTAATTTAACAGAAAAGGAGGATCGGATTGAATCAGGGGAGGGAATGATCCATCAACATGATTGCCTCCCCCCTTTCTTTCGAGGGGCGTATCTGAAAAGTTTCATTAGGAGTCGGGAACAAACTGAAAAGTGTCTCGTAAGAATCTGCTCAAACTTTCGCAGATTGAGTTAGAAACTTCAGAATGTTTGCCGCGGGAAATTCTAATTATATTTTGGTCACACCGTCGTGGCTCCAAATTGTCATACGAAAGCAGTTTCTTCACGGTGGATTTATTCGGGAGTCGTATTTTTGGATTAAGAACCCCTTTTGTTGAAAATCCATTATGGTTAACAAATCTGGGTAAGATATCTATTAATGATTGTTGTTAACCCTTGTAATGTGTTAATTCGATGCAATTCTATGTATAATCAATATTATATACTTTATCTTCTGAATGTACAATTTGCAGTTTGTGTACTTGTTATCATTTGGGAATATAAAGTGTGTGGGTTTTTCGGGTTTTAGAAGGCACAAAATTTATCGCTGATTAAAAATTTAACTTTTTACTGGACAATTACGGGTCACAATATTTCCCAAAATACTTTTATACCACTTTAACGTTTACAAAAATAAGTTTTATTGGTATACTAGTTTTATTCCACTGTCAAATATTTCTTTCAATATCAATATATCTTAAGAGAAATTAATCAAATCTTACAACTATACATTTCTGGCGCTAGCTTCATAAGCCAGATAACAACTACAATACCGAAGTCGACTTTTTTATTTTGGTCATATTACTCGGCTACTGGCCCTTGCGTCGCAGGTTCTTCTCGCGATCTTCCACATGGTACATTGGTGACCTTGACAGCACAACCTCCTGCAACAGTCGTGGCGCCATCTACCCACAACAAAAACAAACAAAGTCGCCAAACTCATTTGACGCAAGCAAATAAAGCCGCCAACTCCACTTCACTCGAGAAAGCAAAGCAAAGTCGTCAGACTCACTTGACGCAAGCAAGCAGCAACTCGCCATAACGCTTGGCGCTATAAAAATCGTACTTTCCTCTACCGACTCACTTATGGGGGGGTACTGTGACAACTAGCTTTATAAGCCAGATAACAACTACGATACCTAAGTCGATTTTTGCATTTTGGTCATGTTACTCGGCTACTGGCCCTAGCGTCGCAGGTTCGTATCGCGATTTTTCATACGGTACATTACATTGATTCATAAGGTACGGTTATCATTGGCATAAAATTTAAAGGAATTAAAAGAATAATTTAGAGGAATCTTGCATAATCATACTCAGTGTTTTGTAGTGGTTTGAATTTATTTTATTATTTTTTGTAGTAATTATTTAGTACTGATGAAGTATATGGTGGAATAAACCATTAATTATTTCTTTCCATCTTTTTTATGTATATCACAATAAATTACTTCAAAATCACAATAAATTACTGCGGAATAAATTCACAATAAATTACTGCGGAAAACTAAAACGAATAAATAAATAATACATGAAAGAGTTGTACTAGTAAATTAACATTAAAAAATGATCATCTGTAGTTTCACTCTTCGATATTCAGCACGTAAAAACTTTTCTCATATTTTCAAAGTTGATTCGGTTTATTAGAAAAGATATCGCTTGCGTGATGTAAAAATAACTTCTGCACTTGCATGCTAAAGAAAGAAAAAAATAAATCCTTGTTATATTTTCTCGTGATTCTGAATTATAAATCGTTTGCTGAATGTTTAATATCAGAAGAAATTCTTCGTTTTTTTCACAGCAAAAGAATCGTTTGGCAGAATTTGCTATATTTTTGTGTGTATACACCTGTTTTTATTTATTTATTTTTACTTTCTAGTTCGCAAAGTATGGAAATAGTGCATTCGAATTGTACTTTTTCCAAAACAAAACTCCACATGTCAGCAATTTTATTGGCTCTAGCAATTGCGATGATTTTTCAAAGTGGATAACACAAATATTGACCTAAAACTTTAACCATTTTTTCTCTTTTATATACCACTTATTTAAGTAGAATAACAAAATTTCGATCAGATTTAAAAAAGAATGGAAAATTGCCTTTTTATAATTGGCATTTCCTTAATTTATTTTGCGCGAAGTATAGAGAAAGTAGTGTAATCACAAAGAATTCGAAGAGATTTTTGTCCAATTTCCAAGTTTCAGATTTGCTTGAAACTGAAAAACATATTTTTGGAATTGCGTATGTTCATCTGTAAACGCAATAATTTAAAGAAGTTTTGAGTTCAACTTATAAAATTTGGTAAATGTTATTTCCCTCAAATTTTTAAACTTTTATCAATTTTTAAACGAAATCCATTCAAAGATAGTCTGTTCAAATTTGAATTTATACGATCACAACAAAACGAAGAGAAATACAAGGATAAAATTCGTTCCACATATTTAATTGTAGATAACTATCATCTGTCAATCTGTGTTTTCATAAGCATGTAAATGAGATAATTCAAGAAATGCATAAACTTAAATAAATGAAAAATGGCTTGTAATTTTTGGCAACAATTGTTGTCCTATACATTTCTTGAAATATTTTTGTTTTTCAGTCTATATGTATTTGAATATGAAAGTTAAGAATTGTAATTGCTAAGGAGATGAAAAATAGCACATGATTTTTTTACTCAAGAATTATAGATGTATACTCAATTTTAAAATTTCTTTCAAAAGTCTGGGTAGACTACTTATCTTTATATGTGATAAGTAGTCAACTTTTTTGACTACTTATCACTTATCAGGATTCGTCTTAGAGACGATAATGCACGCTTTCTACTACTTAATATAGTGACGAAAGCTGAGTTTGCATTTTGAATTCTGCTCCCCCCTCCCCTCTTCACATTTTTCTATTTTTTTATGACGGTTCTTCTGGACTCAAACAAAAAGTATTAAAATTGTCAGGAATTCGATCCGGGGGGTTGACAGAATACCTTTCTTAGAATTATCTGATTTTGTCTTTCAATCTGTATATTTGAATGTGAAAGTTAAGAAATGTAAAATCTAAGGAGATGAAATATAACGCATGATTTTTTACACAAGAATTGTAGATGTAAATTCAATTTTGAAATTTCTCTCAAAAGTCCGGGTAGACTACTTATCTTGATATGTGATAAGTAGTCAACTTTTTTGACTACTTATCACAAACTAGGATTCATCGATCTACCTATTTCTGAATATATAAAACTCAAGCTTATGTGTCCTTTCTAACCAACTGGCTTCAGCGACGATAATGAAAGCTTTTTACAACCTAATATAACGATGTTTTATATTAAGTACATGCATTTTGTTGCATTTTGAATTTCTTATCTACCACCAATTAGACGTCAAATTTTGACACAGATATACGATTTTGGCAAATTTCGTTTATCTAACTCATTGTGTTTTTGAACTTGTCTCGTCTTCATGTAAAAGAATACATAAACCTACAAGTGATCCATTATTTAATAATTATATACAATTCTGATAATAATCTGTATGGGAATGTAATATTTGTCGTTCCTAGCCTGTTTGAATTATCATGTTTATATGTATACAGACGAACAATCCTTATTCAAACTTCGTTTCAACTTTGAAATATAGTTCATAACAATATTTAATAATAATATAATCTATATTAATAAATATAATAATAATATATAGTTTATATTTAACATATCAACATCATATTTATAAATTATGATGTTTATATTTATATGACATTTATAAATTTATAAACATTGTATTAAGTCTACCACATATTCTTATATATACCAAAATATTAACTAATAGTCCTTATCTACAGTATAACAGCTATTGTAGCATTTTAGGAAAGCGTAAGTATATTTAGTATAACTTTTATATAAGTATATTATTTTGGTATAGCATAAGTATTTAAGGGATAATATAAGTATTTTTAATATAATTTTTATATAAGTATATTGTTTTGTTATAGTATATTTAAGGGATAATATAATTATTTTTAGTATAAGTTTTATATAAGTATAGTGTTTGGGTATAGTATAAGTATTTAAGGGGTAATCTAAGTATTTTTAGTATGAATTTTATATAAGTATAGTAAAAGTTTTGGGATAGTATAAATATTTAAGGGGCATTATAGGTTATATAAGTATAGAATAAACTTTGTGATTGTATAAGTATTTAAGGTACAGTATAAGTTTTATATAAGTATGGTGTTTGCGTATAGTATAAATATTTAAGGTATAGTATAAGTTTTATATAAGTATGATGTTTTCGTATAGTAAAAGTATTTAATGGATAATATAAGTGTTTTAGTAAAAATTTTATATAAGTACAGTATATTTAAGGGATAGTATAAGTTATAGAAGTATGATATAAGTTTTGGCATGGTATAGGTATTTAAGAGATAGTATTATAAAAGTATAGAGTAAACTTTGAGATAGTATAAGTATTTAAGGGACAGTATAATTATCACCTTTATAAAAACTAATTACCAAATGCCCTGCCATAATTCAAAGTTTTTTTAAAAAATTATCTTGTTCAAAGTGATGTATTACAAAGTTACAGACAGATAGACATTATTACAAAAATATGTTTTTCAGATTTTGGAAAGACGGAAATGAGAAAATTCATCAGAAGGTTGATATAAAATTTTCCAAAGATTACACCGTTTTTTTAGTACACTCTGTGTAGTTGAAAGTTCTAAAAATACAGTACCATGTCATGCCAATGGCTTAGATTTCATGCTTTACAAATGCTACCTTCCAAAAACAATCTCGGCCAGTTTTTCTCCGTATGATTCACGTGATTCAACAATTATACCACCCCAACAACCGCGTTATACTCAAATTGACTTCACTACCTTTTGCTATACTTGTCATATTACAATGAAATGACGTTCACGTTCTAGTACAGTTTCCAAAAAGGGAAACGGCGACAGTATTTTGTACAAAATATGTTACCACTTTTCTCTCGTGAGCTGTTCCGAAATCTGGAACATTTTATTGTTTTTCTGGTCAACCCATTCATCTGTCGAGTGTATCTCTCCCCCAGGAGATAGCGGGGCAACTCTTGGCCGTTGCTATCTGTAACGAGTGTTCGATCCATTAAGATAATTCTTTTTCGAGTCTCACGGGATTCGTTCTACGCATTACATGTCATGGTTTTAGTGGAGTAACCTTGAATGTTTTCTGTGCTAAAGGGCTGTAAAACTCCAATGGACCAATCGATAAATGCCTTTAGAATCTGAAATTCGCATTTTGGAGTCACGTACAAGACTTTCTCCAAAACTCAGCAGTATATTTCTGGGAGTTTGTCGCTCACTAATTAAGTACAAAACGCTTCAGGGGACTTTAAGATTCGCGTATTAAATTTTATTCTTTTAGAGAAATTAGATCCTGTATGGGTGATTTTCCAACAAGTGTCATAGTGAATTTATAATTGATGGTCTAACCAGATGGCTTAGATTTCTTACTTCACAAATGCTACCTTTTTAGATAAATCATGTTTTGTACTAATGATTGTCTGACTTGTATTATAATGAATTCCCTGCTGGTGAATTAAGTATATCTCGTTTCAGATTTTAAAATTAACGAAACAAATTTATGTTTTTAGACAAATCAATTTTATTCTTTTAGAGAAATTTGATCCTGTATGAGTGATTTTCCAACAAGTGTCATAGTGAATTTACAATTGAAGGATTAAGCAGATTACTTAGATTTCATGCTTCACAAATGCTACCTTTTTAGATAAATCATGCTTTGTACTAGTGATTCTCTGACGTGTATTATAATGAATTCACTGCTGGTGAATTAAGTATATCTCATTTCAGCAGATTATAAAATTCACGAAACAAATTTATGTTTTTAGACAAATCAACTTATGTACTGGAGTGTCTATGCCTAGCATCACAATGAATTCCCAGCGGGAGAAATAAGTATAGTACTTTTCAGGAGACATTTGTAATCTACAAGTTAAATTTGCCGTTTCATATAAATCAAACTCTGTATTAGGGATCTGTTCTTAGTATGAATGTGAATTCCCTATTTGCGAACTTAGTAGTTTACTTTCAATTTAATGTCTGTGCAATTTTCTGCCTGTTGTATTTTTTAAAAAATATATATTTATATAATATTTCCTAAAAATACGACAAATCGAGGTTATGCTATTTAAAGCCTTTTCATTGATTCTTCAAATATTTAAACCTTTGTTTTCTTTTCATTATTAAAGACTAAGAAACATTGAAGATTTTACTTACGTTTTTTTATATTTGGAAATGCCATTATGAATATTTATTTTCTTATAGTCATCCTCCTTTTTTTTGATTTCTAGAACATGTTTTGATATGATGATTGATTTTCGACTGCCTGGAATCATAATAAGGGTGTGGAATTGAATTATCTAATTCCCTGCCAATTACGGCACTTTCCTCTACGGGAGGGGTTGTTTCGTGAACGGTGAGGACTATTATGATTCAATAATAGCTCCCACTTCATTGTCACCACGACATTAGTTATTCAGTTTAATCCATATATCTTTGGAAAGTGCGACGTGATTATTATTATTTATTTTCTTTACGTGTATTAAGTATTTTTATAAAGAAAATATTAATTTAAATAAAAAAAACTAAGAGCTACTGGTATTAGAATTTCAAGTCTTTTAAGTGAAAAGTTGCTTTTTAACGAATCGGTAGACCCCCAATAGTTAAAAGACAATATCATAAAAATATTTAAAGAAACAAATAAAGCACAAAAAGTTGTGTTGAAATTAATTTTTAGTTTATGGATGGCATACAAATTAACCGAATATTAAAAAAGAGGAAAATATTTTCCATTGTTTTAGTTTAAAAAATAAATTATCTGTGGTCCTTTCTAAAAAACCTATAATGTAGTTTTTCACTGCCATCTGTTAAGAATTTTATTTCGCAAACATTTGTTCCAACAGGACATGGAAGTAAAAAAAAATAGATTCTTCTCCCTAATAACTAAGTAAAAAGTTTAACATCTAATCCATTCCCAGAACAGCGTCTAATTTAAACTTTATGCAGAAGAAAAATATCTTCATATTTAAAGTTTATATGTTTTCAATACACATGTGAATTATTTAAAATTCCATTAATTGTGGTTTGCGTTACATCATTTTCATATCGACAATATTTCCAAGAAATAAAATACTTTATTTTACTAGTATACTTGGAACTAATATTCTGTTTATGTTAAGTCTATTTTTTGTATAGACTACAGCGGGTAATCAAAAATCGTCAGAGTCACAATTTATTCATTATGGCTATTATCGTTTGCATTTTAGTTAATTTATGCGCTATCCAGAAGTACTAAATTGGCTAGGATTTGCTAAATTTATTAATGAAATAAATCCTACAGAAATTAGTTTTAATTAATATCCAAGTTAAAATTACAAATTTACCGATTTTTCTTAAAACACTTGTAGAGGATTAACGCTTTTGTCGTTCAACAAGTCATTCGAACACTTCGGTGCGCAATCATTCGATTCCATAAAATATAATAATAGATACTATGGAGTAAACTGTGATATTTAACCGGTAACTGCATTGTAAGGCTAGATTTTCTTTCATTCCATTTATTTATTAATCGATGGATTTGGCATAATGGATAAAAATTTTGTTTTGAAAATCTGAAAAATTTGTGAGCATAGCGAAAGATATCTCATGTGTAGACGAAAATTAAAAATAAACCGTTTGTTGAAGACAAACCAAGAGTAAAAAAACAATGTAATTGCACCATTATAAGTTGCGGTTATTTTCTTTAAAAAAAAAAATACTAATCATTCGTTGAATATAAATAAAAATTTCAAAATTCACTATAAATTACGGGTTATCATTATAAATTTTGCTTATTTTAAAAAAAATTAAAATAAATATAAATGTTTGATACAAAACTAATGATGTGAATAAAATCTAAAATAAATAATATTTTGAATATAAATAATTTCGATGAAAAATTCTTATAACTTGCTGACGTAGTAATATATATTTTGGCTATTTTCTGAAGTAAAAAAAAATGAATCGTTTGTTATTATAAACACCGATTAAAAACAGTTGAAAATTACTGATGCTATTTTAAAAATTTCAATTATTTTTGAAAGACAGATGTTAACCATTTGTTAAATATAAACAAAAGTAAAAAAGTATAAATCTGCTGGTAAATTTTAAATTCTAATTATTTTCTTCAACAAATCCCATTTGTTGAATATAAATTACTATTGAAAAAAAATCGTTAAAAATTCGAATCAGTACTGTTCACGAAGCAATTTTTTATACTATTTCTTTCATACAATTCGCCCATTTTTTAAAACCAAACGATGTTTTTCATATTTATAAAAACTTATATATTTTTCTTTGATTGCCTGAAGCATAAATATTTAAAAATCTGTTTTAAAACATTTAAAGATTATTTTTAAACAAAAAAATGTAGCAATATTTCAAACGAATTTTTTTTCTGAAGGAAATAAACTATTATTTTTAGCTTTATGAAACGCTTTTTAGCTTTTCTCACATCTGAATAAATAAGTTAGAAATCCTGTTCTATGAAAACTAAACATATTCAACATATCTTTTTTAATTTTACAAATAATTAAAATTACGTAAATAACATGGATAATTAATAAAATTCTTTTTTTAACTTTCAACTATAAAAGAAAATCAACACAGCTACTATTTGATAAAACAAAGAAAATGGTTTAAATTTCAGACCCACAACGAAGCTATTGTTGAAAATTAACCAAAGACATTTTTAAAAAAATGTTGCATGATTATCAAGTTGTTTCAATAAAAAGACGAGTATTTTTTACTTGAAAATTATTTTAAAAATACTTTTTGGGTCATTTTCGGAAGTTATAATGAGCAAACGTCAAAATTACGCTTGATAATAAACAATTTTATTTATTGCAATTACTTTGCAGTATTATTTATTAAAACAACTATATAAAACATAGCATTATGCCAATATTTTCATTCTGAACATTGATATTTGCTCCTTTCTTTTTTATATACAAGCTTTCAAAACAATTTTTTAAGGTTGAATTGAATTTTCTTTGCGATTTTGTCATAATCGATTTAGTGAATTCATACCGTAACTAATTTCAATCATAAAAATAATTACAGATCTTCAGTTTTTAGCAATTATTGCATATTTATTACACGTTTCTCTGTGTTTGCCAAAAGCAAGTCATAACTCTCTTTTTTTTATTCATTTACTTTTCTGATTATTATTCCAAATAACTTATTCAAATTATTTATTTTTCTAATATATATTTTAGCTAAAATAATTTCTATGAATTCTATATAAAATATGAAAATTTATTTTCGTACATTTTATTGTATGATTATATTCTAGCCGTCTTTGGCATCCAGTTGGTTTGTCGAGGATACTAATCGTATTTAATTTCAATTAAATTTCATATGCTGAACACGACGGTCATGATTACCTCAATAAAATTTTCAAATCAAAATTTTTTTGACACATAATAAAACTTTGCAATTTTAATATTTTTGTCCTCAAAAGAATTGTTATGATGAGGTCAAGTCCCATAATATCATATCATCTTTAAAAATATAAGCGTTTGTTTAATTTATTTGAAATTAATTGTTGTATTTTGCTGTAATTTAAATCCGATTTCCGGTTCTTTATATAATTAACCCAATAATTCTATCTAGCTTCTCGGCATAGCAGAAAATCAGTCGATTTAAATAATATTAGATAATTAATGATAAATGACATGAATTTCATTGAAACAATGAAATGCATTATACAAAACGTTACAAAAATATATTGGATATAAGAGGAATAATAGTTTTTTTATAAATTGGGTAAATTTCAGCAAAATTATTCAATAATTAAATTCATGTCACTGGAAAGAATTTAAATTTTAAAATGATGTCAAAAGTATTTTATACAATATTCTCTGATGTAAAAACAGAAAAATTTCGTACAACTTTTAATTAATTAAAATATCAAAATAAATTTCTAAAAATCACCACGAAATTCACATTTCTTTCTTTTGTAATATATTTGTAACAAATCTGATAGCATTAAATCAAATAGGTCTGATTTATAGATCGCCAATATACACACTTATCTTTCTTTTTGAGTATTAGATAAAATGTGAAAAATATATACTCTATTGCTCTTACTTTAAACAAAAAATATAGCTCAAAATAATGTTTTATTTTGAAATTTATCGTTTGTAGTCTTAAGTATTTAAATTTCTAAATCGCAAACGATATCAGTTAATTTGTTTTTTTCCCCATACATTAAAGAAAAATGTCAAAATGTCGCTAGAGAAAAAAAATGACTCGATCTTTTTGTATTGGTCATTTTATTTTTAAAAGCAATAAAAATCACGAATAATAATTCTTCATTTATCAATGAATTATATATCTAGTAATAAAAATTGATTTTTTTTATCAAATTAAAAATAATATCTGAAATGTATCGATCACTAAGTAGATTATTTCAATTTTGCTACGTGTGTCATATTCCTTACGATTCTAACAACTGTAGCTAAGGCTTAGCGATCATTCTCGAAATTTTTATTAATAATAAACGAAATAGTATGAATCTTTCAAATGCTTGGCTTGGCTCTTATTTAAGAATGAAGCTCCAAAAATAAAATTTGATAAAATAATTAATAATTATGCTTTTGAAAATAAAAAAAAAACACAATTTACAATTCAAGTGATAAAAAAAATGTTGAATATTTTCCAGCAAATATTTTTCTCAATTATATTGAAGATGTTTCATATCATGATCTTTCACAAGATATGTTACTTTTTTTCTCAATAGAATCAAAAATAATTTTATGGTAAAAAACAAGCATATATAAAACATTAACAAAAAAATATTTAAATTAAATTTAAATACATAAAATTATTTTAATTATTTAGAAAATGAATACATATAAATATAGGAAATTAGAGAATCTGTTAAAAAAATATAGAAATACTCTCATTATCGTCTATTGAGCATACCGTTTTATTGCAACCATCTATAACTCGAGAATACGTACTATAAGTGTTTTCAATGATATCAGATTAATTTTTTTACTCAATAGAATCAAAGATAATTCTGTTATAAAAAACAAGAATAAATGAAACATATATCAAAAAATATTTCTATTAAATTTAAGTACCTAAAGCTATTGTAATTATTTATAAAATGAATAAATATTATTATTGAAAATAAGAAAAACGGTTAAAAAATACAGAAAGTGCCTTATTAACATTTATTGAGCCATGCCAGTTTCTTGCAACGATCTATAACTCAAGAATTCATTCTATAAGAATTTTCAACTCCATGCAAATAATTTTTTACATAGAAATACACAAAAATATTGAGGAGTAGTTTATAATAGTGGAGTACATTATTATTTGGCCAGATTAGGCAACAACTTATTAGTCAGAATAGACTTTAGTTTACTCTATAGTGTAAAAATCGCCTATTCTTGACAAATAATATCCTTATTTAGTAATGCACTACAATATTGAGAAAAATACTCTACATTATATTATGCAAAAATATATCATATTACGAGCATATATAAAAAATATTGAGGAAATTGCTCTGTGTTATAAAGATATTCTACTCTATGTATAAAAAATGTATACATGGAAGTATACGAAAATATATTGCTTATTTTGGTATTCAGGAACCCTCAATTAATTTAATTGAGAGTTTATTAAATACCAACGTTTTTGAATTTATGTCTGGGCGCGTTTATTTAGTCCAGAAGGGGAGGTGAAAGGAAATGTTTACATTTAGCAGTTGGGGATACAGATTATTCACGGAATTAGGAGACATAACTACTCACATTTCTTCGAACCACCCCTTAGCAAAGTACAAGCGTCAAAAAGCACTAGTCTCAAAAACTTTAAATGAATAATAGTGGAGTATATTTTGTATTATAAAGACCTATTTTATGCAAAGACCAATTTGAAAAGGAACTATATAAAAATATCTGAGAAAATGATTTATATTTTAAATATCTTATGTTTTATGTAAGAAATAACCCTGTACGGCTATGTAGGACAATATGGATTGAATATTCTGTATCATCAAAAATCTTCAATTAACATTTTATAATAATAATACTTCTCCTTAACAAAAAAGAAGGATTTTACTTGCCCATTACTAAGGACATCTGTATTATAAAGATATTTTCTAATTAAGTACTATTCATAGGCGAGAAAATACAAAAATATCGAGTAAAATACAGTTTATTATAAAGATTTTGTCTAATTAAGTAATATTCATACACGAGAAGGTACAAAAATACCTAGTAAAATACAGTATATTATAAAGATCTTGTCTAATTAAGTAATATTTATACATGATTAAGTACAAAAATACCGATTGAAATACAGTATATTATAGTCTAATTAAGTAACATTCCTACACGAGAAAGTACAAAAATACCGAGTAAAATACTGTATATTATAAAGATCTTGTCTAATTAAGTAATATTCATACACGAGAAAGTACAAAAATTCCCAGTAAAATACAGTGTATTATGTAGATTTAGTCTAAGGTAGTAATATCCTTATATTGGAATATACGAAAATATCGGGGAAAATAATCTATATTCTACTTTTTGCAGGTAATATTATATTCCCCTTAACAATAGACGAGGTTACTATTTGTCTATTACTAACGCGAAGGATCTATTTGCGATAAAGATCTTCTCTACAGAAGTTATATCCATGTATGAAAATACTTTGTATTATAAAAGAAGGATATGTAATACAGAGGATTAGATATCCTTCCGAGGAAAATACTCTGTACCAAAAATATTCTGATGCCGAGAAAAATACTCTGTATTTTAAGACTTTTCCTAATTAGGATGAATCTTCTCTAAGAAAGAAAAATACCCAGGAAAATACGATGCTTTAGAGAGATCTAATGTAAGGAAATAATATCGTTTTATGGGAATATACGAAAATAGCGAGGAGACTCTTCAGTATAATGAAGTTCTTCCATCCTACGCAAGTAATATCGTAATATGGGAGTTAAGAAAATGAAAATAAGCTCTGTATTATAAAGGTTTACTCTGAGCCCATACTACTTTACATAGAAATATACTAAAATAACAAGGGCAATGCTGTTTATTAAAATCATCATATTTTAATACAGAGCTTTTAATAAGAGCTACATATACTAAGCAATATCTCTAAATGAGCGTATATGAAAATATCCTGGAGAATATTCAGTATTATAAAAATCTTCTATCCTACGCAAGTAATATGGGAGTTAAGAAAATGAATAGAATGGCCTTTATTAGAAAGATCTATTCTATGCCCAGACTACTTTACATAGAAATATACGAAAATATCAACGACAATGCATCTATATTAAAACGATGGTCTTTTCTAAACAATATCTCTAAATGAGTGTATACGAAAACATCGAGGAGAATATTCAGTATTATAAAAATCTTCTATCCTACGCAAGTAATATGGGAGTTAAGAAAATACATAATAAAAGCTATATCTGCATTGTATAAGTCTACTCTATTCAAAGACCACCTTTATACAAGAATATACGAAAATATCAAGGAAAATATATTAAAAAGATTGGATATTCTATGCGAGCAACATCGATGTATTTTGTATTATTAACATTTACTATTTGGGGGCAATAATATCGTTATACATTTGTCCATTTACCCATTACTTGTCCATTAATGAGTGGATGGGTTAGTACTATGAGGACATAATCTAAGGACGTTATATCTTTATATTGGAATATACGATAATATCGAAGAAATCCACTGTATTGTAAACATATTCTACTATATATAATGAATATTCATAAATGGGAATATATGATGGTATAGAGAATTCGAATTTTTCGAATTTTGTTTTTTCGTTAACTTTTATGCCTTCCAAACTCACCTGGCAGTGGGAGGAGGTCGCAGTCGGCCTTATAGCTGACTTGGTGTTTACAGTTGCCGAGGCCGATGGAGTTGAAGTGGTCGCAGTTGGAACGGTGGTTGAACTTGCCGCGAGTTTCGTGTGCTGTGGCAGTACTACTGTCATAACGCTCAACATCGAAGTGGCTGGTGGGAGCTGGTTACATCGAGACAACCATTTGCTCATGGACAGATCTCCAGTTGGGGGGTGCTGGTATCTCTTGTTTTACAGGGCACGAATTCCAAGTGAGAGTTTCCTTGGGGAAGGGTCGTGTTTGGTGCGACCACTCTGTAAGACCAGTGCCCAAACACTGCGCGCCACTCAAAAGAGGAAGCAGCGATTCTGCCAAAATAATCGATAGCGCCTGGTGTGGGGGTTGGCGCTTTTGCCGCTCACTTTGTGACTGCGATTTCAGCTAACTCTCGGCATCGTCTTGCTGCGGTTATTGGGTGCGAATCATCTGTTACTGCATGCAAAAGTTAAATTAGGCACAGAATTTTATATTGTGGGATCAGTTGGCGATTATTATAAGGGATGGTCGCCGTTGGCCATCTAATATTTTTCATTTAATCTTAATGAAATAAGCAGTTAATTTTTTGTAGTCAACTATCTTAAACAAAAGGAAGTGGTTTCCTCGAAACTTTCTCGCATATATCCTAATAAAGGTGCAATTTTAGATCAACTCCCTCACATATAGATTGTGGAGTTTGAATAAGGACGTGAACCTCATGAAATCACAGATTTTCATTTTGAATCAGGTTTTTGTGATTCGTAAAATAGTAAAGAAACCTAGCATGAGTTTTAAATGCCTTTTCGTTGACCAATGTAACACAAAACTGTATTTTTGTATAAAAAGCTCATTTATCTAAGTTGTTACGCCTATGAATAACAACGGTTATATGTGTGGAAAAATACTGATCGAAAAAAAATTCAAATGAAGAAAAATATTCTCAATAAATCTTTGTATTATGGAATAAGGACGTGAACCTCATGAGACCACAGATTTTCATTTTGAATCAGGTTTTTGTGATTCGTAAAACAATAAAAAACCTGTCGTGCATTTTAAATGTCTTTTTGTTGACCAATGTGACAAAAAACTGAATTTTTGTATAAAAAGCTCATTTATCTAAGTCGTTACATCTTTGAATAACAATGGTTATATGTGTGGTAAAATACAGATCGAAAA
>JAOUZG010002382.1:230861-285143 GCA_026289955.1 Argiope argentata | reverse complement strand
ATTCGTAAAACAGTAAAGAAACCTGGCATGCATTTTAAATGCCTTTTCGTTGACCAATGTGACCCAAAACTGTATTTTTGTATTAAAAAGCGCATTTATCTAAGTCGTTACGTCTTTGAATTATCACGGTTATATGTGTGGGAAAGTACAGAAGAAGGAGAGAAGGAAAATTAGAGAAAAAAAATTTCAATAGTTAAATTACTGTCATAAAAAATTTATTCAAATTATTAAAAGATATTTTCAAGAAATCATTATATTGTACACAATGGATTTTCTTTACTTTAGTTAAAAATAAAAAAAATACTTCATTTAAGGGGTACTTTTACAAGGGGTACTTTTTTATTGGTGAGCGACGAGGTACGATTGATGATTTCTTTGAGTTCGCCTTTTGTCCATGGTTTTCTGTTGATTCATAGATAAAGGGATTTCTACTTGTAGCTGGCGAGTAGTTCAGTAACCCATTGATTCATAAATTTATGCAGATTTTATTCAATGTTTTCTGTACCTAAATGTGTTAGATAAGGTTGATTGAGTGTACCAACTTGATGCATTGTATCAGGTGTACAAAACTCACACAGGCTAAAAGCGTCACATAGTCTGCATCATTTTTTGGATTCATTATAGGTTCTATCTCATTCGCTTTTAATAGGAGGTGATACCAATCGATCTAATACTCTATATCAATCTGATATACAATATTAGATCAATATAACCAAGTTCTTCATTCTGTCTTGGTGACGTTATAAGCATGCGCGAGAGTTTTTTTTTTAATTGTATATACACTGGCCTACACAGTTAAGGTACAACCGGTTTTTTGCCTCTAATTTACAAATGAGTGAATGCAGAAACAATAAAAATTTGGAGGATATGTGAATTGAATAATTTTTTATTGAATGTGTCATAGAAATTTGGATAAGTGTGTTTCAAAAACGATTTATAACAAAAAAAAGAAGAAGAAATATTTGCGAAAAAGAGTCCATTCTTGGAGAAAACAGCACATCACAGAGTTATGTAGTAAAATGTCACAGAAGCAATACAAAAATGGGTTCTAATAAGGAATGTGTCCACCCCTAACTCGAATGCATTGGCGGCATCGATTTTTCATGCCATTTATTAACTTGTTGGACACCGGAATAGGAAGCGACGACCAGACACAGGGTAAGCCTAGTTCCAGATGATATAACGACCTTGGAGGAGGATTTAAAGCAGCAACCTGTCTGCCAAGATAGTCCCAAAGATGTTCTATCGGATTCAGGTCTAGAGATTGAGCTGGCCTTTCCATTCGTTCCAAACTGTGATTCTCAAGATACTCCTCAACAATGTAAGCTCGGTGAGGTCGTTCATTATCATCCATCAGAATGAATTCATTACCAATAGCACCAGCATATGGGCGGACATACGGATGAAGGATCTCATCCCGATTTCTCAGACCAGTCATAGTTCCTTCATGGAACACATGCAGGTCAGTGTGACCACAAGGCGACCAATCTGGGCTGTGGTGGTCTAGGGATAAGGTATCAACTCGTGAACCTTATCCCTAGGTTCACGAGGTTTCAGGTTCAGGTTTCAGGTAGGGTTTCAGGTTCAAGAACCGATTCCACCGAAGGAACCGTCGTGTAAAGGGGTCTGTCAGGGTCAAAAGTCCTCCCGCTGGTGTGATATGGTGTGAAGAGGATGACTCCAGCTCAGGCGTCGCCCTCATCATCTGACAGCCGTTCAAAATTATGAGGTCCATAACGAAATAGCCCTAGAGTTGTTTTGCAATAGGACGTTAATGTAACTAAACTAAACTAAAAAACCAATCCTATCAAAATAGATTTGTCTAATACGCTTTAATTTTCAATCAAACTATCCTTTATTGAAATATTGTTGTTGATTGTAATAGCAATAGCCTTGGACAAGTTTGCCGACGCAGTCTATGATTTTAAGCCGAGTGTGCGTGTCTAGTTTTAAGTAGCACCAACAAGGGTCAAGAGTAAGTAGCTACTCACGCATCACAGTCGTTGTACAAACCCCTTTTTACGTTAGAAACTCGATTCCACCAAAGAACCGTGGTATAAGAGGGTCTGTTGCAAATTCATCAGGATCAAGCTTCCTTCTGCTGGTGTGGTGTTGAAAGGGAGTACCAGTTAGGGTGTCGTTCTCGTCAGCTGACCGTGGTTCAAAACTACGAAATCCGACCTAAAATAGCCCTAGTGTTGCTTTACAACGAGATATTAATATTGGGGTAAAAGTTCATAAGCCAGATATTACTTTTGCACAGTGGTTATGTTACACGGCTACTAACCCTAATGTTGCAAATTTAAATCCTAAGGCAATCTGCATCTGCCAAAATATAATTAAGCTGGGCCAGGATGGCCTGGTTGGTAGAGCGTTGGACTCGTACTGCTTAGGTGTTGAAAGGGAGTACCAGAAGCTCACCGGCCAAAAGATTCCCCGAGTGCATGGCGATTGGCTCTCGTTAAATCTGTTCGTGGTCTCAAAGTCTTCCACGTCGAGAGTAATACCACTGGGGGTACTGGGTCAGATTTGATCGTTCTCAGCTCCAGGTCTAAATTACGATCTGAAATGTATGAATGAATTTGCATGAGTGTAATCCGCCCCCTAAAAAGGGTTGTGACGTGTGAGTAGTTAAGTCGTACTCTTGGCCCTAGATGAAGCTACTTGTAAAACAAAGAGACGCATTTCTTATTCGGAAATGCCTCTTCGAATCAGCGGGGGCTTGTTCAAGGCAAGTGCCATTAGTCACAACACACAACACATAATTAAGCTAAACTAAACTTGAATCTCAGCAATTCCATTTATTTTCTTTAACGGTATACATATTATTGGGGAATTTTCGTCTTCTCTCATATTAAATGGATCCGTAAAATCTCTCCTTTCCTCTTCTCACCTATTCGTCAATCACTGTCAGTATTAAAGCAATCAATGTGTGGTCTTTAGAAGTTCATTCGTAGAAGCGGATTCATGATTTGGATTCGTATACGTATCAATATCAGTTCCCATTCTCTACCCAAGTGCAAGAAACGAACTCACGAAATGTTCGTTTTAATTTCGACGAGAAAAAAATCGATCACCTGTGAATCAAATAAAAAAAGTATCAATCGACTCAACTAAATCTAAATCTAAAAGTAACTACCGGCTTAACTGTATCAGGTATTGCTATCGACTGCATTGGATAAAATTATCAGGAACAGTCGGATATCAGTGTCAATCTGTAACCGATATACAACATAACGTAACCTAGATGTCAGAGACGAAACTTCAAAATATCATCTGATGGAAGAAAAAAAAGATTAAAATATCTCTGACCACATTCGGACACTAGCTATTCGCTCACTATTTTAATAGCATTAATTTAGTAATATCGGATCGATATTACTAAATCAACTTTGTCGATCGACTTTTCATCAAACAAATCGAAAACACTTTTATAAATTATTAAAATACTAATTTGTAAGAAATAAGACTTAATTACTTAATTCTGTAAATTAGAATGGAGAAACGAAGAAATAAAACTGATATTGGAATTTCTTGATGTTATGTTTTTAAAGAAATGAATTAAATTGGTGACCTTATTTTTTTCAAAGAAATCGATACATAAAATAAATGTATTTTAATAATAAGACAGTTTCAAATTTTCCCTAATTGATAAGATAGCGTTGTTCTCCAAAGTATTTCCATGGAAACCGCAATTTAATTATTTTTTTCTCCCACTTATAATTTGATTTTTGTTTTTTTAGCATACGCCAGTTAAAATTTTTTTCAAAAAAATCATTATAATTGAAAAAAACTTAATCTGATATGTCCAATTAGTTAAAATAAGCATACCTTCAAAAAAAGTAACCTTCAGTTAAATCCGATTAACTATTTTTTTTTCAATAATCTTTTCAAACAAAATGAGAAAAATTTATAGAGAGGAAAATGAAAACGATAATGAGGAAAAATAGCAGTTTCTTACAATTTGAAGCTATTGAATTAAAAATTTCTTCGAATTTTGTTCATGGATTTCATTACTTCTCCTCATTCTTTGAAAAGAAAAAAAAATATCTAAAAAAGAAGTAAAATTAAATTTAAAGAAACAGAAGAAAAAATAGATTCGATGATGAAAGCAGTGGGAGTGGTCTCCCCAAAACTTTCTCGTGTACACTCTAATAAACTTCTGATCCCAAAGAATACCTTGCAGGGCATTGGCGATCAATAGTTACAAAATATTAATCGTTGCCGTGTATTTAGTATTTTTAGTTTATCTATCATGTCATTCTTGGCGACGCTTTTGGCAATTAATTTCCCCTGCATTGAAAGTAATCAGAAATCGAATCTGTACTTTAGACATGTTTCACTTGACCGAATGAAATAAAAACTCGAAAGCTGCATTTGTAGTTACAAAATCTCATACCAAATTTGATATATTTAAGTTCTTTTCCCATTTGAATTATCATGTTTACGTGTTTTTAAAAGAACAGATGGCACATAGTCAATACAAGTTGGATTTAACTCAAAACTTAATAGGTTTTTACACTGTTGTTATCAAATATGTGTACCAAACTTTATTCAGTCTAGCTTTCTTCGTTTTGTAATGATCGTCTTAGCTTGTATTTGAACAGCCGAACAGATCGACTTCCTCAGAAAAGATTTTAATCAAAATTTGATATAAATCTTCAAATTTGGAGTAAAGACAGTATACTTAATTTAAATCATCTATCTCAAAGCATTTCTATTTATAGAGTTTAATAGAAATTATAGCATTATTTATTGCATTATTTTGTATGTCTAGTTATTATCCTGATTGATTAGCTACGCACCTAATGTGGAAACTTAGGTGCGTATAC
Source organism: Argiope argentata (assembly GCA_026289955.1). Taxonomy (NCBI): domain Eukaryota; kingdom Metazoa; phylum Arthropoda; class Arachnida; order Araneae; family Araneidae; genus Argiope; species Argiope argentata. The sequence goes on along the minus strand of JAOUZG010002382.1, from coordinate 280,311 downwards.
TTTAGAAAAGATAGTATGCAAAAAAGTAATTTAAAGATTAAACAACTTAGAATTAAGATGTTGCGCTATATCTGTATCAAAATTATACACTCATGTCTATAAATTAAGGATAATGTAAGTTCAAAAAAAGTCAGAAACGAAACAAGTGAGACATTTGTAAAGCCTACTGATTAAAGAAAAGGTGAAGATCAAAAAAGATTTTTTGCTCCCTGGAGCAAATTACAAAAGAATCTATGTTTACAAAAACCAATATTATATGGTTGGCAAGAATTGTTAATGCATAGTATGTCTCCTAGCCAATGCAATACAATCCGTACAACGTCTCAGTAGATTGGCCTGTGATTTAGTACTAATTTGAACATGCACGTCAATTCTGGAATAGAGAATAATTGCTCCCGAAATGAACAATCCTGCACCACCATAACGGTATACTTTACTGATATTCTCTTGGTGTTAATCGATACCTGACGCTCTCTCTATGTAAATCCGTCTAGAATCCGACTTCAAGCTGAACCTGAACTCGTCGGAAAACACAGGGCCTGACTAAGGCAGGGGTGTACAGGGCAGATTCCCTGGGCCCCCACATAAATGGGCACCCCCAAACCAAATAGAAATTTTATTTTACGTTTCCTTCTTTAGTGAATGTTCTTCATTACTAAAGTAATGAAGCAGAGGGGGCCCCAAGGAAGCTTTTGCGCTGGGCCCCAACTCGACTATGTCGGACCCTGGGAAAAAAGCGCACAAGCCCGCTGTTTCGGTGTTCACAATTCATGCTCTCTACACCAGGATAGCCGCCGGCGATTGTGAGCTGCAGTAAGTGGAACACATCTGATAGGCCTAAGACCATATAGACCAATCGCCCCTAAGCGTCTTGCCCCACTCTCTGCCTTGAAACTGAATCCTTGAACTCTTGCCTTGAACTTGAAGAGACAGATCTGATGCTCTCTGTTTCTTTTTCTTTTGGCAGAAACTAACAAATAACAGTCCTCGTATAGCGTTGTAATCGGGAGCCACCTGTTCTGTAACATCTACTCACATTACCATCATTTTGGTATCGTTGCCAAGACCTGGAGATGACATTCTGTGCGATTCCAAGTTCCTCGGATATTTCCTGCTGGGTTCACCCACATTCCAGACGGCCGATATTTCTGCCACCTAAAAAATCCTCCAAATGCGTCCTTTGTGTCGTAACTATGCGGTTATGCACTGAGAGGCTTATAAAAGGAACAGTTTTACTTCTTTGCCTGTATTCCTTATACGTCACTCTCTTACACTATCACTATCGGCCACACAGAGTTGCAGCTACTATTTTCCTTTTCTTTAATATATTTTCATAATTCTTTTGTATTTTCCTGATTCTTTTAGAAGTAGAAGTTATTATTCTCATCAACTGTGGTAATTGTCTAGATTTAATTTGAGAGTTTACCTTCCTTATATTTAGGGTTATTTGATAAAATTTATTTTGAACAGCTTCTAGTTTGATGTGGTTGGCGAATAAACTTCATGAGCCATTTTGCCGTTTGGCTAGTTTCATTATCCAGTAAAAGTTTTCTTAAGCTCTGGAAACTTCGCTACCATTTTTATTTTCAATATACCCCAAATAAATGAATTTTTCTATTAGTCCATAAATAGAAAATTGCTTGTATAAGTAAGTTATGCCAGTGTAAATAATTGTAATTATAATTAAATTATATATCCGAATGATTTGCAGAATATCCTAAGCATGCGAATGCAAGAGATGCTAGCGAAAATAAATGCATTCTAATGGTAACGCATGCAATGTTAATACAGTTATTGAACAGTTATCAGTGTAATCTTAATAAAATAAAAACGAGGCAGTTAAATAACAGACAATAAGGAAACAACGATTCTTCTATTGTACTGTGGTTAATCAGGCGTAAGTACTTATTCTGAGGGTTTTCTCTGTATAGTATATTTTTGTATTTTAACCGGAAGGAGTTGTCTCCTTGAAACGTGCTCGTTTATTCTCTAATAAATAATCCCATTTAGCACCTGGGGCCATGGTGGCCTAGTGGTAAGGTCTCAGCCCAGGGCCTGATTAAGGCAGGGGCATACGGGGCAGTTATCTCGGGCCCCCACATACTTGGGGGGCCCCAAATCAAATCTAAATATTATTTTACTTTTTCTTCTTTAATGAATCTTCTTCATTACTAAAGTAGTGAGGCAGATAGGGTCCCAAAGAAGTTTTTGCCCCAGGTCCCAACTAGGCCAAGTCGGGCCCTGTCTCGGCCCGTGAGCCGTAGGGTTTTAGGTTCAAGACACGATTCCACCGTGGAACCGTCGAGTAAGGGAGTTTGTTGCAAGTTAAATCCACCAGGACAAAACGTTCTCCCTCTGGTGAGGTATAGAAAAGGGGTGCCAGCTCAGGTGTCGTCCTCTTCATCTGACCGCGGTTTAAAATTATGATATCCGTTCCAAAATAGCCTAGTGTTGCTTTATTGTATTCCTTGCATAACATTGGCATACAGTAGTTACGAAATATTCAACTTCAGCTTTAATTTGGCATTTTAAATAATTTTATTGTGTGATGAGACCCTTGGCAAGTGTTTTTTCGATTACTCCTTGACATGTTAAAACTATATAAAAATCGAATTCATTTGATTTCAGACGCATTCTTCCTAACCAATCGAAATAAAACTTTGGTATAAAGCTAAACCTAAAGTCATAAAATTATACACCAAATTTGATATATTTAAGCCGTTTCAGTTTTGAGTTATCGCGTTTACATGTTTTCTGAAAGTAAAAACAGCAGTCCACCCTCTAGTTGAATTTCGCTTAAGATTTGAAAACAATCTGCACTATGTATCGCTAACTGCGTATCGAATTTTATATATTAAGTTCTCTTCATTTTTTTACTTATCATTCTAACTTTTATTCAAAATGCCGGGCAGAGACAGACTTCTTAAAAACGAATTTCCTCAAATTTTGATAGAAATCTCCAACTTTTATTTCAAACCTATAATCCAAATTTCATCCGTCTACTTTAAAGCATTTTGAGTTATCTTTGTAACAGACAGATGAACGTATGGAAATTCTCAAAAATGTTTTTTTTAAGTCAGGAGTATATAAAATGAATAGATAAGTAAAAATGAGTTCAAATTTTTTGACGATATTTCTGAATAATTCGTATAAGAGAAATTCAGAAGGTAAATAAGCTGAGAGACTTAAAAAAATTATTATTTTTAGAAAAGATATGGATAACAGCAGTTGAAATCTCTTTTGAATGTCCCTCAAAAGGCAATTATTTAATAATCAATTGCTATTCTAACGCATAAATGTGCATAAGAACAAATTCCTCCAAAAAATGTGTTAAAAACTAATTTTTAAAGTTTATTATAAGTTTAAATTTAATTAAAAAAATAATACATAATGTAAAGTTGAAATGAAAAAATATATAATGTAATCTTTTATCTTTAATATTGACCAAAAAAACAAGTATCAGCTAAATGTGGATCCTAAATGTTGCATCAGCATTTAATATCGGATAAATATTCTAAATAAAACTAAAATAAAATTGCCAAAAGGCCGGGACATCAATTCTTTTTAATCTTTAAGATTGATAAGGAACTACTCAAATTTGAAGGTGTGACAAAATAACGCTCACATTTCTAAAAAAAGAATTTTAATGAAACTAATGTTTACAAAAAATTCGAGTTCTGAAAGAATTTCCTTAAATTATCGCTTGCATATTTTTTTTTTTTCAAAAAGTTGTTATGCTGAGTTGTTTAAATTAAATCGTTCACGGAAACTTAAAAATGATTCGCCATTAACAATAAATTACTAATTTTATTATTAAATCGTAATTATAATGATTTATTACTTAATAATATAGCCGTAACTGCAAAATATAAGAATTGCAAAAGAACGAATGCTTGGCATACACATGTGTTTCTCGAAAATCGATTTTATAATCTTATTCTAACAAATATCATTTATTAGAATATGCAACCATTGTAGATAGAACAGAGAACTCGAAAAACCAGCACTCATACGACATATTAGGCAAAAATAAAGAATAATTAATGTTTAATTTGTGTTTAGTTATAATCTCTAGTATACAAATATTTATCTGTACTATGATTGGATGAAAATTTATGTTGCAAAATTTTTGGTTATGACGCGCTAAATGATGAGGCACTTTGCAATGCATATTAAACACAGGCAGGAATAATTCATGCTGTGAATCTGGCAACCCAAACATCAAATTACATGAGCATTGATATTATAACAAACAAACCCCTGTAAGCTTTCATTTTTTATTTTCTATTATAGAATGTGAAAATGAGTGAATTTATATGAATTGTTCACGACAATTAAATATCAGAAAGAACTAGACGGAAGTTTTCCACACAACTCTATCTTAGACAATACAGCACCTATTTTTTAGTTCCCCTAGTTAGAATCAACATGCCATGAACGTACCACGAATGACAGGAGAAGAATGCTCTCTAGAGAGAATATTCTCATTTTCTTTTTCTCTCTCACGTCCACCCTTCTCCAACCGATCGAACCAATGTACTACGTTTCATGCTTCTTAAAATACTGAATAAAACTAATATGCCTTCTTTACGCTTTATTTGCGAATTTAAACCTTATGTTCAATTGAAATCAAATTCGATATAGATTTCCAGTTTTGCTTACAGTGCTACATAACAAAATGTTATGTATTTAATTCATACTTTTAAGTTATAGCTTTCATAACCTAATAGCACAAAAATATTATACAATATTGATTAATATTCGCAATATTGTTTGATATTGTGGAATAAATATCATATAATATCGCACAATATTGTGCAATATTTTGCTACACGATGTGCTTGCTACCTGGGTTTACTTAGCGATTTGCAGTTAGACAAATTTTCGTTTCTTTACAGGATCGGATAAAAAATTTCCTATAGATTTGCAATTTTGATGATCGAACTATTTAACAATTTTCAACCATCTAATTTTTAACATTTATTACTTTTTAGTAAAGCATTGCAATATTTAAAAAAAAATCGAACTTCGAGACTTTGACGAACTTCCACGATTCATTACTGGTTTAGTCGAAAAAACATACTTCTGGATTTTTGATCTATTTGTCTCTATATATGTTTATGAACACAATTCAAAAAGCTACTCATTAGACGAATAAAATTCAATACATGTTCTTTACACCAAATTCGTAGATTTCTATCTTTTTAAATGAATTCCTTTCAGAGAAAATCTATCTGTCTGGCAGTTCGTACGCAAATTAGTAAGACAATTACAAAATGAAAAGGAGATAAAATTTATTTCAAATATTTAGAGTCTAGAGAATAGATTTGAATGATATTTATAACTAAATCCGTCAAAGGGTGACCGTCCATAAATTTGTTCTTTTACATACATGCAAACGTGATGACTGTAAAACATAATAAATTAAATGAATGAAATTTAATTTGAGATCTTGGGAAAGCAATTGTAGTTCCATGTCAAATTTTGATATCAATCAGACGGAAAAAATTCTTCAAAATTACGTATTCTGTTTCTTTATTACTAGTGTATTAAATGCATTCTAAAGATTAATGACCAAAAAAATTCGACAAAGATCGCATGCAAGTAGACTCTTCCTTTTACGTTGTTCACCTTTGGCAGACGATAAAAACCATATAGCATCTGCTCTTTTTCACTATAATAAGAAACATATAATGTTCCTGCGTCTGATTCTGAAATTGGACGTCTGAAATTTTATAAAATATCACGACTTTTTCCAAAATTCGCAATTTAATTCAGGAGTGGGGAAGGGGATAATAACTTTATTAAAATGTATTCGAAAAAAATTTGGAGCGAATATTCCCGATAATTAGTAATTATTTTTTATGTATATTTCTTCAAACGAATTCATCAAAAATTTAACACAAATCTACAAATATAGTATCATATGAAAAGAATTTCTTCCCTCTAGTTGTATGCTTTGAGGTTCACAGGCGTACAGACATAATTCCGTAAATGTTGGGGGGGGGGGAGCTTTGAGTCTTCCCACTTATTGAATACAAAATACATATTTATTTACTTTAAATGCAACGATGGTATTTAGTGAAAAATTAATATTTATTTACGTTAAATACAATGATGGTATTTAGTATCTAAGTTTAAAATTATCATATTTAGAAACTGGAATCTTTAAATACCCTCTTGATTGAGTCCCCCCCCGAACATTTACGCTGTCAATTTCTTTTGGAGTAAACCTGAGTGATTAATATATACTTGTTATTTGAAAGATCTGAAACCATTATAAATTATTTTGCATATTACTAAGGTAAGTAACAACCATATTTGGGTCATTTCATTATAATGACTAATCCATTCTCCATTGGGTCATTTTCAATATAAACAACTAATCCATTTTTCCCACTTGGAAATAAACCCTATTTGGCCGTCTGACTACCAATATCCACTATCAAAGTAATGAAATTAATCTGTTTCTCTTACCTGGAGAAGGCCATTTGTGACCCGGAAAATTCCCGATATTAAAGCCGAAAAGAAGCACCATATTTTGTTAATATAAAAGTAAATGAAAATTAAAACAAATAAAGACGCACAATAATAAACTATAGAAAAAAAAACAATCATTTATCAAAAATAAAAAATAGAAATAAAAACAAATATAAACAACTAATGCATTTCTCCCACTTGGAAAGAAACTCTATTTGATTATCTGACTACCAATATCCACTATCAAAGTAATGAAATTAATCTATTTCTCTCACTTGGAGAAGGCCATTTGTGACCCGAAAAATTCTCGACATTAAAGCCGAAAAGAAGCCCCATATTTTGTTAATATAAAAGTAAATGAAAATTACAAAAACAAATAAAGACGCACAATAATAAAATATAGAAGAAAGCTGAGCTGAAGAGATACCACGTGATCTCGAGTTTGATTAAAGATCCACCGGTGGTAAAACCGTAGATCTCTTGAGCTACTGCAGTAGCCGGATACGCTAATAGCCTGTTAGTTTTCCTTGTATTAGTCGTGGAACTATTAACCCCAGCTGTAAATATTTTCCAGCGTATTAACCTAGATGAGGACGAGTTGTTGTTTTGTTATTGTATATAAGCTGTAAATAAAACATTTGTTTTTAAACGCTACCCGTTTATTTGATCGACCAGGATCAAGTCATTACAATACAGTTCACTTCACAGCTGACAGAATGTCATAACGGTCAAACAAGTGTCTCTGAGAGAGGGAAAAATTCTTTACAACGCATTTCCAATAAAAAAAAGTTTTCAAAACTACAATCTAATAAAGCTTAATCAGTAGGAATGTTTTCCTCAAAGCTTTCTCACATACGTTCTAATGAAGATGTCATTCCAGGGAGCGCCTTGCATGACATTGGCGACTAAATATTAACATTTGACAGGAATATAGCATTTTACAGAATCTATCATATGATGCTTGGCGAGTTATTCGGTAACTGAAAAACCAAATTTTTTTCGAAACAAGATGCGTTTTTCTTAGACAATTAAAACAAAAATTTGATACAGAACTTCATTTGTAGTTCCGAAATCCCACATCAGCTAAGCCATTACGTCTTTGAGTTATCGCGTTTACATGTTTTTGAAAATTCACACCGACAGATGAGTCAATCCCTTTTGGGACTTGCTCAAAATTTCACAGGGGCCTAAATTATAGAAGTTAATTCTGTGTAAAGAATTTTATCGATTTAATCGTTTTGTAGTTATTGTGTTAATTTATATTCCAACAGCCGGAAAGACAGACTTTCACTGGAAGGATGTTGCAAAAAAATTAATGAAAATCTACGAATGTGGTAAAAAAGACCTACTGATCTACCACCATGAGAAAAACCCTAATAACTCTATCGGTATGGGAATGAGATATTCTATTATATTGTGGGGGTGAAAGAAAGGGATGTATTAAATTTGGTGCAAATAGAAGCGATTAGAAGTGTCATTTTACTTTGTATTTCGATCGATGCCTGACGCTCATATTTTGTGATTTTCTGAATAATTCTATCTCTTGTGGATATTCTTTTCATTTGTAAGAAGTTTTGTGAATGACTGGGCAACCAATGTTAGAAAGAGAATATGGAATCCCAAAGATTATAATAAATATTTCGTAAGTTCTTTAAAAAAAATAAGAAACGAATCAATATCATTAATTTTGTCTATTTATTTGATGACTTTAATTTTTCCTCTTTATTTTAAATTTCTGCTGAATTTCTTATTTTTATTTGGATTAAACAGTAACATATTAATTACTAACTAAACAATAATATTGCCTAAATTTTTTAATGACCCTAAATTTATTTCAAACTATTATTCTTCGTTAATTCAAAACATAGAAATTCTTGGGAAAAACGAAACAAAGCTGAACAAAAATTATATTCTTAAAACGAAAGTTTTTCTCTCTTAAAATTGCACGAATTTTCAATAAAATATCAAATTACTTTGTTACTATCCAATGGTTTTTATTTTATTGAAGGCAATCTTAGATCTTTAAAAAATTCTGTACAAAAGCTGTAAAATAAATGTCATCAAAGGCTTTCTTATGCAAGAAATTAGTTTCAAGCTTAAATAACAAGAAATTTTTAATCAACAATTTAAATCAACAATTATCAACAGTTTATCAACAATTTAATAAAACATTTTATTTAACTGTCATTTAAATACATCTGTATTAGCGCAACTGAATATGAATTTCTCGCTTAAAAAAGAGCGCTTAGTTAGCCAAATGTTGTGGATATTTTTAATGTTCACTTTCCTCCTATCTTCGATTCCTCTACTTGCGGCAACCCTGTTCAGGGTTTTTCTCGTGACGGTGAGTCAGCACACAACATTTCACCTTTCTAGCTCAAATCGTTTTTGAGTTATCATTGTTACAGACAAATAGATATTTTCCAAAAATCCGTTTTTCTAAATCATGGGGGTCTAAAATGGAAAATTCGTTAAAATCTCAAGTTCGAATTTTTCGGCAATTACCATACTTGCTGTTGTTCTTATTAGTGGTTTTTGCCATGGACAAGCTTTGCCGAGGCATTAGCGAGTTTTAAGCCGAAAGGAGCGTCTCTTGTTTTGCAATAGCGCCAACTAGGACCAAGGGATGGACGTAGCTAGACACTCATCACATTCGCTTGCACTGCCCCTTTTTGCAAGGTGGGGCACATTCATACACCTTACAGAGAGAACACAGAAGAACAACCATGCTCGAACCGGGACTCGTACCCGGGCCACCTAGATCACGGGAAAGACGCGCTATCCCTACGCCAGGACGGCCACTAACCATACTTCCTATGCATTAGTATACAAGTAATATTTCCAGCATATCATCCAAAAAAATTTTAAACATAATGTTTTCGGAAACTTATATGATGCAGTTTTAGACAAAAACTTTTCGTTGATAAAGCTACAAACAATTGTTGACAGTTTCAATAGAGCCATGTATTTATATATGTATTACACATATCCTGCAAAGTTTTTTTTAAATTTCATCTTTTTGAGTTTCTCGTTATTTTTTTATTACTTGCTTTTTTTGTAATACAATTTGTATAGATTATTTTCCTTTCTTGCACCTATTAATTGCTTTTGGAATGCAAATAGTTATAAAAAAAGAATATCAGTTTTAGCCTGAAGCCCTCGCCGAAGTTTTAAACTTACCCCTAATTTACTTGTGGATACAAGAGAAGAAATATCGATTGCATATTTTAAACAACGGTGTTTAAAAAATGCGAGTAAAAATTGATCATCTATTATATTCACGTTTTCGATGAAACGTTTTCCATGTTTGGAATAATGCCAGAACCGATATTCATGGAATGTGATGCAGTTTAGAAGTGGTCCTTGAAAAAATCATCCAGACTTACATTTTGCCAATTTTAAATTTAAAAAAAAAGAATAATTAATAAAATCAGTGCATATTTATAGACAAGCAATTGATTTTGCTATTATTAATTCTTTAATATTGATGTTTTCAATAAATTTTAGTGAATTTTTTAAACTCAAATTCAACTAGAAAAGCATTCTTCTTTTTCCCATAACAACCAAAATTTACATACAACAAATCAAATTGCAAGGGAATTGCTCTCCCTTCAATTTTCCTTTTTACATGTAAGTAACGGTGAGTATTCAACCGAAGCAAATGAAGCAGTGCTTCATTAGAATATTTGTTTCTAAGATCATTTTGAGTTCGAATTTTTTCACTCGAAAACTTGCAGATGAAACGGGATTTCAATCTCTTGATGTTTAAATAATAAAAAAATAAAGCAAATGAAGCAAGTTTTGAACACAATAGACTCGCGATATCTCATAAATTTCTTCAGTATTTACTTTTTCAGCAGATCATGGATATGATGTCAAAAACGTGCGTTCATAATAAGCTGGTGCTTCATCTCCACAGCAAGTCGCCTTGTTCATTTTCATTAAATTGCGTCATTTTCCATTACAATGTTCTTTAAACAGAATACAATCTCATACCATAACCCGTCATATCCATAATCATGATGATCATTGGACGGATTGATGAGCATCAAGTGGGAATTTTATTAAAACCAGAATATTTACAGAAGATATAACAGAAATAGATATTTACAGAATTTACAATCACCTAAAGCAAAATAAATTATAAAAAATTGAAATGAAATCTTCGATCTTAAATTTCAAGTTATCATGTGAGAACATTATTATTTTTAAGTCATTATTTGCCTTAATTAATTTAGGTCATTGACCAGTTTAAACCGGTTTGAAACAATCACGATACTTCTCTATCGGTCTCTATCCCTCTCTCTATAAATAATTTTTTAAAGCTTTCATTTTCAATTTTTCAAACAAAGTTTTGGAGCGTCGGCTTTCTGACGCAGAGGTAGCGTGTCTTCCTCGTGTTCTGTGAGTCACGGGTTTGAGTCCCTTTTCGGGTATGACTGTTCTTCTGTGAGGTGTGTGAATGCCCCCCCCCTGTAAATAGGGGTTGTGCAAACGATTGTGATGAGTGTGTAGCTAAATCGTACTCTTGGCCCTAGTTGGCGCTACTTCAAAAAACGAGAGACGCTCCTTTCAGCTTAAATCTGCTGCTGTATCAGCGGGGAGCTTGTCCAATAGGGCAAGTGCCGTAACCGTTCAAGAAATGAGGTTCTGACATGATACATTAAAATATGCATTGCAGATATCATTTTAATCTTTATTATTTTTTCCATTAACAAAAAAATTTGTCCTGTCTTAATGTTAATGTAAATCATATTATAAGAGTAACGATACAACAATGCTAATAAAATTGAACATTTGGTAAGCTCTCTTAGAAAATATTTGGTAAGCTCTAAATCTTTACAGTACTCAAACATGAATTTTTCACAAATGTTTTAAACTGTAAATCTCATTTTGCAAAGATTAAAATTTATCAGACTTCCTTGTCTTGCTTTCGACTCAGTTAACTTTTTTAAAATGTTTGTAATCCACTTAAACTGAATTGTAGAAAGATATAAAGTTATCAATATAAAAATGTGCTAACTCAGTATACCACTTCTATTATGAAAAGTAACTGTTTCGGAATAGTGTTTGTTGTTTCCTTACGACTACCAGCCATTTTGAAATAATGCATAAAATATAGGTAAGAAAGCAAATAAAGATAAGATAAAAACCGATTTCTAAAATATCACTAAAATACAAAAAAAAAGTTAAGTGACAGACGATAATTTTAGCTATGAATTTAACCGAAAGATTTTTAGCGTTTGATTACTTTTGTGAAACTTTTTATTTCTGCTATTTTGCATTTTCATTTCTATTAAACACGAAATAAAATTAGACATTTTTTAATAATCATGATAAGATCTTTATTCGTAATTCAAGTTAATTTCTTCTTAAAGATGACAAAAAAAAGTACATGATGTCATATATGAATTCAATTCAAGGCTGCAGCACTTTTTAATATTTATCAATGTATATACATTTTTATAACACGTAATTGATTTACTGCTGTTTTAATGAATATATTCCGAACGTGGTTTGCTGCTTTTTTATGACTTCAAGCCATTTTAAAATAATATTTAGAATGCAAATAAATAAGTGAATAAAGACTACAACTAAAATGTCATCAAAAAAATATAAAAAAGTCGCAGACGATTATTTTAATTATGAATTTATCCAATAAGTTTTTGATGTACAATTACTTTTATGACGCATTTTATCTCTGTCTCTCTGTATTCTCATTTTTATTAAAAATAAAATAAAATAAAATGGATTTTCTTTTCAGAATTAAGTGGATTCTAAAAAATGAAAAAGCACCAAAATTTATAATTGAATTCAATTCCGACTAAAGCGATTTTAATTCACATTTTAAAAGTGCATGAACACTTTGTATCAAGTTTTCGGAGATTACTTTTACTTTTCTGGTATAAAATACTCATTCCTCAAGGGCATGAACACTTCGTACCAGAAAATATACCAAATTTTCATTTATTATTTTTTTATTCTTATGCCGATTCCCTAAATGATTATAATATGTTTAAATTTGAAATACATTTATTGATAATTTTGTGATAATTATTTATATTAACAATTCCTGTCCGTCAATAGGTTTCAATATTTTCACAAGCTACCACTTACCATTTTGTGTTCAATATCTTACGGCAGGGGTTCTCAAACTTTTATACATTGCGATCCCCTTTTTAGACTAAGTATTTTGGCAACCCCCCAAAGTTTTAACTCTGTCTAAAGTTTAGACAGAGTTTTTGAAAATTTTACACATACTCAAGAGTTCATAGAGTATGTGTCGGGTATTGGCGCCATATCCCTTGACACTTCACTTTTCTTCTTACTAATATCATCTCATCTCGAAACTTTGATTGAACAGTTTACAGACTATATTCCGGTTAAGGATGTGACTGGGATTGGGTGAATAGTCAATCCGTTCAGTGAGTGAGACGTAACAAAAGCTGAGCTAAATGCCCTTCATCATGATCAACTGATAGAGATTTCAAGTGATCAGTCAGCTAATGTAACTTTTAACATAACTTATATCGGCAAATTTTGGATAGGTATTAAAAAGGGATAACTCAGAACTGTCCACAAAAGCATTAACAACTTTTGTGCCATTTTCTACATATTACAACTGTGAACAAGGATTCTCCATAATGATAAATTTAAAAACAAAATCAAGAAATCGTTTAACACTGGAAAATGACATTGTTTTGTGTGTTACAAAGCTCATTTCAGACATTAAAACATTGGTTAATTCCAAACAAGCTCATATATCCCATTAACTAATAGAGCACAAAAACCAACTTGTATACGTATTATGCTATATGTGTTCTCTTTTTTTAATGAAAACTACTACAATAAATTGATTTTCTTTAAACTTTTCATCCACATCTCACGACCGCCCTGGGGGTCGCGACGCACCTTTTGAAAACCCCTGTCTTAGGTGTTTAAAAGAATCTGATATAAAGTTGCAATATCTTCTTTGACTGTTTCGGTCCAACTTTTGATAGTAATAAGTTTTGAAGTCAAGATATATAATATTTCATCCATCGCCTTTCGCACCAACAAGTATACATTTGCACAGATTTAACCTAAATTGGACGCGCTTTATCTGACAACAATTTTGGCAAAAAGATAGTATTCTAAAATTCACTCATCTAAACTATTGCGTTTTTATATTATCTTATTCATGTGTGTATGGACGAACATTTTGAAAAAGATCACTTTCTCCCGAATTCGGCAGGAATCAATAATTTTGGTGTAATTAATATAGTCCAATTCGTCATGTTCTAGTAGCGTTTTTAAGTCATCGTGTTCAAAGGCTGATGGACGGACGTGATTACAAAATTACTTCCTTCGAATTTTAGGTCTGAAATATAAAGATTCATCAATAGCTTGTGCCCGACATTTTTTTATAATTCCATAGCATTTTCTTTTTATATGAAACTATAAATGGATAAAAACTCGTCTAAATTGATGCAAATCAGTCTTTTAAAACATAAACGTGTTTTTCCTTCTTGTATATAAAGTATAGATAAAGTATTGCAATTGTCAAAAAACCTCGAACACAAAATTTTGACGAATCTTCACGTTTTAGACATAACTAATTTCGAAAAACCCGTTTTTTGAAAATAACTTTATTTAGACTGGAATCTTCTCCGGAAATAATTTAACACTTGAAATTCATAATTGTACAAAGCACCTAATAGACCTAGAGCCATCAAATTTCGCACACAGTTCAGTGCATGTTATTTATGCCAAAGATTTTATTATTTTTTGCCAATCTTGATTATATTTTTTAAAGGAGGAGAAGAACCATTGCTCCCCTTCAGTGTATAAAAGTTAATTAAAAATTAAATTTGTGATGTTTCTGAAAATATTCTGTCTCAAAAATAATTTTTGCACCCCTTCCCTTGAATATTCAAATCACTAGCTTTTCGATTATGTTTTATTTCAATAAAATTAATCCTCTTATTTTAATAATTTTTTTAATTATTCTATGCATTATTTTATAGCAATGTTTTTATTGAGGTCAGACATTCAAATTTCTTTTTCCTTTTCGATTCTTTTCATTGCAAACTTTTCACAAGATTAACGCTATAATTTTAAAAAAAAACCTTTCTTTTGATGTTTACTGTAAAACAGAATTTTTAATTCTTCTTTTATTTCGAAATATAAACCCATTAAAAAATATTGACTCAGTAATTCATCTTTTAAACATTACTTTTTAGGAATATCTTTTGAAATCTTAGCCACCTTTGGTGATCAGTTTGTTCAACCAAATTATAGAGTGGAACTTGAATATAAACTATTAGAAGCATACAGCAAAGGCTTTTATTCCATAGAAGCTCAAAAATTACAATTAATGGATATAAAAACTCTTGAGGACTTGAATAAAGATACTGAGATGATGTTTACTTACGATAACTTATGACAAAAGAAAAGCAAAGAAATGTTCGGCTGTTCGATGTTAAGATTTTTCCAGCGCGCATCTCTGTATTCTATATATTTTGAACATTTTACTGAGATATGGGAAATGTTGTCTTCATTGGCTTTGATGCACAAGAACTTTTCTGAGAGATTGAGCCTGTGAAGTAGATTTGAAGTAATGATCATTTTACAAATCATCCATGCAATAAGTTTATCTTGGACCTACTTCTAATCATTATAGTAACCCTTGTTACTGCTGAAAAACATCAATTTAATTGTTTATGCTAATTAAAATTTATGAAATGATTATAATACGAAATGAAAATTCTACTACGCAGGTAATGATTGGTAAAAGCATGCAATTGAATGCTTTGATGGATGAACTAAAATAGTAATAAGAATTAAGTTTAAAGTAAAAACCAAGATCAAAAGGAAAAAATACAATGAACCCGGTCTGAAGACTTTTTCAAGGGTCACCCTCAGGCAGGGATTCAAAATAGGGATTTTTTAATATTATGGTTTAGGAGATTTTTTTTCTTTCGATATTGTTTATCCTTGATTTGATAGTTACTTTGATAAATTAGTTGAATTTTATCATAGCATTTGCATCATCAAATTGTATTCCCCTAATAAATTTAATATATTTTAGTTCTTTGCGTTTTTTAGTTATCATATTTCCTTGTTTCTGAAAGTACAGACTGATAGACGATCAACCCGTTGATGAACTAAGCTCAAATTTTAACAGGTGCCTGCGTTATAAAGATGAAATATCTGTATCAAATTTTATCAAACTAGCTTTCTTTGTTAAGTAATTATCGTATTAACTTATATTCATACAGTCGACAAACAGACGGATTTCCTCTGAACAGATTTATTCATATTTGATAGAAATCTACAAATTTAATAGAAAGAACATACATCGAATTTCCTCCGTCTGACTCAACGGGTTCTTCAGTTATCTTCTTAGCAGATAGACATAAAGACATTTTCTAAAAATGTACTTTTCGAAATCAGAGATGTCTTAAACATATAAATTCGTCGAAATCTCAAGTCCTTATTCTTAGATGATTACTATACTTTCTCAATACAATGTATAAGTGGAAGTAAAAACTACTTTTGGTCAAAGTATAGGAATCAAATTCGACTTAACGTTTTCAGACACTTTCCAGCATGCGATTTTTAATGACTTCAGTATTTCTGTAATTCGAAAAAGAAGGATTACTTTCTTCACTCTTCTGCTTGTTCATGGAATTTAATCTTTCCCTTTCTAAAAGTTTGCCTTTTGAGATAGAACTCTGAAGGTCTTTTCTTTCTTTCCATCACCAATGGTTTGTTAGCTTGAAGCACTATCTCACTTTTTACTCTGTTTCGTAAGTGGAACATAAATGTGTGTGTGGTGCCAGGGGAGTGGCCTTTTTGTTATGCGTGCTCAATGAATAATTTTGATTCTAAATTTGATGAGTTTTTTTCTCTTGAAATTGAATTAATAAACTTAGGGTTCCAAGGTGAAAAGGATGTTCCAGTTGATTTCTGTTTTTGAAATTAAAAGGGATCGAATATAATTCTATCATCGATTGAATTCCTAGTTCGAATGTTTAATTAAAAAATGGCAGCTAAGATCATATGAATAATTCGATATTTATCAGTAGTATTAACCTGGAGTATTTTTTATTCGTTTTTGATACTGAGTACAAAAAAATTCGTCAGATTGTTATTATACATAAAAAAGAAACCTCCCAATCGGTATTTTAGCATAGTAGTTGATTCAGCAATATAAATTTAAATTCGCGAATTTAATAGTAGAATTTAATTATTAGAAAAAAATTGTACTTTCCCTTTCAAAATTACTTAAATATTCAGTTTCAAATCAAATAAGATAAATAAAAATCGAGCAGATTTTGTTGATGAAAACCGAAATCTGGCAATAGTAATGTCGTTGTTGAGTTGTTTATAGTTGTTATCGAAACAATTGCGTTGCGTGATTTACGAATAATTGGATATTCCATTGAGACAAAAATATAGCATTAGTTTTGATAACAATTTTTTTCCATTAAGATGAGTTTAAGTTACGTTCAGGTTGCAGAAGACGAAGGAGAAGAACCTATTGAAGTTCCTTGTGAAGAAGATGGAACTCTGTTATTGAGTACATTAGCTGCACAGTTTCCAGGGTCTTGTGGATTGAAATATAGAAATCCTGGTACAGGTACGATGCGAGGAATTAGATTGACGGATGGAAAATTAAATCCACCATATGGAACTGGTTGGGGAAATTCTCTTTATGTATGTGTTTTTCCTAAAGGTGAGTTCCTGTATTTTACCCCGCCCCTTTATTTATATTGTCAACATCTGTTTCTGTCGTTAGGCTTAGTGTTATTGCCTTGGCCTCTTTTGATTTTATGTATGTCAATGTTGTTTAAATTATGAAAAATGGCACCGTAAAATAATTTTTACATTATTTAGAACTATATTTTTGTTATATATTTTTGCGTATATTATAAACTGAATATTATTAGCAGTAATTTTTATTTTTAAAAAAAGCATTTGTTTATATAAATAAATTTTGAAGTTACGAAACTATTTTTGTTTACATGATATCCTCGGTAGATATTAACTAAAACTCCAGTTTTTATTAATACAGTAAGCAAATTTTTAATAATCAAGAATTTCATTATAAAAGTTTTTGGAGATGAAATAAAATTAATAGTTAATAAAATATTTTTTTAAGTGACAGGTGTAAGCTCTGATGCATTTAGATAATCAATTATTTCAAATCCATAATTTGTTTCCAAATAGATGGTCAATCTAATATTTTAGAATTTAAACCTACTTAGGGAAGAGAGAATTTTAAAATGTTAACTTCTCACCTTTAGCCAAGAATATTAATGAATTCTATCAAATATTCATTTGTCATATACATATGTCATAATCATTGGCATGAAAGAAAGAAAATTCAAATTTTGAAACTATATATTTTGTTGCATGTATTGCAATCAAAAATTACCTGTACAAATATAGTGTCTGAATGCTTCATAACATTTATATAAATGAATACAAATGGTCATTCTATGATTTTGTACGTATTTCATAAATAAATTTGGTTTAGAAATAAAATCTGATAATCTTTAAATAATAAAAGTCTGAATTGATTAAATAAAATTATCTTTCAATAATTTTTTTGAAAATTAAAATCTCTTTGACTTGATAATATCAGGATGTTTTAAAAAAAAATTACAGTTGAACCTAAAAGTTTATTTAATCTTTTTTTTTACTTCTAATATTAAATATACAAATATATGCAATTTATGTGAAATCAAGCTGTTATATTTGCAATTGCCGTAACTCAAACTGAAAATAATTCTTTTTCAGATTTTATGGCTTTTTTAACTTGTATTTTAAAATTTACTTGTAGAGTTAGAAAGCTACTTTTGGCTCTTTTATAATTTTTCAAAATAGGATATAATAGAAAAAAGCTTTATGGTATTCTAGGATTTTCCCATTAATCATTATTTAATCATGATATTGTCAAAAGGTAACAAAAGGATGGGCACATTTTCGAGAGGGCAGACAAGTTGATCAGATAGTCCCCAAGTACCAATTGTATTCAAAATCGGCCCCTCTCCCCTCAAAATGATCCTGATCATTTGAGTCCTTCTGTACTTAATGCAGGATTTATTACATATGATTCCTGTTTTTGTATTATAACTAAATTTTAAATTTTTGTCTACGTCATTGCAAAGGCACCAGGGAGAAAAGAACTGTATATAAATAGAATTTGCTTTAAACTAGGATTAAACTTTTAATTCATGGTTAATTAATACTATTAATATGTAGAAAGTAAAAATTTTAAGATGGCTAAATTAAAACTATGCATCAGTAAATATATAAATTTGTTTTAATTTTTTATGAAAATTATTTGTTATATTTTTATACAAATTTTATTTATTTGTGATATTTTTTTCAAATTGAAATAAAATTTTCATTTCTTGATGAAAATTTCAGATGCACATGGGTAGTTTATTTTTCTTTGATGCAATGGTTATGATTACTGTACTGTGTTCCATAATGAATTAAAATAGATCTGAATTTGAAAACTAACATATTCTCTTTTCAGTGACTGAAAACAAACGAAAATCATGTGATCAACTGGAAAACAGCTCTGCTAAGACAAAAAGAATGGAGACAAAACATAAATGTTCTGATCTCATCGTTTTGGGATTACCTTGGAAAACTACAGAGCAAGAACTTCGACAATATTTTGAATCTTTTGGGGAAGTTCTGATGGCACAAGTGAGACATAGCACAACTTTAACTATATAAAAATGCTATTTAAAAATTCATATTTTAAGGAAATCCTCTATTATTTTTAAATCCTGGTGCAAGTAATAGACTTTATTCTTAAGGGATCTTTATTTTTTCAATTTGTACAAATAGCATTACCTCTTTTTTAAAAAATTGGATAGGTATATTTTAATGTATCTTTTTCTATATTTCCACTTATACTTGTATTAAAAAAATTGCTGGAAACACATAATGAGCAATAAAGTAAAGTTGATCATCTCCTATAGTAGTTATGTATAATGGAATCAATTTATTCTGGTTGGGAGCTATGCAACATTAAATATATTATTTACTTTAATATCCTGTTTTTGGTATTGTTAATTTTCTAAGTAACAGAAGTCTCAAACTTTTCATCATGCTACTTCACTCTTTAAATCTGGAATTTATGTATGTGTGTTAATATTTCATTAATAATCCTTTTATTTCTATTTTAAGTAGTTGCAGCTATTTCAAAGTTTCTGAAATTTTATTGATATGTTGTTACCATTTTAATTCAATTTTAAATGTATATTGCTTTTAAAATATTTTATACTTTTTCATTACTTTTTATTAGGTTAAAAAGGATCCTAAAACGGGACAGTCTAAAGGTTTTGGCTTCATTCGATTCAGCAATTATGAGTCACAGGCTCGTGCATTATCTAAACGTCATCTTATTGATGGAAGGTGGTGTGATGTTAGAATTCCGAATTCAAAGGTAATTTTATTCATTTTACATTTGTATCTTCATATATTTTATTTATTAGATGTTATATGTCTACTTCAAGTGGTTTAGCTTTTATAAAAGTGAGAAATTTTTATTAGAATATCTTTACAAACTATTTAAAGTATGAGGATTAAAGGAATTTTAAAATGCATGCATAGTAATCTTTACATTGCTTTGAATTCTTCCAAAAAAAATTGTTGTAATTACTTAAACATGCAATTTATTCCATTCAAGAAAGAAAATGAATTATGTTTTCTCATTTTATATCTCAATCTTTTAAATTGTTACATCCTGTAATGTTAGCGTAATGTGAACACTATTTCTTGCTTTGTCCATTGTTAGTGTGGGCTCAACAAATGTTTGTGATAGTATTGAAATCGACTTTTTGTTATTTTGATACAAAAAAAAATGTTTTTCTTAAACCACTAGTCATTTGTTACTACATGTGTTAAAAACAAATACAGTAGGCACAATTCACTGTTAATCTTTAGAATCTTGCAGCTTCATATTATATCTAATGTAAAATTATTCTAATTATACAAATTGATCATCTGATTTGTCTATATTTTGTGTATGTTAACCTTATTAATTATTTATGATAAAATAGTCTCATATATGGATAGCAGGTTTTATTTTTATACATATGAAATATTGAAAATGCAATCTCAGGATTTTGTATCCCCTTACACAATTCAGAAAAACCATTCTTGAAATTGTTTGGAAATTTGTGACTACATTAACTGTTACATTATTTAGTTAATGTTATTTAATTTTATGTTTTAAAAAAAGTAAAATGGATTTTTTAATGCCAAAAATATAATTTTTCTTGTCGCATCTTGTGTAAAATCTTCCCCCAGAATGTTTGTTAAAATAGTAGTCTAGAGAACAGATAATTAGATAAATGTACTTAAGTTTATAATATTAGAGATTATTAAGTTTTAGACTATATATCTGTCAAACAGTTATCTTTTTGTATAATTGTATGTGTTTCATTGGAATAATTGGAAGCTCATTGATTAGAGGAATGAATTTTGATACCTGATCTAAAATATTTATATCGAATTGTGTTAAATGGTGGAAAAGATTTGTGCAAGAGACATAATTTGTCTTCTCTATAGTATAAAACATAAAAGGTATTATGTTAGTATTTGCGAAGACTAGAATTGCATCTATAGGTCCCTTCTGTATATATTAATAACAAAAATACAAATTCATTCTGTTCTTATCTTTCAAAAAATAATAATAAATTTAAAAAGGGAAATATTCAGAAACATGGAAGTTGAGATGACTGTGTTTTAGTTTATCTTTTTTAAGCGCTTACCTTTTTTTATTGTAATATGTTACTTTCTTTGTATGACATTGCAGTTAAAAATTACCTTTAATTTTAAAATTATTTCTACTGATTTTCTTTTCTCTCCTTAAATTAGCTAATTAGTGTTTTGTTTCCTACAGGATGGTCAAGTTGCAGAATTAAATCGAAAAGTTTTCATCGGACGTTGCACTGAAGACATAACAGCTGATGATCTCGAAGACTACTTCTCAAAATTTGGTGAGGTAACAGATGTTTTTATCCCCAAACCATTCAGAGCATTTGCATTTGTGACTTTCTTACATCCCGAAGTTGCTCAAAGTCTGTGCGGTGAGGATCATATTGTAAAAGGTGCAAGTTTACTCGTTAGTAGCGCTGTTCCAAAAAACGCAAATGCTAATTACCATAATCGAAAGTCAGATAGCCGTGCACTGAGTGTGCCATTCCCTCACAATGCGGCTGGATTTGGTCCAGGACACCATAGTGGAAATGCTAATATTTGGAATCAGCCTCCATATAACATGCCGGTGCGGGGAGGAGATAATATACAAAATTTGGCCCAACTGAGCACTACTTTAGGGTTAGGTAACCCAAACCCTAACCAGGGAGGGGGAAAGGGCATGAATACAACGCCACCAACACTTAGTATGGGTGCTCTGAATTTGGGGGCAGCACTGCCATTGAGTTCTGCTGTTGTCGCAGCGGCTTTGGGTCAAGCTAGTCTTGGTATTCTGGGTGGCATTACGAACCAAGGCAATTCTGAAGACTGCCCAAATCCTAATGTTAATACTTCAAACCCAGGAAATTCAAATATGGGTGGCAATGGTTGTCCAACTTGGATGAACCAGCCTTCTGGTAGTAATGAAGGTCCCATACAGTGGACCCCGAGAGATGCTAAAGGCTATGGTATGCAAGTTTTAAATTAAGAGGCACAGCATTTTTATCTTCACACCATGAATCATCATCTCATTATTTGTTGAGTTTGAAACCTGTTAATTGTCATATATTTTTTTGTTCGTCATTGAGGAGACATTCTCTTTCAAACTTTTTCTCTAAATGTTTTTCTTCTAATTACTCAGCACATATTCTCATCATATTTCTTCTCACTTTCACATTGATAGACCTAGTCCTTGGTTCTGCTTTGTCATTGAGCAACAGGTTTCATATCTCAACGTTGTTTGTTTGGCATTTTTGGTTTTTTTAAAAAAACATCCAAATATATATTATTTTGTTATGAAATTGTTTATAAGAGAGTCAGTTTATTTAAGCATGTGAAGAGTGTGCTAAGAGGAATAACTTTTTAAGATTTTTTATTTATTTGTGGAAAAGAGAATTCACAATTCATGTGTCTCATGAATGAATGTTATCATTCCTCTGTGTCTAAATGGGATAGCATGTGTTATATGGAAAAGTGCCTTGCCTGGAGGTTTTATGTATTTTGCTCTTGCTGAGCGTGATTTTAATAAATGAAAAAAATAATAAGTCTAGTTTGAGATTTGAAACATCAAGAAAAGCAATTAAAAAAAAGTTGTAAAAATTATTTTACCATAACTTAATACAAAGTTACACTTTTATCTTTGTGATGTTCAATGATGTATGTGTAAAAAGTTTATGCGGTGTCTTGAATACATGAGTCTTTAATGGAAGTTTAATGTGTTAAGGAATTATTACACTATAAAGTGATCTTTGTAAACATGTATATATGCCTAAATATATTTGAATAGCTCTGATTTAAATTAGATATGTAAAATTAAGTTAAAACCAGTGGGGATATAACTGTCGTTAGTTGTAAAAGTTGATATTTTCGGATGGGAAATTTATTATTTCTGTAATGAATTTTTGGGATCTGAATAATAGCTTTTGTATACATAAAGTTTAATTCAGTATTTCTTTGAGACTAGTTATTTTATATTTCATGTGCAGAAAAATTCTTATAGAGATTGAATAAATTAAATTTAGAAGTGATAGAATTTCCTCTTATTATTACTGAAAACTATTCTTAAATCTATAATCTATTGCAGTGTAATAGAAATTTATTGTAAGAAAGCTTTCTTTTCCTTCACAAAAGGAATTAATAATTTTTGTATTATACTACATTTTTTTGTGTGAACAATTTTTTGTTACTTCAAGTTAAGAGGTTGAATGTATTTTTTTTTTCCATTTATTTAAGTTTGATAGTTTATTATTTTATTCTTCCAGTAATAATAAGATGGTTATTAAAAGTAATCCACTAATTTTATTTGAAATCTTTTTTTGTGCGCCACTGCAGATGCGAAATCTTTGATTTTCTTGCAAGGTTTAAAAGCTGCTTATTGTCTTTGAATTCTCTAAATTGGTGTAGGTTGATTCATGGTATAGATGTGTGTTCGTTATTAGTTGGACTGGTTTTTTGTTTTAGTTTATGATTGTAGATAAGATTGAAAACTATTCATATTCTATACTCTTTGTTTCTGCTTATAATACTACTGCTGCTTTATTTAGCATAGTTTTAATGAAATTAATAGTGAATAAATAAATATTAATTATTGAAATGAGAATTTTTTATTCAACTTTTAAAAAAATAAATGAATAAAGCATAATGAAAGAACAAAGTTATTTTATACTGACATCTTTAGTTAGTTAATGAATGAAAAAAAAGTATCTTTAAAATGTTGAATACTTTCAGTTGGAAACTTTATTTTAAATTTATGTAGTTCTTTAGAAAAATAATTTTCATATAAATTTAAATAATTATATAATGGTTGGAAGCTTTTTATGTAACTTAATATTAACTATCCAATTCTTAGGTTAGACTGTTCAAATCTTGTTTCTCATTCTTTGCTTGCTTTTGAAAGGCCTGATTATGTAATAGAAGGAATTACTACCCAAAAATTTTTATTATCATTTATTAGATGTTTTATATGTTGAAAGACTGAAATCAATCTTTGTTTTTTTATTATTATTATTTGCTGCAATAATTTTATGCATGTATTTTTGTAAAATTATGTTTGTTAAAGCCTACATAAAATGCCTTTGTTTTTTCAACTCTGTATGTGTGCAGGTCTTAAGTTATTTTATATGAGATGTAATTCCATTCATAATTTCTTTTCTTTTCTTTTTAAGTATTAATGTCTAAAGAGATGTGGCAAGCTTAGTTATCAGAATACATTACTTCATGTACTTCAATGTTTAATCTCTATGCATGTTCACTCTAATACTGTTTAACTTGTGTGCGAGTTCTGAATATTAATGTATGGAAGCTGTGGTGATGTTTGATGTAGAAAATATTAAAGATAACAGGTGTTATAAAGCACCCATGAGTATGTAAATGGATATGATTGGTATTTGACTATTTGCTGTGAGTTGTTCTGAGTCTTGGTTTGTAATTATGCAAGATTGTCTGTTTCAATAAAGTTTCTTTGCTGAACGGTGTGTGTCTGTTTTCTGAAGTGCTTGATTGTTGTGTAAAACTGAGGGCAACATTTGCAATAATAATTTCTGGCTGCGTGAATGTATACACTTTCTGATTCTGTTAAGCTTCCCTAGACTCTTAAAACTAATCATCACATATTTGTGATATATTTTCCCCCATAGCTTCTTTTTTATTTATTTAGAAAATGTATCCCATATATTAAATGTTGGCATGCTTTGATTTCATGATAAATTGCGTGCTAATAATTATATATTGTAGAATATAATTTTATCAAATTCACTTTATCAGTGAAAAAATTTTAAACGATTGTTTGATCTTGTCAAAAGATCATTTCGGCTTGATTTGTCTGCCTTTATATTTTTAAAAATGTACACTTAATTATGTGTACCAATGATAGTTTGTAACCATGCTAAATATGTCAATGGAACAAGGATTATTCCAATAATTTAAATAATAAATATTGCAATTAATTTTCGAAAAATTTTGAAATAAAATGGTATTACTACAAAGCTTATTTTAAAGTTGCATAAAAGTGGTTTTTGCGCAATAATATGCTCTGGAGCTAATAAAGAAAAATACATTTTGATTATTAAAATTTTAAAAAATAATAAGGGACTTTTACTCATCGGAAATTATCCATATGCTAATAGTATATCTGTATAATATTCTGATATATGGAGTAATTTTAACTATATTTTTATCATGCATGTTATGTTTTACAATAATATATCAACCTGTAAGCTTCCTAAAAAAAATTATTTGCTACAGGATTTTTTATATATACATATATAAAGACTACTAATTATTTGAAGGTTAAATTTTAACTAATTTCTAACATTGCCATTAGAATATAATTTAAAATATTGCTTTTGATATGATTTGTCTACTTTTTCATTTAAATGAAATTATTTAGTTGCAAAATTACTTAATATATGCAATGTTATTGTAATTTTTGTATCATAACTTCCTCAAGTGCATTTTTTGTTCCTGACTTGGATTGTGCTAATGTGGTGGGATATTGAATTTATTTCAAAAATTAAATTTATAAAAAGCAGTTCTTTATTATATAATTTTGAGATGTTGCTATTTTGGAATCTATTATTGTTTTAAATTATAATTCAAACACATGAAAAAGGTATAAAATTTTAACTATATTAAATTAAAAATAGTATAGTAAGTTGATATCTTTTTTTTTTCCTTCAGTATTTTGAAATGTTTTAATGAACAATAATTCATATAATTAGTATTTATCCACTAACATTGATGATGCTAGAGGGCAAATTTTGCTAACATATTAAACCAATTGCGTTTTCATTATGTTTTTTTGGCATTATCTAAATGAATTAAGAAGTTTCAATTTGAATATCACCTATTTAATTGTTAGGATCTGACTGTAACCACCTTAAAAAAATGATGGAAGTTATATTTGTTTTTAAATATTTTACTGTAGTTAAACAACTTTTAGTCTGCATACAACTCATCTTTTTTACAGGAAGAGAATTTTATTTTACAATTTTTTTAAATTATTCAGAAATTTACATCTTAACATATTTAAGATTTTTTTACATAATTTTATATTTTAAGTTATTTTGTGTATTCATGAGTTATTGACAATTTAGATTAAGATACACATCTTTTAAATTTCTAGTTATTGAGTTGCTTCAAAAATACAACTCTTTTTTCAAAAACATTTCAAGTGTTAAGTCAATTAAACACTAAATTTAATCCTTAGGAGAATTATGTTATATGTTGCCCATTCACGAGTTAACTGTGCTTGTGGTATTTATAGGTACACTCAAAATGCTTAATTGCATATTATTAGCTCAAAATTTAAGGTGTGTTTGTAAAATTTTTAATTTCTAGAAGCTATTCCACATGAAACTGGATTTATTTTACATATCTTAAGAATTTATTTTCACTTATGCAAATTTAATTAATATAAAAAGTTTTGTCCAAGTTTTTTAGAAAAATCATTTTTTAAAATTATCTTTGCTTTTAGTTATGAGCATGCATAACATGAACTTTTAAACTCAATTTTTATCATATTACTTTTAAAATTAGCATTTTATAAAAGCAATATGTTTGCCATTAAAGCAATTATATTGGAGGAACCTGCATCAAAATGAACAATATGTAGAAAATAAAATGTATTTAGTTGTTTTTATGTAATTTTTTATCTTGAATATATCTTTTATGTGTATTCTTGGATTATAAAAATATCTGTAAATGATGCAAATCTCAAACATATTTTTGAAATGTTTTATTTATTTTTTTATAGTACTAAATACACTTTTAGAACATTCAGTAATTTTTTAAATATCTTGAATCCTAAAGAATTTTTTTTAAAAAAAATTTAAGACCAGCAAGTACAATCGAGAGTTTCATTTCGTAAAACAAGTGTTTTGTCTCCATACTCAAAATTATTTAAGTAATAAATAAATCTCTGAAATAGATATTTTTTGAAGTCAATGATTTATTTTCAAAAGTAAGAATTATTTCATTTTAAAAAGTAAATATATAACAGGTCAGATCTATTTTCATGGCAATTTCAAAATAAACTGAGAATATACATGCATTTCAGATTTTTTTATGTATATTGTTATTTAATGACCACTTCAAACAATTATCTTTTATCTTATAATCAATATAAATGTAGAATGAATCAGATTTTATCTTAGTAAGTAAATATAGGTTAGTCAACCTGTAATTAGCAGCTGTATAAAATGAATTAGTATGAAAGTTTTTTAAACTAAAAGGAAGCATATAATTCATCTAAGTACTATGAAAGTATTATAAAAGTATTTTCTAGTATGGTATAATATAAGAAAAATATTTTAAATTATTTAACATAACATTTATTTAAATTATTCTAATGTCCATGAAAAGCCTTGTAGATTTATTAATAAATTATCAAAATTCTCATGTACTTTAATTAAAATATGTATATTTTCAGATATTCTGCAACATGGTCAAAAGAAAATTCAACCAAAATATCAGTTTTAGCTCTTTCTCAATTATAGTAATCAGTGTCCAATTTTTAATTCAAAGAATTCTGCTTGCTGATAAGCATTTTTACATCAAGTTATTTTTATTAATCTTAATCTAGCATGATTTTGAAAGTGACAAGTTTTTTCTTTCCCAGTTAAATTAAGCATAATATTGCCAGAAAAATCCAAAATAACATATAACAGAAAATATTTGCATTTAAATTTTGTAATACAAGTGTAATCGGAAACTGTTTAGTTTTCATTTCAAATATATCCCCACAGTTAATTCTTACTAGCTTCCCTTAGGTTAACTTATCGCTCAAATTAGATTTTGATGTAAAGAAATTTTTATTTCATATTCATAAAGTTTCAATTAATTACTGTTTTATAAATTTGTTAGTAGTTAATATTTGTTGTCCATTGTTTGTGCATGAGGTATTCGGATGTGAGCATATCATTGTTTTTAAAAATAAAGGAGTATTAAATTATTTTTTTAAGACATTTACTTTTTACTGGATGTGTTTCAAGTTATTGTTAGATTATTTTCCCATGTAATTTGTAATTATTTTCCCCTATTTGCCTCTTCTTTTTTCCCCCAATTTGGAAATGGTAGTTCACTTTTTGTTTATTTTTTAATAGTCAATTTTACACTGCATTTTGCAATGCTTTTGTATGATTTGGTGTATTTTTTTAAAATCTGTGGCTGTGATGCATTTATTATCAAATTATTTAATTTGTTGCCATCCCATTGTACATAAAAGTTTTGTATATTGGGATTCCATATTTTCATTCTTTCTTACTAACTCTGTATTCTGTTCAGATATTTGTCATTTTAATTGCTTTTCTTTCTGCAATTATTTCTAACCAATTTGGTGTGTTGTTTATTATTGGTTAATCACAACATGCTTTATTTTTTCATATTTGAAAATGTGCAGGAGTATGCTTAAGCTAATGCCATGAATGGCTTTGTATATTCAAAAGTTAATTGGGAAGCACACTAAATGTAATTTATTTTTTCAGATTTTTGAAATGCATATTAAATGAAAATTAACACTCTATTATTTTATTGGTTTTATCCAACAATATATTATTAATTTTAATATACTGCATAACTAAGCAAATATTTTGCAAAAATCCTTTCTGATTAATCTTATAACTTTTACATGTTTTGTATTATAAATATTAATATTAAATTTTTCTTTTGGTGTTTTTTATTGGAATGCAATAAATATAATTATTTTTAAACCTTTATTGCTTCGTATAATTTCGCAACATTTTTTTAAAAATAATTTTTTCATGATTCAAATATATTGATATTTATACTATTTTAATCTTTACTTACCAGATAGATAATTCAATATAAAATATTATAATGTTGTTTGAAAATGTTCCTTTTGGATATCATCCTCTTTTGTAATTATATTTCATTTCTGATCTTAGGATATACATTTAAGTATTTACAATCAAAGGGAACAAGAAAAGAAACCTGTATAAATTAAAAAATGGATTAGATATTCTGTAGTTTCTTCCAGGTCTTTTTAACTATCCAGATTAAGATGAATGATTGGCTACCACAACATTTTCCCACTTGTTACAAAATCACCTTATTTAATTTCAAAGTGTCAAACCTCAAAGATACGTTAAGATGATTAGCTGCAGTAAAGTTGACTGAAAAAGTAAGTATTTGAAAATTTAGGAAGGTATGGAAAACTTTTTCGTCATTATATTCTTTCTGTTTAAAGATTTTTATTTAAAAAAAATTCATAGTTATAAAGAATCAGTTAATAATTACTATGGATGGATAATAAGAATTATTTTCTAAATGAACTTTATAATGCAAGTTTTATTTTGAATTATACTGTTAATTAATAAGGAAATATTAATAATAACATTCATTTCTATCCTATACCTTGACTGTTTTTTATGAATTAAAAAAAATCACAGCAATGACTGAATGCTTAGTAGAATTTTTGGGGAATAGAAAATATTTATTGAATTATTAAATTATTTTAACTTTTATTTGAAAAAAAATTAATTATAACAATATCTGATTTTTAAGACTTAAGGTAACATTAGGTTAGTATATTTTTGATTTCAAATCTAGGCCCTTTTTTTTATTAATTTAAAAGAATTTGTTGTAATATGTTTTTTACATTAATAAATATCTGGACTGTAATGTGTTTGTGTTTTCTTAATTACATTTCATTCTGAGATGTATGAATCCCCACCATAGAGCTGGTATACTAATAGAGGGAGTGCAACCCTACTAAGCCGTGGGACAAGATAGAAACATGTGCTGTGTGTATAGAATTTGTATTCACTGTAACCGCATTATCCATTCCCCATTATATTTCAATGGGAGATCTTTTCTTGCTTTTAACTGTTCAATTTTAAAGCTTATTTAAGCCCCGATTAACAATTGCTGTGCAATTGGATGCAAAGAAAAAGCTTCTACGGACAATTCTCTGTCATTTCAGTGGTATATACAATAAAACACATTCTTTTTATATCCATTTTAATTCATTCTAAAATTTCATACCCACGATCACTCAGTGATTTTGTTGTTATAACTGGATAATATTTCATAGTTTGGTTTACTTATTGCATTTAATTTATTTAATTTGTCATTAAGGTTCATTTAAACTGATAGAAGTGCATTATATTTTGCTACTTGCTTTATTTTAAGCTTGAATGTGTTGCAAGCGGTTGGCTGAAAGATTGGCGGGATTTTTTCTCGCCAATACAAGAGTTTATATAAAGATTATTACATAAACATACTTTTTATTCATCCAATCAAGTTTAACTAATTTTTTACAACTTGTTGTGGATTACATTTGATTTTAATTCAGATTTTTCAAATATTAATTCATAAATTTGGTTAATTAATTATAAACTTTCTCGCCAAAAATCTTCGTTTCCCTGTCGCCAAATAAATAACGAATTCAGTTTGTTTTTTTCCAACAGTGTTGGGGTTAGGCTTAACATGTTTTCGGCCGATTATTTCAAACGATTCTGTTTATTTTCATAATGTTTGATGTATTTAAAATTAAACATGGTTAATTAATCGAAGTTTCTGATTCATTTTGAAGTACTTTCGAATTAAAATAATGTAGAATAAAGGAAATTAGAAATTTCTAATTTGTATTGGTGTTTCCAACTGGTGTGGGAAAATATAGCTTTTTGTGGTGTCAAAATTGGCTTTGAATCATCAATTGGCGTTGAAAATTCAATGCTAATATAATTTTTGATGAATTATTTATAGTAATTGTAATTGTTAGGCCGGGATAGTTGAAATATATTTCTTTTTTCAGGGCAGCTCTTAATTGTTGTTCTAATTAATGCTCCAAGTTTAAATGAAAATATTTGAATTATGTGGAGAAATTATAATTTAAAATAAAATATTATTTTCTTTATGTTTCATTTAACAATTATTTGGTGGGATAATTTGTGGTTCATTTTATTATAAGAAAGATGTTCTTAACTGAATCATAAACTTTATTTAGCCACTGAAAATGTGCTGATAGTCACACCAAATACTCTGTATTTTTAAAAAAACTTAACATTCTTGAACTTTAATTTGATAATACATGTTTTTGTCTAATGCTAATATCATAATTTAGAATTATATAGCATTTTCCAAATAATGTAAAACCCTAACAAAATAAGAGTCAAGATCTTGCTATCTGATATACATTTTGTTGCTCATCCATGCCCAAAACTACATTTTTTGTAATTTTTATTCTATAAAGAAACTGGAGTAATGAATAGAATTGCTTAATTGCTTTCATCAAAAGTTGATTTCAATAAAGATCGATTGGACAAGAATTGTGAATTTTATCTTCAAAGAAATTTATTTAAATATGATACACATCCAGATGCTTATAAAACTAATACACAAGAATATATTTACAATTGTTAACTAAGGTTAATTTTTATTAATTAAAATTAAGATTATTTTTATTTTTATTAAAATCAACGACCTAAAATAAGATTTACATCAATAACAAAGTAGCTTTGACTGAAGTTAAATTCCTTTTTAAAAGATTTTGTTTACTTCCATTCACTAAAATTACTAAAATGAACAATCTACAGTATTATTATGTAGAATCATGATGATTAAGGATTTTCTCACTTTCGAAAATAATAAGTAATCTCTGAGCAATTCTTTTAATCTTTTTATTGGGACACAATAAAAGTATTTTCGGGTATTTCTTTTTATACAAAGAATCAACAGATAATTGATATTAGAAAAGGTTTCCAACCGGTTTCAAACTTTAAAAATTAATTGTAATAATAAATAAAATCATAAAAGACGTCTATAATACATAATTTAAGATTTTATCATTTCACTCTCTCTAATAACATGGATAGTAATTGATATATGCATAAGCACAGTATTATGAAGGGGGAAAAGACTTATGTCACTTTTATAATCTGTTTTTATAAAGGTATTTGTTTAAATCTGTTTGAGATAATGACAGAAAGTATTTGAACATGTAATGTAAAACACAAAGATGTTTTTAGGTAAATAAAAGAAATAAGATATTTATTTAAAGAAGAAAAATAATTACTTTTAATTAATGTAAAAAAAAGCAAGCAAATGATTTAACATGATTTAAGTCAACAAATTAAGATATTTATGTTTGGAAAACGAAAAATTATCTTCGAAATCAGTTTACTTGTTTTTGCTTATTATAATAATTTCTAAACAAAAAAAGAAAATAAATAAACTTTCCAGGAAATGAAAATCGACCGGAAATTACAATGGCGGGAAAGCCAAAGATTACGCGACATATTTTGAGTTTGCCGAGATTTTGGATTCGTCGCCAAAAATGGTATTTTTATTCTCAGATTCCACACACAACACGCGTATTATGATGCGTACAAGTATTGAGACAAGAAAGATACGACTGGCACCCTCTATTTATATACCAGCTCTATGATCCCCACCCTTAATATATAATAGAAAAATTCCAAATTTAAAAACAAAAATTGTGTGTAAAAATATTTTATAAATACTAAATTTAGTGCAACTTCAACTGTTTCATGCATTATAAAAATATCCAGTTGGTTGAATTTTAACAAAATAGAAGTTTTTATTGGTATTTAAAAAATACAAAATAATTTTTTTGTTGCTATTCTTATTCTAAAAAACAAAATTTAAGAATAATAACACTCCATTTAATTGATTTCATTTAAAAGGGGGATATTGCATTTGCTTGTTTGGCAGTGTTTTTGGACAGTTTGTTTTGAAAAAGTCCTTTTTAGTCCTAACATAATTTGTTTAAAAAAAAGTAAGATCTTGTTTGAACAAAATAATATAAAAATAGAATTGGACTAAATTCATCAATCTCTATAGATCTACAATAAATATTATTTATAGCTTAAATGTTGCAATATCATTGAATGAAAGACATAAAAAAAACATTTCTCAGTTAAATACAGTATAAATAAATTTTGAGTAATAGTAACAATAGGAAAAAATGACACTAGTCTTCTTAATTGTAAGTTCTTCATACTGACTTTGAATATTTTAGGCACGTATAAATGTTTAAAATTGATAAGTTAAACTCGTTTTTTTTTATAGAGTTTCTATGTTGTGTGACATATTAAATTCACTGCAAAATTTATAAAATTCCAATTCACTTCATGTTTTACTAATATATTTTAATAAAATCTTCATTTGGATTTTTTTTATAAATTTAATTTTAAAAAATTAGCTTGTATAGCTATTATATTTCATTGTTTTTTAAAAAAACTACAATTTAAAAAAAATTACATTTACATAGTATTCCATAACATTTTCTGGTTAAGGAATTTTAATTCCATATTTTTCAGGTAACCATCAGGTATTGTTATGCTGTTGCCAAACAATATAGTTATAATTACAGAAATTTGGCATTTCACCATATATTTTACAATTGATAGAAACGTATTATATATTCCCAATCTGTGTAACACACAAAGTTTAGTATACACAGTAAACCAATTTGAATAAACAAAAGAAAAATTGCAGATAGTTGGAAATGCAGAACTATCTAAATGTAACAATAATAAAGAAAGTCAAAAAATCAATCTTCTCATTGAAACTACTGAAACTGTTTTGCAAATCTTTGATTTATTTCAAATTTCTCATTAAAATATGCCATCTCTTGCTCCTCCTACTTATTTTTGAAACAATTTTCAAAAATATTTCTTCATTTTTCAATCTTTATGTGGAGGGGGGGGGGGATACATCAAATTTCAATAGCCCCAATCATGATTGCCAATTTTTGTTTTTCTGAAAGCTCTTGTTATGTAGCAACTCTTGGCGAATTTCCAGCTAGGCAGATAAGGAGCATTTTATTTTCGTAGTTTAAAAATAAATGTTGGTAAAAATTCCAAATTCTTTGAATGATAAAATATAATAAGATAATATTTAATTGGTCAGATTTAATTGGTTATTAGAATATTTATACAGCTGAATATTTGTTTCAATTTTGTGGGGGAACTTGAATGGCGGATAGTATAAAACCACTGTCATGAAACAGAAACAATTCATTGATTTTATTATTCACAGAAATAATAAAATTAAGAACATTAATCAAAATTATTAATGAGTTGAAAGATGTGACTTAATTGGTTCTTGAGAGGATTCATAAGGTGCACTGCCTAAAACTGTAAAATACCTGAATCTGCAATTATAGTGACACCATAAATGGTTATCAATACTTTCTCTCTATTTTTGGTTTAAAAAATCATAAAATCACAAGTTTTGGCTCAACCTGCAGCGACAACAATTAGATCAATTTTATGCAGTTGATGTCCTGAAGGACATCTTCATAAATTATTATAAATACATTTATTTCGAGAATCCACAATAAACTATTTAACAATCCTTAAAAAAAAATGTAAAGATTCTAACTTTTAATCCAATGCATGGTTGCCTAATAATATTGTAAGCTTGTTTCATTTTTACATTCTTTAAATTTTATTCTTAATTATAGCAATGATGCTATGTGTACAAAAAATATATTTATTGATGCCATACTGCACTTAAATATAAATCCATTTTCCATCTTATTTATTCTTATTCCAATTTTTTTCCGCTTTGAGTTGTATTTTTGTAGATTCAATTCATGTATGTTCTACAAAAAAATGTTCTAAAATTTTGTACTATTTTAAATCATTTAAATTTCTAAAATTATAAATAAGAATTTTAGGAGTTTTAAGTATTTATACTTATTGTTGTCACCTTAAGAAATTTACTTAATTACCTGTCCAAATTTTCTTATGATTCGATTGATATAAACAAGAGATGAAAACACCACTTCCCATAGAAAAAAGTTCATTTAAAAAAATTGCTGTAAAATTTAGGCTTATATAAGCAACTAAACACATTAATTCTATTTTTTTTTCACTATATTTTTTTAAAAATATATATATGAACCCTTAACAGAAACGTTTATACATTATAATCTGCACTCACTTCTAATGCAGAATTATATTCATATTCC
Source organism: Argiope argentata (assembly GCA_026289955.1). Classification (NCBI taxonomy): domain Eukaryota; kingdom Metazoa; phylum Arthropoda; class Arachnida; order Araneae; family Araneidae; genus Argiope; species Argiope argentata. Next base: position 245,165 of record JAOUZG010002382.1, on the reverse strand, counting down.
TTTATAATGCAAAATAATAGTGGTGGTGAACCTTTTGCAGACAAACTTGCTGCTTTTTCTGAAGAAATGTTTAATGAAGTATAAACATACCATCAAACAAATTTGATTTGATTGAGAAAATAATAGAGCTAAAAACTCAAAATTCTTTTTAATTACTTTAAAATGAATACATTTTGCACTCTGCTGTAGTAAATGTTTCAGTTATAGTATGTGTAATTCAAATTAAAATAGCATTAATATGATTTCTGTTGTTGCAGATTAGATGACAAATTACTTATATAAAGGCTGTAAAATGTTGCTTTTAATAAACAGTTTTCAACAGATGTCCTTCAAACAGTTTCTTAGCAAGTCATTAATGCTACTCATCTTTGAAAATAATGATTCGCAGGCATAGGTTCAGGGCCCGACTTGGACTAATTGGGGCCCAGGGCTAAAACTTCTTTGGACACCCCCACTGCCATTTTTTGTCTTTTAAAATCAATTTTTTTAAAAAGTTCATCAAGGAAGGAAAATGTAAAATAAACTTGATTCGATTCGGGGGGCCCTTCTGATGGGGCAATTGCCCCAACCTGCCGGGCAACTGGGCCTGGGGCAACTGCCTCGTATACTCTTCTCTTAGTCAAGCCCTGAATAGGTAGAAGAAAATATGGTTGAAATGGAATGAAACATCTTCTCCAAACAGTTAAATGTGTCTGGAACCGAATTCCATGTTTCCAAAATTTTAATACTGGCATTTTTACTTATATTGCTTGCTAAATTTTCTGTTTTAATTAGTTCCAATTTTTTCTTTGTTTCAATAAATTTTTAAATTCTTTTTGAACTAGACTGGAAATCAATTAGTTGCATTTTAATTTTTCAATCAATCGAATTCAGGCAAGTTCAGTTCATCAAATGAAAGGGGTTCGTAACAAATTTGGGCATTTTGTATCATTCTTAAAATGGAGAAAATCTCACTGAAAATTCCTTGATTGAAGAATCAATAATTGAAATAAGTTCTTTAATAACTTTTTCTACGTTTGGTTTCACATGTACATCTAAATCTTGTATGTTAATTTTTATCATGTCAGAACATGAGGTTTTTGGCTTCAACAAAAATCCGTAGGCGAAAAATAAACATTTTATTACATGCAAAAAAATAATGATTACAGCGCATAAAACCTATAAAAATGTCATTTTGAGCACGTGATTATATAAAATGAAATAAATAGGAAATGATATTTTTTTTAAACAATAAATGTGAGACAGTTTTTTGGATCATTTGCAATACTCAAGTGACTCATTCGACAAAACGATTAAAATGAATAAAAATATAATTTAAATTGCACGATCACGTGGTGCTTGGCCGTTGAAGAAATGATGTTCTGGCATGATGCATTGTAATAATGGTATCAGATTTCCTCTCCCCCCCCCCAAGTTTGAGAAGTACTATACCTTTTTTTGTGACATCGTTTCTGAAAACTTACAGTTAGTCGTCAAAAGCGCGAATGAGATCCATCATTACGATTTTAGTTGATGCTCATGAAAGAACTCATTAAATAAATGCTCATTTAGTCGACTATAATTCACTTTTACTCACGCTCAATAATTTGACGAGAGCCGAGGTTACACACCTATTCCCAGCTGTTCGACGTTCAGCACACGCAGTTTTTACACCAAAACACTTTTTTCATACAGATGGCGCGACGGTAGTATGTGAAGATACAACGATTATTGCTTTATTTGTACCTTGATGCTTTATATGCAATTCATTGAAATGTTGGCACATGTCTGCAAAAAATATCACTTTTGAAACTCGCATAACATCCACCAATCGTGGGTGTTGTTCAGTTTTCACTTCATTTTTCAAAAACAGTCTGATTTTTCCCAAGAGTCAACAAATCTTTGAAGTACTCTCCGGCTGCTCAACTAGTGAACATCATTATACGTTCGTAAGACATTATACAATGAATTGACTTCATCCAACAAAACATCAAACTTTCATTTATTTAAGGTGACCAGGGGCCTTTAAAATGACTTTTTCCATTTCTTATTTTAGCAATTTGAAATTTTACAGGGATTAAGAATAACCTTATAAGAGAGGGCACACAAAATTTTCAAGCATCATTTTGATTTCTTTATGAGTTAGGGGGGGTAATATAATATTAACGATAAATAACGTTAATGAAAAAATGTTCCAGGCGCTCCAAATTTGCTCGAAAGCGCTCCAATTTTTGTTATTATTTACTCTAACACTTTTGAAACAAAAGATGGGATTAATCTTGAAGTGTGAGTATGAAATATGAAAATTAACCACTGTAATAACTCAAAACTACTTGAACTTCTTTTAAAATATCAGTAGTTTTGAGTTATTACAGTGGTTAATTTTCATATTTCATACTCACACTTCAAGATTAATCCCATCTTTTGTTTCAAAAGTGTTAGAGTAAATAATAACAAAAATTGGAGCGCTTTCGAGCAAATTTGGAGCGCCTGGAACATTTTTTCATTAACGTTATTTATCGTTAATATTATATTAACCCCCGTAACTCATAAAGAAATCAAAATGATGCTTTAAAATTTTGTGTGTCCTCTCTTATAAGGTTATTCTTAATCCCTGTAAAATTTCAAATTGCTAAAGTGAGAATTGGAAAAAGTCATTTTAAAGGTCCCTGATCGCCTTAAAACCTACAACGATGTGAGGTTGACTATTTTTGTGACCAGCGTCATTACATTATCAAAAGATATTAAAGCACTCTTGGCGCACAAGGCCTGTTGGTGAATAATGCAGGTAAATTCAAGAATCGATTGCCCTACGTCTGTTTAAAATAAACTAATGAAGCTTTTTTTCCCCACTCTATTTGGAACACCGTTATATGTTACTAAAACAATTATTTTTAAATAGATTTTTTTCATGGCAAGTGAATTTTTAACAGCCTAAAAATATCTGTAATAACGAGGTTATCACAATTAATTCTTCCTTGATGATGTTTTCTATAGAATAACGAGCTAAAACATCTAAATGTGCAGATCATGTGACGTCAGTACTTTCGTTAAAACATGGCTATATAAGAGGTGCAAAGTGAATGCCTTTTTCGTAGTTGTTGGTCATCTGTTACATTTCCGGCCAGTTTTATAATGTTTTCTTTTACTGTTTTTATTGAAAGAAAGATATCTTTGATGTGCTGAAATATCTTATCTTTATTATCAAAAGTGAGGACGCGCAGGGTAATAAGGCTTCCTTCAAAAATTCTCCCTCTTGAAAAGATTTGCTATGCCGATCCATGGCATTTGCAGCCGAATAACTTTCTGCGCTCGTATGACAATTTTTTCTAGCATAATTAATCATAAACATGACTTTATTTCTGTCTTTTATTCCATTTGAAATTAATTCTTTCTGCTCTGGTTCGTATTTTTGACAAAAGGGTTTGAGATTTGTTTCAAAACGCCATTTTACAGAAGATGTTCTACATACCACTGTTCCAGAACACAAAACACATACCGCTTTGTCGCCTTTACTTATCATGCCATATTTCTCGGTTCACCAAATTTGAAATTCCCTCTTATATTTACTATTGTAATGACTTGATCCTGGTCGATAAAATAGCGTTTTAAACACAAAGGTTTTATTTACAGCTTTATACAATAACAAAAACAACAATTGCTGAGAAATATTTACAACTGGATTGTCAGTTCGGCATCTATGCCGAGGATTCACAAGCTGTCCGCATATCCGGCTACTGCGTGTAGCTCCAGAGATCTACGGATTACTTCCGGTAGATCTTTTCAATAAACCCGAGATCATGTGGTATCTCTTCAACTCCAGTTCAGCTCTGCTCACAGCTCGTCTCGTTGTCGTATCCGCTCTCGTCAAGTCTCTAGCCAGATCAACCGGTCTCCTCCGATCAGCTTCTCGATCGTCCATTTTAACAGTGGTGAAGGTCCACCTTTCAAGCTCGCATTGGCGCACTGGAGATGCTGATTGTCCAATCATTCTTCAGGAATACTCCCAATGGCGCACCATCATGTCGTGCGAATATTTTTGAAACATCCACCCCTTAACAGAACCTTCACAAAACACAAATAGTTGCATCTGCCTTCGCTTAGCACTTCTTTCCTCAATGGGTCTTAAAAGCGCATATGCGGTTCATTATTGGACTTTATCCCAGCTTGGGTGGTCCATAGAAGAAATAGTCCCATCTGGTGTTTCGACACGGTTTACTTCTTCCATGGGTCTCCAGCATGTGTGTTCCATTATTCGTCTCCATTCATGTCCGAAGGGCGACACTAAAAGGGAGAAACACAATGCGCAACAAAGGATGAATAGCCTCACCGCTGGCTAGGAGTAGCATTGTTCGAACATGTGTCTCTTCCATCAGGAGACCAGGTGACGACTTCTTTACATTATCTTGGTTTTTTTAATCTAAAAATCGTACATATAACACATATAAACCTTAAAATACAGTTGTGTCAACAAAAGTAACTATGGTATGCGTAGACAAATTTTGCATCATTAGTAATTATAGTCCATGACGTAACCAAGACAAGACATTGACAAATGAGTGTACTACCAGTGATGATTCCAGGCAATCCCCTCTTAAAAGATTAGATGTTAAATTTTGGAATTGATATACTTCTGTCAAATGGATGATGATCTGATGCATATAGAGGATTCGTAGATTAAATTCCTAAAAATATTTACTTGTAAAAAAATAATTGTTCAAATGAAGCATTTGTTAAAGTTAAAATAAGAGCAAATATAAACTCTAGATTATTTTCATTGTTGTTATTGTACGCCCCCATTGGCCAGCAGAGCTAGACTAGGTCCATGACGTCATATACCCTCAAAAAATCCAACACCATTAAAAGATCGTCTACTAAATCCTGGTGTACTATTCATGGCTGGGGGAAAATTGCAACTTCTATTAGTAGCTAAGTACAGAGCACTTAGAAATAGTTAGAGGACCGACTTAGCTCTTGATGGTATCCTATTTAGTCTGGTTTCTACCCTACAAGGACCTGTTCAACTTGGGAAACTCTATCAGTAGTAAAACTACTTCCCAAGTTTTTCAGAGCACCGGCGACTTATATCCGTTGTCCCAGGCATTAGCTGAGCATATTGGAATGGCCTTCCCACCTTGGGGGAGGGGGCTACCCTGGGCCTGAATGAGGCAGTTGCCCCGGGCCCCTACATAATTGGGGGGCACAAATTGAATAGAAGTTTTATTTTACGTTTTCTTCTTTAATGAATGTCTTTCATTACTAAAGTAACGAAGTAGAGGGGGGCCCCAAAGAAGTGTCTTCCTCAGGCCCCAACTAGGCTAAGTTGGGCCCTGGGCTACCAGGAAAATACTCTCCCCGGCGTACATTACTCACTCAGGCCAAGAACACACCCTCACCCGGCTACTAGTGCTCACTATGAGGCAACCTGTGGGACTTGAAGGGACTTATTTTCACTATAAAACTTTGCTTAAACTATTGGTTTTAATTAAAATGCTGAACTTATCAAGAATTTTATTTTACATATTTTTTTGAATGTCAAATTTTTAAAAACACATTATTTTTTAGATAGATATAGGAATTTACATTTCACAAATTTCACACGCTACTATCGATAATTTGATTACTCTGTCAAACTGGGAAAAAATATAACTGAATTTGAAAATATGCAAAATATCTTTTTTTACTATACAGATAAAATAAAATAATTTAATAGACTGAACTAATTGCAAATATGAACGCAATAAACTGAATTTCTAAAACTGTACATTTTTAGCCATAAATTTAAATTAACTTATTTTTAGAAATTCTTCTTCCATTCTAATGAGTGAAGTGTTTAGTTTTATCTTCACTATAACAGAAGCAAGATATTCAGCATTTTTTGAAATTCCTTTTTTATCCTTGATAAATGGTGCCTTACTGAATGAACTATGTTGGCATACAAGTTTTTTTTACAATAATACCAATAAAAAGCATTACATAAGAGTTTATCAAGACTGTATATATATAAAAGAAAACTCTTTGTTAAAATTTAAAGCTACAGCTAATCTCCTAATTACACAGGGAATCTAAAATTCATTTCGAAACTTAATGAGCAAGCATTTTTTTAAGGGTGAGATTTTCTACTATTCAACTTAATATTTGTTGAATTTCCAAATTATTCCACTCATTCGTTGATACCAATCATGGATTTTAAGTTATCCCTAATTAATTGTTTTCAACAATTTCAGTTTCTAAATTCTGACTGAAATTCTTGGCTATTATAATCACGCGAATATGCTCAGACAAATTCATTAAGTCGGAAAATAAAAAGTTAAAAGAGAGAAACAGATAATTACACAACAAAACACAAAGGCAAATTCGTTCTTCGGAAATTACAAATTACAATTCTAGCAATGTGAATTAAAACTGATTCGAGGTTTGAGATGTCACATTATCTTAGCAGAGTACGCGACGGTGCATCCGATTTCTTTTTCCATACATGAAATAGGATAGGGAACGGGAATATGCCTTCATTGCAACGCGACCGATCTTTCGCGTTTGAACATAATACCTCACATGAATATAGTGATTTTGAGCCAAAATGCTAACGATTTTGAACGGATGCATGCCTAAGGTTTTGTGACGCTTGCCACTAGTTTGCCGTCCTTGCTCTAGAGTATTATTATATCTTTACGACATTGTTCTCGCTCAGATTATAGAGCAACATTGTGGATATATCGTAATAACACACCTCAGGGTAAATATGTAGCAGACCATTATTTGTACGGAACATTGATATTAGCAAGCATTTATAACTTTCTTCTTTTAGCGGCTTTCATAAAAATCTGTCATCAAAATTCTTTGGAAAAACTCTACAATGATGATATAGGAATTAAAATTTTTAAACTTACAATCACCCTAAAGGCTTCTGACGACAAAGACGATTTTCAGCAATCCCGTTGATAACTTTGTACTTCTGATAATTATATTTTATTGCCAACAGTGTTCGAAGGTTAGGGACTCCGAGAACCATTTTGCACATCGTAATATCTTGTCATTATTTTAGATGATTGTAGGGAATGCCAGTGGTTCAGATATAGATAAATTTCAACTAGAATAGAAACTCTAGCAAAACTCTACGAGGGAAGAGTTGCTTCATATTATCAAAAATGATTCATGCGATAAATAATATTATAATATAAATGGCAATTCAAAGGTGTAATTAAAAGATGATCCTTTCATTGAACTTCTGACAGAGAAAAATATTCTTCTCTGGTGAATTTCCTTTAGAGTACCCTAGTTGCACACAAATATTGCACAATATTGAACAATCGCAATATTGTTTAATATTGTAGAATATGGTTTAATATATAATATCGCACAATATTATAAAACAGGATATGCTACGTGGGTAAGATGCATTTTGAAATATACAACCATCAAAATACATTTTGTTTTCGTCCTAAAACAACTATCATAACTTACACACACTCACTTAGCTACACTTCTCTTGCGAAATAAAATTGCCCTAACATGATTAGTCAATTCAATATTTCTAAACTAAAAATTCAGAAAATTTCAAAATATCAATGTCCATCATATTAAAATCTGCTGATTGCGAATGCAGCGAAATTTGAATTTCAGCAACGAGAATCATTAGATAACAAGCCGCCTTTGGCGACCAGTCGGTTCGCCAGTATGAATGCTTGCTAAAGTTTGCTCGCTAATATTTTATGTAGATGTGTCTCATAACAGGTTTTTCACCAAAATATTTTTAAACCAAACAAATTTTGATAATCATATAATTCATTTATAGTATTATTTATTATTATTTTCTTCAGACGATCTGTTCACTGTACTAATCATCTTTCTCTTTCGATCCGAGCAATGATTGTCCCGGAATTGATATTTTACTTAAATGGTGGAGGGAAAGGTCTGAAATGCTACGTTTTTATAGAATAATGAGATTCAAATTTTCATAAATGTAAACACACTAAACAAAACAATAAAGACACAATTAGTTTTCAAGAGATGCGAAAGCTTAAAAACAACTAAGAAAATGCCTCGCACAGACGAAATAATGGTGACACACACACACACTTCTTTTCTTTTCTTTTTTTTCTATCCTTTTCTTTTCTTTACTACTTTTCTTTCTACAAACACTTTTTTCCTTTTGTTATTGTTTTTGTTTTCTTCCCGGCCCAGACTTTACTTTGAGCAAGCATAGATTAAATATCCTTACAGACTAATAATAAAAGCAACTATTTTCTTTCTTTTTTAAACATCCCGTTATCTATAATAAAAACCAACTGACTTCACGTATTTCTTTCTAAACAAATGATAATTTAATTTATTACTTCCTGCTATCTTACTCGGTGTGGTGGAAGGAAATGAAGATTTTTGGCGGGAAAGTAAGAAAAGTGTCGTTTTAACTATTTTCCTCGCAGTTTTTTTTTCATTTTTTTCTCTCCATAAGAACCATCCTCGTGTCTTAACGAAAATATTAAAATAAAAATTAGCCTAATCGGTCGAGCCGTTCTCCAGTTTTGTGCTTAGCAACGCATTTTGAGTTCCATTTTTATTAATATAGATAGATGTCATAACTCTTTAGCTGAAAGCTGCAAACAACTGATTACAAATAATTTATATTGATAAATATAAGTAATTTTTTTATGAATTATCCATGATTCAAACGAATAATTATCAATTCCACTTTATAATAAAAGAAACATTTATATCGATTAATTTTTCCTTCGTGTTTTATTAATCGATAAGGTGTTTAGTTTGTTTATTTACATTTTCAAGGCATATAGAGAATGTGTTTGCAAGCATGACTGCCTGAGCTTAAAATATATTTTAAAGGCATATCAAGTTTATTGCTTTTCCTTTAAAATGTCTAAAATAACTACTTTAATATGCCATTTTCAAAGACAACCTTTTACTTTGCATTGTAGGCTTTCGCAAACTTCTCATTTTTTAGAAAGGTACTCTTTAACATTCTCTTACTGGAGAAAAGTTTTATAATTACTAGAAAGTGTTTTTAAAGAAAGTTATTTTTTCCCTATAGATTTTAAAATCTTTTTAATAATGTTGTATAAAAACACCTCATATAATACTACAATAATTATTTATTTCAATACCTATTATAAAAATTATTTCTAACGCTGAATTATATAATTGATACAGCAATTATTATGTTTATTGTAACGCTTGAGTAAATCATTTTTAACCACGCATGATTATGATACTCATTTGCATATTCTTTTACATTTGTTTCTCCTTTTTCATTATAACAATCAAAGATCATTAAATTCCCTGATTTATTTTTAATTTGTGTTTATTGCCAAAATTTTATTTGAGCCAAAATTTTATTCTGAGTAGTAATTAATTAATTAATGATTTTTTCATTTGGATCTATATGAATATTCACAATATTATAGCTATTCATACATTTTATGCTGCAAGTGGTTTGGTAAAGGCAAATGATTAAGCATCATACAGTTCACTAGAATTTTTTTTTAACCTCCTATATTTTATTTTAACAATTAGCTTTATTGTATTAATGTTTTGTTTGTGATGCTCTTTGAGATTGATGGCTGGGCTAAATATGAATGATCTTGTCATTGGTTCACTTCATAATTTATACTGCATTATTCTTCTCTACTCCTATAATTTTGTTTCTCATCTATGTGTGTGTCACCTTTTGTTAGTAAAAGTTTTACTCTCTTACATGTTATTTCTCTTACTTTCAAAAGTAATTTGGTATAACTGATTTGATTTGTATTTTGATGAATGGAAGGGGACATGTTTCATAATAAAAATATAAAAAAAATATTTTATATTATTTTCAGATATTGCAGTACAAAAAGTAATGGTGGTGATGATGAGAATTCGAAAGATAATCACAACCTTAATAAAAAGGTAATTAAAGATTTTAATACAGATGTAAACTTAAGTAATGAGAACCAAATAATATGTTAAATTGCTTAGTTGCTTTTTTTCTTCTTCAAATTTTAAAAAAATTGTAAAAATAGTTCTTACATTTAATTTGGAAGTCATTTGATCATATTTTTTAACTCAATGAGCAGAGAATATCCAGCACTAGAATCTTTATAAATGGTGATGTGTGAATGTACATAGAACGACGTTCTGTATTTGAGCTGTTATTAATAAAATTCATTTAGATGACATTTCCCATTATTCTTATAATAATATTTTTCTAAAATTATTTTTGTTACATTGTAAAAAAATATTTATGTATATTACAGTTTATTTTATTGATTTATTTGTGATTTTTTTTTCAGGAAACTCAAAATTCAATGAAAGATTCTAAAGCAAAGTAATTATTTTTTCTATAATCTTCTTCATTTACTGTTTGTATTTAGTTATTTTAATTGTTTAAAATATGCATATATCATTATTTCATTTGATAGATTTTAAATTGCATAAAGTTTTAATGATAGATTTATATTTATTTTTACATAGTGATTGTTTTAAGCTTTCTTGATAATTTTTGGTTTTCATATATTTTGTTATTTAAAAGGAACCCAAACATAAGGTACAGATCACCTATTCAAAGACAGATGATATGAGTGTGTGATAGTTAATTATAAATTTATTTTGCTTCATTTTTTTTAAATATGCTACACATAAGAGACCTGCAGTTTTAAATCATGAGTCTAAAACATCAGATTGAAAAAATCCCTGATTAAGAAAAGTTTTGTAGCTATATTGAACATCATGCTTTAGTGTGTTTGTGTGTGTATATATATATATATATATATAAAAGAAAAAAAGAAATAAAATTGATACAGTAGAGTAAAAAAAACTCTTTTTTTCCCTACTAACTTTTATTTCCCAAATCTGACAAGTTTTCTCTAAATTGATATTATTTAATGACAAACTCTATATTGCTTTTTAAAAAAGTGTACAGAGCTATTCAAATTAAACTCATTAATAAGGGCACATCAGGAAGCTTTGCAAAGTATTCTATTAGTCCAAGTGATGCAAAAAGAAGAAGAAGAAAAATGACTGTAGATACTCTGGATAATGCATTCATCATAGATTAAATAGAAAAATGATGCAAAATTTTATCTATAAAGGGTGCTATACCATTTAAAATTTTGATAATTGCAGATAAAATATATTTATTCTATAGTGCAAAATTGTGCATAAAATACTTAAAGGATTCAAGAGGTAAACAAAAGTAGAAAAAACTTGAAAAAAAAAAACACTAATGAATATTATTGTTTATATATATATATATATATATACAGAAAATTTTTTAAAAGAGGTAAATATAATAAATTGCCATTTTCATTATAAATTAAGTCTTTACAGAAAAGAAATTCCACTTTTTATTGGAATCCTTGCTTGATGGTGACCCTTGAGAAAGTCATCAGGCCGGATTTCTCATTTTTTCACTTTCATATCTGTTTTTTATTCATCTTAAATATATATATATATATATATATATATATATATTCTTGAATGTTTCTAATATTTTTTAAATTAATCAATTATAACATATCATTTGAAGTACTTTTTCAAATGTTCTATCGTTTGGACAAATTGCCATTTGATGGTGAAGTTCAATTAAAAAAAAACCCTTGAATTAAAGATTAGCAAAAGAGATGTAGTGGCATTGTTTAATTTGAAAAATTGTTTTGGTTTTGAAAATTTCCATTTTTTTTTAGTTTGGTTTTTGTATTCCAAAAAACAAATTCTTCTGAAATTTTTTTAAAATTTTTTTTATAAAAATGTAACTGTTATTTTTTTTTCATGCATTCCCAAAATTTGTATCAATATTATTGGATATAATTTTAAAACTTATTAAGTACTTAATACAACATGCAAAATTTGCTGTTTTATTAATTAGAAGTTACACTATTTTTAACTCTGAAGCAAAAATTGTCTACCAGAATCATAATGAAAAGGAACACTAGACAGCTCTTCTTATTATTAGAATAAATTACCCTTTTTATATTGTATCATCTCTTCATTTAATCTTGCTGTATATTCTTCCTTAAGTTTTCTGTGCCTATAGGAATTAATTAGTTGGTCATTCTACATTTTAGATTTGTCCTCAGTTTCTAATACTTAGTGTTTCTGTTGGATTTCTCTACAAAAGAAAGGTCATCAATTTAAAATTAAAATGTTTGTTGAAAAAAATATATACTCAAATATATGTGTGTGTGTGTGTGCGCGTGCATGCGTGCGTGTGTGTGTGTGTTTGCTGTACTAAAGCAAAAGGTGATTTTTAATTCTTCTTTTTCAACAGGTCTGAAAAAGAAAATTTATCAAAAAAAGAAAAACAAGAAGCAAAGAAAAAAATTTCTTCTCTTTTATCAGAAATGACTGTAAGTAATACCTGCATTGTGTTAAAAAAATATGAATGATTAGTTTATCATGCTCTTAAAATATTGAGGAAGAATTCTGTATACTTCTTGTATTTCATTTTTATGAAAATTTGTGAATTTTGGAATAAGTAACTCACTCAATACTGAATTTTCCAAGAATGTGACAAGTATCTATTCTTGAATAAAAATCATAGCTAAGCAAAAAAAAAAAAAAAAAAAAAAAAAAAAAAAATGTTAATTTTTATTTTCAAGAAAAGAGATTCTTGAATTAAAAGAAAAACCCTCTTTTGAATACATCAATATTTTAAATTCATCCAAATTTTATTACCAAGTACTATTTTTATTGCAGTGTAAGGAACCCTTATTAAAATGAAATGTAAATTTCAACATCATTAATTTTTTTTAAAAAATTAATGAATGATATTTTTATCACAATTCTCTTTTTTTAGTTGCTTTAATAGAGAAAAAGAAGAAAAACAAAAGCTCAATGTGTATTTTAAATCATAAACTTCACAGAAATATTTATATTTTATGGCAAATAAAAAAATTACAAAAAAGTGGTATATGGAACTTTAACAATAAAATATTTAATATGTATTTCAATATGTTCTCTAACATATTATATTTATTTATCCAGATTATCCTTGATTCTAAAACAAAGGCTGGTGAAAATCTAAGATTAGCCAGACCTGCAAAACGCATTTCTAAACAAGAAAGATTCAAAGAGCAAATTCAAAAGCATCGGGAGATGCAGAAGTAAGTCACTCATAATTTTATTTAATTTTTGCGAACTGCCTTTAGTGACCAGGTAGATCACATAATATATTAAAAACATTAATTTAGATGTCAACTAAATGTAATTTTATTTTATTATTTCACTTTATTTTTGTGTCTTTCATTTTATAAAACAGTTGAGTTTAAGAATTATTAGCATCCTTATAAATAATCATATTCAGGCATCACATGACAAATTTAATTTAAAAATTATTTTTTATATATATATTTAAAATTCTATACACAAAGAGAGAGGAGAAAAATCTAACATTCAAATGTATGAAAACAATATTGAGGCGGAAGAGAGTTATTGGGCAATAATTGAAAAAAATAATTTATAAAATTTTAAGATGATGTAATGATTATTATTATTGCAATAATTCTTTTGAAAATTGTCTACAAAAAAAAAAAACTGCTAACATTTTCAATATAATTCTTTAATGATTTTTTAAAAAAAGTTTTGAGATATATATATACTTATGCAACTTAGAGGACCAAGAGGTGCATGTATATTTGCCTTTATTATCTCGAGAGAAATAACTGAATGTGACTATTAAATTTATGAGCTATCTGAATTTTGCAGGTCTCCTGAAGATAAATTACAAGATGCAGCCAAAGTTGTTGCAACTAATGTCAAAGGAGATGTTCAACAGACTTTAGCAAAACTTAATGAGAGGTTGCGGCAATTAAATTTAACCTCTGGACCACAGACACCATCAAAAGCTGGGATTGGGAAGATGTAAATAAATTTTATCATTTTTATTATGTATGAATGTGCAAAAACTTGATTTTTAGTTTTAGTAATGAGAGGATGCATCGAGAAATGTGTTGACTAAAACCTTTTCAAAGATTTCTTTTTAATAAAAATTTTACTATTTAAGTTTTTTTTATCTCCTCTTTAAATTTTTAAAGGTTTTTTTTTCTATGAAATGTTTTTATATTTCCTTAATCATATTACTAATTACACTGTGTATATCCTGAAACAGAGCTACTGATGTGTTGTAATTATAATGTGTTTGTATGCATATATTGTTTATATGTGTGAAAACAATATTTTGCTGTAATATCATCTTGAAGAAAATGCAATTCAAACTTAAAATTTAGTTTCCTGAAGCATTAACAATGAAATAGTTTATTAGTAATTCAAAACGATAATCATTTGAGAAAAACAAAAGATGAAGACTTCATTTTTTAAAATCTTGAAACAAAAGTA
>JAOUZG010002382.1:168127-230461 GCA_026289955.1 Argiope argentata | reverse complement strand
AGCTAACTGTACAAAAAGGGACAGGAAATCATTAACCCTGGTCTTAATTACCAAGACTTTGATTGGGAAAATGTTTTTTATGGAGCTTCTAAAATCAGATTTCAATGAGGATTTCCATGACAGATGCCTAAGAGGCAAGGGAAACACAGGGATCTTTTTAAAGGTATTTTGTTTAGGTCAGCAATTTTCATCTCTCTATTTAATTATCTAATAACAATTTTACAATTGTTTTTAATTTGAATAATTAGCAGTGAAATAAGTTCACTGCTAATTATTCAAATCTGATTACTCAACTAATTATTCATTCAATGATATTATATCTGTATCATTGATTGTTAACAAACATTAATTTTTATTTTTTAATGAAATTTTTAAATCATGTTTTTTGAATATATTTAGTCGGGATTTATTTTTTCTTCAGAATTTGGGTATAAATTTCTTTATTTCTCTTGTGAGATTTTTAATATATCAATGCTTTTTAACAGACTAGATTAGTTATTACCTAGGAACAAAATGTGGTAACATTCCTTTTTATTTTTAAATATTTTTATCTAAGATGGTTGAATAATGTGCACTAAAAAATGTTTTAATTGTGGTATAAATTTTTTTATATAGTGTTGCAAAATTTAAATTTTATTGAAACTCTTGTAAAATTAGCTTGTTGTCATGTTTTTAAACTTTTATTAATTCTTGAAGATATAAGCAATATTACTGAAAAATGTTGAAGGCTTTCTTACAAATTATTTTTAAACAAGTGCTTACAGTGATTTTAATATTTGTCTTTGACTGTTAAATTGATGTGTTTACATTATAAAGATTGCTAATTCATTATTATTTCCCACTTTTTTCTCTGTAATTTATTTTATGGTATAACTGGAATCTTACTGCTAAATTTTTATATCAGTTTAGATGAGGAAACCAGCAAAAATTTTATGTCATCTGTTAAAGAAATTGCTGCTACTGTAGCAGATGGCTCTGCACCAAGATCAAAACTTGCTGAGAGATTGTTTAAAATTTCAACAGAAAAGAAATCTTCAGATTTTAAAAGGCCTTATGGGTAAGTTGTCAATTACTTACCTATCAATTACTGTCAATTGCTTTACCTATATGCATTTCTAATTCTTACTTGATTTGCTGTATACGCTGTAAAAAGTTTGAATTGTAATTGTTTTGTTCAGTTTTGTGCTGTAGTTTATTGCATTGTCAAGAAAGAGTTATAAATCATTATATAGGTTCTGTGGGTAGGGGTTGTACTTTTTGGCTCGAGCCATATCAATGCATTCTTTTGTGTATAAGAATCATTTTTGAAATTTGAAGAAACCATAAATTTAAAATATATAAATTACTTTTGAAGTGATGCAAATGGTATTCTGCCATTTAAACAGAACATGTAAAGAACAATTGACTGTATGAGAGTCAACTTCTAATGATTTCTTTAGCTTTCCTAAAGGAAGAGAGTCGACTGAAATCGTTATAGCAGTGACCTATTTTAAAGTTACTTGAAAACCATCAGATTTTACTAACCAATTATTTAGGACCTGAAGATTGTTAATTTTTAGTTTATTGTCATTTATTTTAGAAATGCTTGTCAATAATTTTAGTTTAACAACATCTTTGTAAATATTACTATTTAATATAGTTGTAAAAAAAAAAAGATGAGAATGGTCTTTAACTGTAGTAAAAAGACATTTTTATTTAGAGCAAGTGTGCGGCTTCTTATGAAATATTATGTAATCACTGAGTTAATTTCATGTAGAGAATTTTCATCTATATATATTGCAGTATATATATATAATATAAATTATTGATATGTCTAAAATGAATTAAAATATGAACTTTATTATTATTTTCATTCAGAAAATAGAAGTTAAATTCATATAGATTAGAAACTTAGTTTCTAAACCTTCTGGAAAACATTCTTACAAAATCAATTACGGTTGAAAATGTCAAACAGATGAAGTAGAAGATGTACAAAAATGCAGAAATGACAAATCAATAATAGACAAAAATTCTGTATTTGGCAATGCTTTGTCTAAATTCAGACAGTTTAATCATAATTGTTCAAAACTACTATTCAAAAGTTTTTAATATTCACTCTTTGAAGTGCATGCATACATGTTCTTTGTGATCTTTTGATCAATGATCCTAGATGATCTTCGTTCAAAATTTCTATTCACTCTAAATTTCTGTTTGAATATTCAGCTATAATATTTGCATAGAATAAATTTAGTCCAACACAAAAGGAATTAATTTTTTCTAGTGACTTTGCAAAAGGTATGAAGATTGAAAAGCAAGCATCAGAAGACAGAAGAAGAAAAGAATTTGAATCAAGAGATTTTCCAGAGAGAGGACCACGTTCATCAGTGTAAGTATATCTATTAAGACTTTTTTGAAGATAATAAAAATGTATTTCCCTTATCAAAATTGCATTTTTAAATTTATTTTTCAAATTTCTTTTAATAAGTAATTAGTAATTAAAAAGGGCCAATAATTAATTAAATAAAATTCATGTAGATTAGAAACTTAGTTTTTAAACATTTTGGAAAACTTTCTTACTAAATCAGTTATGGTTGAAAATGTCAAACAGACAAAGTAGAAGATATACAAAAATGCCGAAATGACAAATTAATGATAGACAAAAATTCTGTATTTGACAATGCTTTGTCTAAATTCAGACAGTATAATCATACATAGTATTTTACTACTATTCAAAAGTTTGTAATATTCAATCTTTAAAGTGCATGGATACATGTTAAAGAATTCTTTAGATCACTGACTTTGGAAATCTTCTACAAGAGAGATTTTGAATTAAATAAACTATTTGTCAATATTCATAGTGGTATGATTGTGAATAATATCTATTTCATCTGTAATGTATATCTGCTCATACTTTCCTAGATGGTCTTCGTTCAAAATTTCTGTTTGAATATTCTTTTCTAATATTTGCATAGAATAAATTTAGTTCAACACAAAAGGAATTAATATTTTCTAGTGACTTTGCCAAAGGTATGAAGTTTGAGAAGCAAGCATCAGAAGACAGAAGAAGAAAAGAATTTGAATCAAGAGATTTTCCAGTGAGAGGACCACGTTCATCAGTGTAAGTATATCTATTAAAACTTTTTTGAAGATAATAAAAATGTATTTCTCTTATCAAAATTGCATTCTGAAATTTATTTTTCAAATTCCTTTTAATAATTAATTCGTAATTAAAAAAGAGCCAATAAGTAATTAAGTTAAATTCATGTAGATTAGAAACTTAGTTTCTAAACATTTTGGAAAACTTTCCTACTAAATCAATTATGGTTGAAAATGTCAAACAGATGAAGTAGAAGATATACAAAAATGCCGAAATGACAAATTAATGATAGACAAAAATTCTGTATTTGACAATGCTTTGTCTAAATTCAGACAGTATAATCATACATAGTATTTTACTACTATTCAAAAGTTTGTAGTATTCACTCTTTGAAGTGCATGCATACATGTTAAAGAATTCTTTTAATCATTGACTTTGGAAATCTTCTACAAGAATGAATTTGAAGTAAATAAACTATTTGTCAATATTCATAGTGGTATGATTGTGAATGGTATCTAATTCATCTGTAATGTATATCTGCTCATACTTTACCAGATGCTCTTCGTTCAAAATTTCTATAGACTCTAAAATTTCTGTTTGAATATTCAGCTATAATATTTGCATAGAATAAATTTAGTCCAACACAAAAGGAATTAATTTTTTCTAGTGACTTTGCAAAAGGTATGAAGATTGAGAAGCAAGCATCAGAAGACAGAAGAAGAAAAGAATTTGAATCAAGATATTTTGCAGAGAGAGGACAACGTTCATCAGTGTAAGTATATCTATTAAAACTTTTTTGAAGATAATAAAAATGTATTCCTCTTATCAAAATTACATTTTAAAATTTATTTTTCAAATTCATTTTAATAATTAATTAGTAATAAAAAAGAGCCAATAATTAATTAATTAAGTTAAATTCATATATATTGGAAACTTAGTTTCTGAACATTTTGGAAAACCTTCTTACAAAATCAATTATGGTTGAAAATGTGAAACAGATGAAGTAGAAGATATATAAAAATGCAGAAATGGCAAATCAATAGTAGACAAAAATTCTGTATGTGGCATTACTTTGTCTAAATTCTGACGGTATAATCGTACATAGTATTTTACTACTATTCAAAAGTCCGTAATATTCACTCTTTTAACTTCATGTACACATGTTAAAGAATTCTTTTGATCAATGACTTTGGAAATCTTCTACAAGAGGGAATTTGAAGTAAATAAACTATCTGTCAATTTTCATAGTGGTATGATTGTGAATGATATCTAATTCATCTGTTATATATATTTGCTCATACATTCCTAGATGGTCTTCATTCAAAATTTCTATAGATTCTAAATTTTCGTTTGAATATTCAGCTCTAAAATTTGCATAGGATAAATTTAGCCCAATACAAAAGGAATTAATTTTTTCTAGTGATTTTGCCAAAGGTATGAAAATTGAAAAGCAAGCATCTGAAGACAGAAGAAAAGAATTTGAATCAAAAGATTTTCCAGTGAGAGGACCACATTCATCAATGTAAGTATATCTATTAAAGTTTTTTTAAGGTTGTAAAATTGTATTTCTCTTATCAAAACTGCATTTTTAAATTTATTTTTTAAATCCCTTCTAACAACTAATAAGCAATTTAAAAAAGTAAAAGAGCCAATAGTTAATTTTTGATTAATTTTTCAAATTCTTATACATTTATAGTTACTCTGC
The DNA here is from genome assembly GCA_026289955.1 of Argiope argentata. Lineage (NCBI taxonomy): Eukaryota > Metazoa > Arthropoda > Arachnida > Araneae > Araneidae > Argiope > Argiope argentata. Next base: position 225,680 of record JAOUZG010002382.1, on the reverse strand, counting down.
AAGATTCCAAATGTCTTAAACAAATACAATATTTATATAAAAATCTAAAATGTTAATAGGATATCATCATATCATAGAAGTTTATTATTTGTTAAGGAAATTTCATATAAACGTTGTAAACCAAATAATTGTAACAGATTGCTTCAGTAGAAGAACTTTATTGTTTAATATTTAAACAAACATATTTTTAAGATTTTCATCTTTGAGCTTTTCATCATTAACTTTTAAGTGATGAAAGCAAGGAATCATAGTACTTATAAGGGATGCTTTGGAATTCTACTTTTAGTTGAGAAAGCATCCTTATTCTTTTCATTTATGGAAGATATTATCTAATAAATGTTTTTCAAGCAAAAAATGTAATTAAACACTGCATTTACAAAAGTCTAATAGTTGTCCCGTTAATTTTGCATTTGTAAAAACTTTACCCATTTTTTAAAACTACCATGCATTTAAAATGTGTCCATCAACTGGATACCACATATAAATTACATTTGAAAGTCATTGTATAATATAAAACTGAAAATAAATTTAACAAAATTTAGTATTTCATTTTTTTTATGGAAAAATTTTAATCACTAGAAATATTTGTGCCTTTAACTAATTTTTCCCTCATCATGGCTAGGCATTATTGAATTTGTTTAGTTTATGCATTGATTTCTGATTTCTTACACTTTTTAATTACTCTAAATATTTTCCTTCATTTTAAACATAAGTGTAAAGGGAATATTATTTTGTTATTCTGTAATATAATATTACAAGTAGGCGAGCGCCGCGGAAGCATATCGAAGTTGTCGACGTTTGACAAGGGGCTGTGCTTCAGCCAGGTTGGTTTGGTGAAAGGAGTAGTCTGGTAGCTGCTGGATTGTACATGAAGCTTCACGCGTTTTGGGACATGCTCTTGTCAGCTATATAAGGGACGGATTGCCGTAGCTCTGTCAGTTAGTTGAGAGTTTCCTCTCGAAAGAGAAGCGTCTTGCTGGACTAGCAGTTTACTTTTTTTGCTTGTTATTGGTCAGCTGTGTTTACGTTTGCTGTTAACATTGCATAATTGAGTTCGCTGCAATTTACTGTTGCTGTGCTATACATCTGTTTTGCAGTCTGTTTTTATTGTGTGTAAGGCTTGCATTTACGCTGTAAGTGACTATTGACTGCTGGATTGTGTTTATCTGAAGTTTTACTTAACAAGTCATCCTGTAAATAAATATGTTTGTGCTGTCCTCAAGTAAAGTCCATTCAATCTGAACCCGTTACGCTAAAAATGTAACAATATTATTATGTAAAGTTATTAAGAATAATTTAACCAAAAAACGTAAGTCCAAGTACTTTTTAAAAAATTTAGATTACAGATTTTATATCATTGGGTTTATTCAACAATAAAAAAACATTGATTATATTGTTTTATAAACTTTATAATTATAAAAATCATATTAGGTGGTTAGCATGCAATAAATCATTGATTTTATGTCAATATAAGTTAAATAATTAAATTAAAGCATTGTATTTATGTTTTCAAAGGGTCCCAAAAGCTAGAATAAATATTTTGGATGCAGCTCCTCTTAATATTTTCCAGATGTCTGAGGAACCTATTAAAGGTAAAAAAATGTTTAATAATTATAATATGTACCTATATATCCCAATACCTAATTATATTAGAATGGCAAGCATTCCTTTATCTAGAAACATATATTAAAAGAATAGGAATATACTATATGTGTTTGTGTTTATAGAGACTTTTATCATAAAATGAATGAGAAATAAAATTTTTCAACTTCATTTATAAAATCATTAGACATTTTACTGAATGTATATTAAAAATAAGCTTAAAATGCCGATATAAAAATTTACTTATGAAAATGCAAATTAAAGGAATCAGAATGACAATTTATTATTTTATTGTTAAATATGCTGATTTTGACGTTTCTCTTTCAAATTAGCTCTGCACATATAAAAAAAACTTTCATTAAATAATATGAAATTTTATGATATTTATAATCATTATGCTTATATTCAATCCATTTTTATTTCTGTGTTGAACATAATTATAAAATGAGATGTATGTTTGTTCAAATAATATGATGTTCATTATTTTATTTATTGTACTTATAGAAAAATGTGTTTATTGTGATTATTGAACCTCTACTCATATATTATTCTAAATTTATATTGCAATGGGTTTTTTTTAATTGTACCAATCCATGATTATGCAATTACATATTATTGCTTCACAACTCATTTTTGATTTACTATACAAAGTACAAATTATGCAATCTTATAATGTAAATGAATAAAAGATTTTAATTCAGATTCGGTTTTTATATAAATTCTAAAATCTTGGCAATATCTCAGTTCTTTAAGAATATCAAAAAATGAAATTTTTTTATTTATTTCAACCATTTGTTTATGCTTTATAAAAATATTGAATATTAGTCTTTTTGTAAGCATTATATTTAATTTTATTTCTGATACACTATATTTTTAATAAAATTAATACTAATTTCTTTATCAGTATACTTATGCTGCAAATTTATTTTATGTTATCACATATAAGTACCTAATGTAGTAATAGATCATATCTCTAGTGAATAAACCATTTTTCAGATGCAGAAAAAACTGTCTGGCAAACATTAGAAGAAAAGAATCTTAGACTTTTGACTCAGTTTGCTCCAGCAAATGGCTTTGAAGAGATGATAATGTGGACAGAACAAGGAAAGCACTGGAAATTTCCAATTGATAATCAAACAGGTATATTTCAAATTACAAGTTTTCTGTTAACTATAATCTATCATTAATAATAAATTTTTATTATGTTGGCAATATTAAACATACAACAATTCAAAGTTTAAAAGAAATGTGTTGAAAGGGAATGGTATTTTTTAAGGTTCCAAATTTTTTTTCTTTTGAATAACTAAGCCCCCCCCCCCAAATCCATTAATATTGAATTATTGTTACAATTTAAGTCTTATAATTTTAACTTTTTTTCAGTCACTGTATTTTTCATAGCCTGTAAAAATTGAAATACTATTGGAATTTCAAAAACAATTTTCTTGAAATGGGAACCATAATTTTTAGTTATTAGTCTTATTTCTGTTATCAATTTTCTTAAAGGCATGCTGAAATTTATGTAAATAAAAATAAAAAATCTGGATAATTTAGTATCCGTTTGGATCAAATGAATGTTTTATTAATCCTTTACTTCTAAGGGAGAGGAGAGATGTAATTTCAATGTCTGTTCTTTACTGATCCCTACTATCAATGAAAAATGGTGTTTTCTATAAGGCAGATAATTCAACTTATTTACCAATTTTATACAAAAATATTTTAGTATAAGAATGTACAATTAAGGTTGTAGCTTATAAATTTCAAACATTCTTTTGCTTTACAGAATTGGCTGGTGAAGAAAATGTGGGCTTTCATGAGCATGTGTTTCTTGAACAGCATCTTCATGGATTTCCAACAAAAGGTCCCATTCGACATTTTATGGAACTAGTAGTTGTTGGATTATCTAAAAATCCTTATATTTCAGTCGAAAGAAAAATAGAAAACATAGACTGGTTTAGAGAATATTTTAAAGAAAAAGAAGATATTTTGAAAGCAACTGGTGCTCTAGGTTAATTTAATAATTTCATAAACAATAAAGTATTTCATTTCGAAATTGTAGCAATTTTATGATTATTGAATTGCTTTCCTTTCTTTTTGTTATTATTTACTACGAAAGAATAAAATAGGTTTACCTATTTCTCAGTAAATGTGTGTGTATGTATATGTTACAGTGAAAACCCAAAATCAGTCAAACCATGAATTATCTAGAGAAAAAGCTTTTTAACTTAATTTTTTATATATATGAAGTTTGGATGGACCTGAATTAACCAGGGAAAACTCATTTTAACTTATAACACGAGAAGGGGCCCATTTTTTCTAGTTATTTCAAGTGTTGTCCAACTATATGAATCTATTCTTGCTTGTGAAATTTTCAAAGTGCAGTATTATTCATACTAGAATGTGTTTGTGCTGTTGATTTATTTATGGTGAGTGAAGAAAATGTTAATGTTTTTTGCACCAAAAATTAGAAAATTAAATACCTTGAACAATTAGATTTTACATAAAAAGACAGAATCACTTTAAAGCTATTACATGTGATGAATATAGCACTCTCTTAACAGGTTGAAGAAGCAAAATCTGATGTTAGCAAGAATCCCATTCAATACTGAAAATTTACAATCAGTGGAGTAAGAAAGTTGGTCTCTTTGAATGAACCCATAAAATTTTATTTACTAGTTGATGTAATTTCATTTACATTAGTAGTCTCAGGGAAAAAGGCAGACTTAAAAATAAAAATTCAAGAAAATTTGCTAATCAAACTACAGAGGGGATATACATTTTTTATTGGTGAAAAAATTAAAGAAAAAGGAAAGGTTTGGTTCGTTTTCTAAACCTGTTATTCACACAGAAAATAGACACTTCCAAGTGGATCTGACTGACAGACAATCAGAAGCAGATAATGAGTTTAATTTATTATGGTTTATCAGAAATATATAAGTTTGTGTTACTATGACCACTTCAGAGCAAAGAAACTGAAGAGGTTACTTTACAAGTGCTACATATCTTTTTAATATTAGAGGTTCCTTGTATATTGCTATCTGATAATGGAAGAGAGTATGTAAATTCCTTTAGAGGAATTACGTACACATTGGCCAGAATTGAAGATTGTGTGGGAAATTTTATCACACCAATCAAGACATAGAAAATATGTTTTACTCATGAATCAAGCATAATCAAACTACAAAGTGGTTAAATGCTCTTCATATTGGCCAATTATTGGAAAGATAGTTCTAAGTACAAAAATTAAACATTCACTTTACAAAGCTATGTTTGGGATTGAATTAAGAATTAGGACAACCTCAACATTGCCATCAGATATAACAAATACTGAAGATGAGAATGAACAACAGAATATTTTTGTGGACATAAATACAGAAGAACAAGAATCTGAATAAGCACAATAAGGGAAGCATAAGATTACTGATAAGTTTTTTGACATTTCTCTAATTAGAGAGGAAGTCAAAAAAGCGCTTTAATAATGCTAGCCAAACGAATGGAAAAGATCTCAGATGCAACAAATCTTGAGTTTGATATTGGAGAAGATGTAATTGTTCCCATTTCCAGATATTGATATAATAAAAGTTGATTTCCAGAATCTCCTCAGTTAGTGCTCGACAAAAAATTAAAATGTTCTCTACAAAATTGGAATGAAAGATGAAGTTCTGAACAAACTGTATTTGAGGTAAAAAATGATATTTAAACTTAATTAGTCTAGTATTTATTTAATAATGGTTAATATTTTATAAGTATTTAATAATAGACTACAGCTAATCAGGGTACAAGTTTGATACAAAAATTTAATATATTCACTGATTTTTAGTTCTCATTTTGATGTATTGTCAACATTTTCTTGAGTTGTGAATGAGAATCAAAGCTGAAAATTTTGCCGAGAAAAGGAACTAGACAAGGATTCACCCACTGTTCTTGTAAAAAGGCTTGTTCTTCAAAAAGATATTTCTGTCTGAAAAATGGTTCTCTTTGCAATTCTAAGTGTCACAGCAGTTTGCCATGTCAAAATAAGTAATGTATTAAAAAATATTCAAGCAACATATTTTTTTCTTCAATGATGAGTTCTTTCCTTAAACATTGTATTAGTAAATGTAGTTAAATAAAATAATTTTGGGTTCAATTTTATATAATAAATCAGTCAAAATACAAATAAAATGGGTTATCCCTAGCGCTGTCAGTGTAAACATGTTTTGACTGATTTCGGGTTTATGTTGTAACACATATACATTTAACTGACAAAAGGTTAAGGAAGATTCCATTTTATTAAACTATTATTTTCACATGTGTAATAATACAGCTCTTCAGTTGTAAATCTTCTCTATCCTTAAATTTCTATAACATAATGCTTTATTTATAAATTTTCTTTCACACACTGTGTTTTAAAAGTGCTGTATGATACAGAGTTTGGTTTTACCTGATTAGATTAGATTATAGAATATAAAACACACAAACAGCTTTACTCTAAATTTTATTGGTACTTCTATCTTACTAAAAGTTATTTCATTTTGTTTTTTCTGTTCTATTTTTTTCTAAATCGGATATATTTTTCATAGATATCTGGCCTGATCCTCTTTTTGCTGGCTTTGCCTAAGAAAAATAAAAATTAAAGCATTATTAACTCTAATAGAAAAATGTTTTTAATAAAGATATGAAGTAAGTTATACACACCTGAGATTCATGAGGTTTCCATCCAATCAAATAAATTATTTCAAATGTTGCAGGTATGGTTTTATCCTCATTCCCATACATTCCTATAAAGATTCTCAGATTTAATCTAGGATTACAATGCATACAGTTTGGATAATTTTTAATAAATCAAACTTACATAATCGATGGAATAATATATATAATTTTTTCATTAACAATAAAATCCATATTTTTTTAGAATAATATTTTGCTAATAATCAAAATATAGTATGTTTTCGTATCCTCAATTTACAAAACAGGATATCTTTTTAATTTGTGCTGAACTATTTATGTCTTCAGACTATATTTAGAGAGTAAATAAATTCAAGTAAGTATACAGTACATATAAATAAATAATTCTTGATTGTCGTTGCAAATTTTTAAATAATGTTTTATTTATAGAAGTAATTTTTACAAAGAAATACTTCATTATAGATTATTATCAATATTGCAAAGTTAATTTTAAAAAATCAGGAAAATTCATAATTTTTCATTATTAGTTTTCTAATTATATACAAATACTACAAGAAACATTCAAACAGCTGAATATAATAATACTTCCTCACCCAGAACTATAGCATATATATAAATACCTCATATATATTTTGAAGAAATTGCTATTTTGGTTAAATTTCATTATCAGTATCTATTCATAAAATTCAAAATATAAAATTATTTTATTGAGAAACATTATATTTGCTCTTTTACTTCAAATTGAGCTGCAATCTTATTAATAGCATCCTAATGTTTTAGTTTGTTTTTAAACTACAATAATCTGCAATATATAGTTGAGCTCATTTCAATTGATTGAATTGCTTTGGTATTTCTTTTTTACCACCTAAAACTAATTCCATTAAAAACCTTCCATTTTCTTATGATAGTGGGTGTTACTTTATGCAAAGTATAATACTTATTGCAATAAAAGCTTTTCACTTTGTCAAAAAAGAATATATGCCTATTAAAATGTGTTATTTTTTTAGAAGTTGTCACAACTGTATTACTAGATTATCAAGCTGTTTGCCTGCTTTATAATGTATACCATATTTTTAGACAATTCCTCACAAAGCTTTAAATGTGGCAATAAACTCTGCATATAGCTATTTTTAAAGTTTTGCATAGTTTTTCTTCAACTCTTAAATAAATAAGTTTCTTCAAAATTTTAGAAACTATTATGGTTATTGGTATTTCATTAACTAGTAATAAGTTATTTTAAAAAGCTAACCTGTATAAATGGCTGAAGCTGCTAGTAAGGAGTCTTTCTGAATTCGAATTTTACGATTCCATGCTACATTAGTTTCTCCCATACCTGAAATGTCCAATTAATGTTACACAATTTTTCATATTATTGGGTTCTTTGAAAAAGATATTAACAATGATTACCTCTTAAATCTTCTAGAAGCTCAAACATAGTTGGATAATTCACTTTAATTTCATCAGTGTCCATTTTGAAAAAGAGAAAAGGTAATTTCATTAAAATTTTCATTTATGTGTTTACTTAGTTAACTACATTGAAATTCTTACATCTTACTTATATTACTTTGTAAAATAAATTTAGACTAGCATTTGACCATAATATAAACTTGTGAATGTTTTTAATAGGAAAATGGCCAATAAAAATAGATTTATAATATAAATTTTAATATCTCATATTATATTTCTTATTCTTACAAACATTATTTATTTATAAAATTTCCATAACCAAAAATTAATTTTATTTTAATATCTAAATATATTCAAAATATATCATGCAATCAAAAATACTCAAGTGAAAACAGGATTTTCAGTTCATTTATACAAGCTAGTAAATCTATATTTGTTTTTATATTCATTTAGTCAATTTATTTAAAAGAGAACTTACTATTGTCAACATAGTATAACCAGCTCTTGTAAGTAAATCTCCAATGTCTCTTATTCTTGCAAATGGTGAAATATGAGGTGAAAATCCCTAAATCATATTAAATATATTCTCAAATCTATCTCAAAAAAATTCTTATACCTTAAAAAATGTACAATAAAAATTCAGTTTATTCGAATTCATAAAAGAATTTAATCGATTTTTAATTAAAAAATAAAAGTAAAGCTTTCTTTTTAATATCTAATAGTTCCAACAAAAATATTAAGTGATTTAAGAAATAAAATGATTATGATCATAATTTAAAACATTAGTTTAATTTTAATAAATTCAATAAAATAAGTATGTATTTTTAACTAAAAAAACCATTCTTAATTATAATCATTTTGAATATAACGATTGTATAATAAAACTTTCAAATAAGAAATACAATTACATTGAATGTATTGCACTGAATACATTCAATGTAATTTTATTTCTTATTTTAGAGAATATGCTTGGTTTTTAAAAATGAGAAATTATTGATTCATATATCATTTAGATTCGATTAGTTTAGATAACAATAGTAGTGATTATATATCAACCATTTTTTAAAGACAAAATACTGACATATTTAGTAGAATAAAAAAAATTATAAATAAAACAGCTTTTTTATTATGAATTAATTAAGTACAAGTTACGGATAATATTATGCAAATAGAAAATTAAAGAAATCAGTGGAAAATTGAAATTATGGTTTTAATAGTTCTAAATAAAGACCTTCATTTTGTATTTCTGCATTAAATAAGAAAAAGAAAGGTTCGTTTCAAATCAAATTAAGATCTATGTAAAAGAAATAAGTTAAATACTAATGTGAGATAGTAAAATTAATAGAAATTTTTCATATTATGCTTTTTATAAGTCAAACCAGTGTAATTTTAAATGGTGGATTAGCTCAAAATGCATCAGAAATTTTTAATTTTATATCATTTTAATCTTCATCAATAAATAACTATGGTAATCAAAAGTGGAAATTATGATAAATTACAATTTCAAATAGTAGTCTCAGAAGAAGTAATAAATTATAATTGTTGATAAAAAATTATGTGACAATTTATTAGTTGTATATTAAAATCCATAAAAGACCACCCAAAAGCAGTCTGAAAAAAAATGATGTATTAAATTTATTAATTATCATTATAAAAACTAGTTTATATGCAATGTTTATAAGTAAAAATTAAATTAGCATGCTAAGATGAGCATACTTAGTAATCCAGCATCAATAATAATAATTTCATAAAAAATGCATATCAAGTGAACTTTATAATTAAGGAAAAATATATTTCACCCCTTCTCTTTCTGTCTCAGCTAATTGGAAGGATGATCTCAGCTCAAAAAGTGAGTCACCACCAAACATTGATGCAATAAGAACACCATCTGGTTTTAAGGCTCGATAAATCTAAACAGGAGAAAGGAATTATTATGTAGTTGGAAAAAATAATTCAATACAAATTAATGTTTCATTAAAAAATAATAATGCTACTTAAAAATTACTCACCTGTTCAAATACACTTGGGAGGTCATTAATCCAGTGAAAACTAAATAAAATAAACTGAATTAAAATTTAAATCACTTCAAAATGCAAAATTTATTCTCATTTATTTAGGAAATTAATTAAAACCAGCATAATATATGTCACACACAAAAGTTCAATAATAATAAGTTAAAAAGAATCAGCTTCTTGAATTATAGAAGAAAGAAAGAAAGAAAACCTTACTTCACATTAAGATTGTTAAATAAAATTATGCCTTTTTAATCACAAATGATTATTTTTTTAAAAAAAGTATTACAATAATTTTATTATTATCACATCTTAATAATCACTGTATTTTCTCACTTCTATTAAATTAATATTTTTAGTTATTAAATTAGTGCAATATTTTATAACTAAAACTCTTAATTTTTGTATCATAATCACACAAATTTCATGTGTCTATGAAGTTTAGGATATGTTATCTTGTTAAGATAACTAAAATAATTTTAGCTGGTTTTTATCTAGCAAGGGGGTATTATTAAGGAATTGAAAGCATCAAATGTATTTATAGATGAACATCCAACTCAAAGAGCTGGAAATGTAGTAGGTTTAAATGAAATTTATATTTCCCCATAATGCTCTTTTATTTAATATATATTTTTTATAAAACAATACTTATTTTGATACATACAGTAAGGAATAAACAACATTTGTTGCAGTAATAAATTTATTGTCTTGGAAAACTTCAATCTGCATTACTATATTATTTTCATCAAAGGATTGCAATGAACTTATGAGCTTTAATTTACACAAAAGGAAACTGATCGTTAGCTTCCAATTTGCTAGGATATTATCTAATTATACATTTTCAGAAAAGAAAATGTTTGAATACATAATATAAAATGAAAACAGATTCATAATGTAAAGTTTCTGAGTTACTGAAAAGCTTACAAATAAATTACTCCAATTAGATATTTTATAAAAATTTTAAAATATTTTTTAAATATCTAAATTATAGCAATAAAGTAGGTATCAGAATTTGTTGTGCTCTTTGTTTTAAATACTGATTTTTAAACAAAACATTAATTTTTTAAACTAAAAAGATATTCTTATAATAAACAGTAATATTACAAAAGTAATAAATCAATGTGTTTATAGATGCTATAACTCACTTTAAGCTACTAATGAAAATATCAATGGAATTGTCAGCAAATGGTAAATATTCTTCATCCACAACCATTTTGAAAGTAGGAATATCTTCTGAAATTTTAGTTTTCTCCTAAAAAATTAAAAATATATGCTGTTAAAAATTTGAAAATGATAATATATAAAAATGAAAAAAGAATTTATTAATTGTAAGTAAGAAATTTTTAATAATGTTGCAGTGAAATTATGGATAGTTTGAATAAAATATAATTTTATTCATGTATGAAAAAGTATAGTTTAGATTTTTGATATATATGTATACACATATATGAAATATGATTCTGTAACATAGAAAAAATATCTGACATTAAGAAAAAGGAGAGTTATATAAACATTAAATTGGCCATTTCTATCTTATAATTTTGCAAATGTATAATGTGGTGTTCTATCTAGTGCTCTAGAAGCTTTGTTTTAAACTACAAACTTAAAAAAAAATAATTAATTAATATAAATAGCAACAATACATAAATATACTCTATCATAAAAATCTTCTGGAGCAAAAAGCATTCACTTAGTTGAAAATATATCTTGCCTGAAAAATATTTTTTTATATAGCAATTATTTAAAGAAAAAAAATAATTTTAATAAATTAAACTTTTAAATATTGTTTGATTTTTTTTTCAATAACAAATTCTTAAATTAAAATAAAATCTTACGTTTTCTTTAAAATAAAAAGAAACGAAAGTTTAAACCAATAACATATTCGATTTCAAGCACACTTCTGATTTTGTAATTTTTATCAGTTTCTTATACAAATATATAAAATAAACAATAATAAATTCACAAATTTAGATTTTTCTTCTTCCAAATAATCATAATCAAAGTTTTTGTAAAACTAAAATATAATACATGTACAAGAGAAAGTATAATAAATTTAATTCAGCTAGTTTAATTTTTTTTTCTTTTTTAACATAACTAAAATTGCTGAATTAATAAAATGGTATCAGCTATGCATTCTGCTAAAGTAGATTTCCAGTTTTTGATTTTATCTTTACTATAATTAAATTGTAATGATTTTATAATAATTATTATTATTGCTGCACACACATATTAAATATCTAATAATGAAATGACAAAAAGTATTAAGGAAAATACTTACTAGCATTTTAGAAGAAATATCACACTGATAAATCCTTTCTATATTTTCCTAAATGTAAAAGAAGTAATGTGATAATTTAATGAAATTGGTAATTAATTTTTACTTGACTTTAAAAAAGGAAAATGAATACATATTTAACAGATAAATTCTTACAGCTGTTAAATGTTTAGTGATGTGTCCTTTACCACACCCAAGCTCAACAGCTGTAGAAAATTTCCTATAATTAAATAAAATGTTTATTTAATCTAGCTTTGCAAAATAAACAAATAAAAATGAAAATTAAATCAACTAAATAGATTTAATATTCTCATATAAAAAAACATACCTAGTTATATCATATACTCTATCAGCAACTCTATCTCCTATCTAACAAGAGAACAATAAAAAAACAGTATTAATTTTAAAACTAATAATGCAAGGTAAAAGATGAAGAATATAACTATTTTTTATTTTACATATTAATTTATTTTAGAAGTAACTATGCATCAAATGTAATAAAAATTAATTTTAGCAGCTATTAAAAATTCTTAAAATATTCTGTTATAAAAGCAGAAAGTAAATTTTCCTTTATTATGGTTTTTGCCTGGCCATCATAAGAAGCTTACAGGCTATCGATGAGTTTCCCTTTCAGGGAGACTTCTACAATGACAAGATTGTGAACATTTCCAAGGCTGTGATTCCAGCACATGGAATAATTTGACTTGACTTCAAATGGATATGACAACAGCCAACCAAAAAGTTATCATTCAGAAAAATATTTAAAATATATAAGGGAATTTTTTTGCTTAGATTGAAAGTTATAATAGTAATATCTTTACTATTGATAAAATATTGATTACTATATAAAAATATTTTTACTATTTATAAATAAAAATAAATACATCTTTATATTTTTCTGTTATTATGAAACATACTTAATCATCTTAAGACAACTGGTGGTTAACAAATCAGATCTTTTTTTTCCCCCTCCTAAAGTAACCAATTTTAGCACAAATGACATTCAGAAGAAGTGAATTGGCATTTTGTAGCCATTGATTTTGGGAACATCTATTTAGAATTTTAATAACCATACATATCTTTCTATGATTCAAGAATTTTTGAACTTTTTAAAGCTAAATAATGAGGGTTTGCTTGAAAAAAAATTGCCAAAGAAATTTGCCCATTTTTTGGTAGAACCTGGCTAACAGAAAAGTACATAAATTCAATTTATTCTTCCATGAGAAGGCATAATTTGTTTGTAGGAATAAAGGAAGAACATGTTCCTTTCCACCAGTGAAAGTCTGAGAAATTTTCCCCTTAATGCTTTTACTAAGAGATTATGTTAGGAATTTCTTCGACACATGTTGATTCAAGAAAGGGAATGTTTGAAAGATCTACTATAAGAGCTGCGATTTTTATCCCTTTGTTTATAGAATGAAAACCAAAGTGCAAGCAATTTGTTAGATAGGATGTTAGAAATAATTAATTTTAAAAAATGGGGATTTGAATCAGGAAATAAGAAGAAAAAAAATAAAGTAAAAGGGAACATTTTATTAAAGTGGATTTAAAAAATGGGATAATAATTAGGTCTTAAAATAGGTATAATTAGGTCTTAAAATAGGTATAATAATTAGAGGTATAATTACTCAAATACACTACCTTAAAATTTTTATAGTATTTCAGCATACAAATCATGTTTAAATGTATTAATTTATAAATGAAACTTTACTGAATATTTATTTTACATGTTTGCAGGTGGAGATACTTCTGATATAGTGGATGGCCACCAACAGGCCAGAAATAAGTAAATTGAGCTTAATTTAAAAATCATCTTGGTAAAATTTGTTTCACTTGTTCAGATGGCAAAATGATACATAAGTATAATAAGCAGGATTTAGTAACAGTACACTATAAAGAATATGCTAATATACATGACGTCCCAACAGGGTGCACCTCAAATCTGAGAATGAGAAGTTTACAATATAGTGATTGGTTCTCATTTTCTTAATGGTTGCAGAAATGGTCCGGGGCCAAATTCCCCCAATGGATGATGAAAATGTGTTTTTCCACGGGAAGGACTGTACCATGACAGCTGATAGTCTTTAGGAATTCAATTTTAATTCCTACCAAAATCGTTATCACAGTCAAGTATTTCAGATTTAATTTGTATTTCTCAAAGTTGGTTGAAATAGTTAAAATGAGATACCACATCACACAGAATATATCAACAGAGCTGTGTGGCAATCAGCAATAAATACTGACCATCCACAGTATTGGAAGTATCTCTTTGGATGAAAATGTTTGTTATAAAAAGGATAAATATATTCTATTTTATATGCAAATATAATTATGAACTTGATTGAAGAAGTTTTACATAATATAATACAAGAAGCTATTTCATTATTTCCCAAGTTTTTTACGAAAATTTCATTTGTTAAGAAATTAAAAAGTTCTTTCAAACGGAGATTTAAGAAGATCTAAGTAATGAAAATGTTATTTCATATTTTGGAATAAATAATAATTTGATGTAAAAAATAAGTAGGATAGGAATTAATAGCAGAAATTGCTAACTTCAATATTCACTTTTTTTAAAAAGAAGAATGTTATGTTTTTCATATCAAAAATGTTAACAAAATAGGCATTCAAAGGTACTGTCACAATTTTAGAAAAAAAAATTTAGTAAAGAAATATAGTAAATAGACCTCTTCCCCCACCATTCTGTAACTTGTTTTCTTTCAATAATCTATATATGGCAAAGTGAAATAGCACATAATGGCAAATATAATTTTAATTTAATAGAAAATCCTTCTAATTCTAAATGCAACTTTTAAAAATATGATTTTAAAAGTCTCACTTCATCTTTGATATAGTCATATATATGACTACCTTGGATAGAAGCTGACCAGTTTCTGTGTAGTCGTTTAGAATTCCGGTCAAAAACATCCAAAGATACATCTGAATAATATCTTGGTTTGGAAACAGATTCAACAGATAATCTGTTAGAAAGTCTTCTCAGAAATGTATAAAGCTGTCTTTTTGCAAATATATTAAAATAAACAGATAACATTTTACTTCTTGTAGTAAGAAGATTCATTATCAAATACTAAAGTAACTATAAAATTTCGTTTAAAAATTATGGTTTTTCAATTTAAAATACAATATAATTTTTAAAAAACATATTTTTTTTCTCAGGTATTTTAACTAATTTGAAAATAAAGCTTTTAAAGTAAAGTATGTTTATTCACACCCGCTGTATTAATGTTTACATTTCAACCATACGAATGCTGCTTTTGTTTACCACAGCAATGGAAACGAGTACAAGCAGTAATAAAGCTCTCATCTTATTGGCTGCTTCGCGAACACGAATTCCCAGTAGGAATATTCTTCATAACGGTGACAGAATTTGCCATGCCAATCATCCTGAAGAAGGAGTGGCTATAATTGAGGTTTTCTATATGCAAGGAAAAGTGAAGGAAGGGGAGAAAAAGCAATATTCCTTATAGGCCTTGAAAAGTAAAGATTTCGAGGCTATAATTGTCAAAAATTATTCAATAAACTGTTAGAAAATTTTAAATGAAGCAAAGAATGCGTTTCCCTCCTCTTATCACGATTTTAACGCCTGTACAATAACATCACTTCATATACTTCTGAAACTATCGACATAAAATATTAATTAATTTGCCTTCGAAGTTTTGCCGTTATAGTTTAAAAATTGATTTCAAATAATTCTTTTGGTAATATAAATCCTTTTGCTAGGAATTTAGTTCAATTTCAGAAGATTTTGGAGGTTTTTCCTTCGTCTAACTTTAACCATAGTTTAAACACGTTGTTCAGTTGCGTTCCCACTTCTTTCCTTTACCCTTACACTCAAATTAATTGTTTATTTACATATAAAATGGGAAAGAAAGTTCGCGTAAGCAAAAATAGGAAGAAAAATTGGAATAAAGTTTGTGACATAAAAGATGTGGAAGAATATCTCGAAGAAAAAAGACTAGAGGAAAGAATAGGGTATATATTTATTTATTTTTTCCTTTTGACAATGGTTATTACAGATGCACATTGTTTTTCTTATCATGTGTGTTGTAGAACTGTTTGAAGAAAAAAAAGTTTTATAAATATTGCTAATTCATTTAATCATATATTTAAAAGTCTGCTTCCTTTGCAGTGGTTCTGTTTTTGAAAAAACTGATGATCAATTGTTTGTCATTCAAACTGATACTAAAGATGACGGTAAGAATCTTTCTAATCATTTTTTTTTTTTTTTTTTTGAAAAATTTGTTTTAGACAGTATTTTTTTAAGCCATAAATCTCTTGCAAGAAAAATTGTTTCTTTTTGTCTTAAAAAGAAAAGAATGATTGGAAATGTGTTATGCATGTTAAAATATTTTTTATGTAAACACTTTATTCCATTATTAAATTACCACTACAATGTATAAATGAGAAATTTTGATCACAAGCGAAATTTTTCTTAAAATGTTTATTTTCCTCGTTTGATCTTACATTAAATTTCTAGGAGCTGTCACAATTTTTTTTATATAATGTTTTAAAGAAATAGTCTTTTATTCCATATCATACATTTTAAAGAAGCTGATTTTGATCTTTGAAAAATGTGTTATTGAATAAGATAATTTCAATCATTTATGATTTAATAAGTCTTTAATAAGTCTTCTTCAAGTTGCAGACTTAAAAAATCTTAAAGCTACATTTTAGATTCGTTTCATACATTTTTTCATTATGTGATACAATATATTTTTTCTTCCTAATTCCTTATTTTTTAAGTTGTGTATAAAAATAACTTAAAATGCAGAATATAATGCTTGATGTGTGTGACTGACAAAATGCATAGTAATTGGAAGTTATTTTAGCATGTAAATGAACAAAATGTTCAATTTATTTCATAACTATTTAAATATACCCAAAATATTTAATTTCTTGTTTGTTAAAAGTAGTAATTATTAAGTCAGAAAAATTACAGTTATAATTTTCAAGTAAGTTTATTTTATTTTCACTTATGAAATTCCATTTGAACTAAATATTTTAAAATAGGTGAGTGTTTGCTGAGACTTTAGAAGATTCTTAATACTTAATTGTCATCCATAGAGAAAAAAGGCACTTCAAATTTGCTATACAGAATAATCATATCAGCTGACAATTTCATTAAAATTATGTATTTCAAATAATATGAAAAGTTACTATGTGTTTAGATTTTTCATTAATTAAATTTTCAAATAAAATTTATAAAATGTGGCTCTTTCTGATTTTGGAATTCTTGAAATAATGTAAAAATAAACCTTCCAGTATTGCACATTTTAAAGCTATTCTTATTAAATAGCTAATATTTTTATTTCAGGTTTTTCTGATGAAACTTTTTTGTTTATTGTAATTTAAAATAAGTGATACAAAGACAGAATTTAAAATAATCTTTTGATATTTTCATCAAAATTTTGCTTTATTAATGCATGCTATAAAGACATATTTTCTATTTTTAACAATAATGTAATGAAACTATGTAAATTATTACTTAGATTGAAATTATCATTGAAATGTATATGCTATGATGAAAAATGTATATGCTCTGTTGGATTTCAACTGTGCATGTGTTAGTAATTTTTTATCCTAAATTTATCAAGTAATCTTGTAGCATCTTTTCAATGAATGTTGCTTCATTAATTCTTCATGTATTTCTTTCTTGTACTTTGTTGGCATATTCTCAAAACTTATAAGGAAGTATTTATGAAACTTCAGATCATTAGATAAATAATCAGTACTAGGTTGCCACACCAGTCAGAGAACAGGAAAAACTTGAAAAGCACAGATAATTTGAAAATTTCCAAAAGAAACAAGGAAATATGAAATTTTTTACATAAATGGGTAAAATACAGGTAAATTTTTTCCTGTCTATAAAGTACTGATATTGAAAGATTGCAAGAATAAAAGATTTTAGTAATAACTTTTAAAAATGCTATCTTCACCATTGCGGCAGATGCTAATAGAGCTAGGCCCGAAATTGCAATCTGAGGGTTAGTAGACACAGAACATGACCATCGAGCAAAAGTGACACTTCAGCTCAAGGTTTGTTTACAGGCTTATAAAGCTTTTGCCTCAGATTCCCAAATTTCAGTTGCTAATCATGTGCAAGACTTCTGTAACTGCTTGAAAGAGTAAAATATATTTCTCTTGACAGGATCAAAAACATTCAATCTGCAAATGCAACGCTGCTGTGTTTAGTTTGCCATACTTGAGTTTATTGAATTGTTTACTTATTATTTCAGAAACTTTGAGTGTATTCAATGTAGAAGAGATGATTTTTTTTAAGTAAAAAATCAACATTAATGTTGAATCGGTTAAAGAATTTCCGTGCAATCTATTCATATATTGCGTACTGCTTGATAAGTAAGAAGATAATAAACCTAAGTAATATGTAAAAACAGGCACTTTATTTAGTTGTGTCTAAAGAGGAAAATAAAAATAATTGTGTGCCATTTAAAAAAAGTCGTAATTGATTTTCAACTTTGTATTTAAAAAAAATTCATGATGATGTTACAGGTTGGAAAATATCATATTTGATATCCTAATATTAGCTGATTTTGATCTCAAGAACAATAATTTAAAGCTGAATTTATATGGACATTAAAATTTGGTATCATCACATTCAGGCTTCAATGTTATTTAGTAATATACAGATTATATTTCTACACCTTCGCTGAAAGTGAAATAACTTTATATATATATATATATATATATAGTCAAACATCGATAATTCGGAATTGCCGAGACCACGGCAATTCCGAATTATAGAAATTGCGAGATTTGGGTATATTTAAATAAAAAATAATTAACGTACATCGTTAGTATGATGATATAAAACAATACACAACTTTATAATTTCAAAGATTAAACAATAGTTGAAAATGCTAATTAAAAGAACGGTAAAGCAATGATAACATTATTACTTACTCAAAGAAAACATCTTTATTACTTCATCATATCTAATAATGTTAGTTGTTTATATTTAGGTTTGTGCAAGATTAGTTTTTCACGGATTTTATATACAGCCATAATTTCATGCTCAGTTATGAAATCCCGTTGTTCAAGACCTGTTATCGCTTTATCTAGGATGGCAATTAAATCCTCTTTAAGAATTTTTTCTTCTTCATGTTGTTCAGTGTCACTCATTTCTTCATTTTCATCACTACACTTTCCTGCATTTAAAGCATTATTTAAGATTTCTGCATCGCTAGACTAGATTAGCTGAAGATAAATACGGGGAAACAAACAGCCAGAAAAACTAACGGTCTACGCCGATACTATGAAAATATCCCTTAGAAGGAGAGTGAACGAAAAAGGTTCGAACAGAACGATCCGAATCAAGCAATAAGTTACTATTTAAGGTATTTCAACCGGTTTTATAGGGGAAAAAAGTAACAAGCAATATGATTGGTTCGTTAAAATAAAATTTTCCGAAAAATATTTTGATTTTATAGGGGCGCCAACTATTATTACTCAACAAAAGCAGAAACGAATAAAACATTAACATTTCAGAAAAAGTCCGAATTATCGATGTTTGACTGTATATGTATATATATACCTTATTTTTTATGAATTATCTCCATGAAAGGGATGGCTGAAAAATATGCAGAACTGTGGTGCTAGCCTCATAAGACAGATAACAATAATGATACCCAAAGTGCACTTTTGATATTGTGGTTATGTTACTTGGCTACTAGCACTTGTATCTCAGGTTCGTACCTCAACCTTTACTCAACTTATTGGTGACCTTAACAATGCAACCTCTGCAGCAAAAGTCATCAGAATCAATTGATGTAGAATTAAAACCATCAAACTCACATGACTCTTTAATTCACTTACACTCGTCTTAATGCTTGCTGCTATCAAAATCGTTCATCTCTCAGCCGACTCATTTGTGGGGGAGTGCTGAATGGTAACAAAGAAAAATATAGATGAAAAAAATATAACTACAAGATTTATTTAACTTAATATTTTGTGTTATTTTTATTATGATTATTATTTCTCAATTAATATTATTGTTGGGTTTTTCCCCTCATTAGTGCTCTCTAAAAAGACTGGGAAAACATTAAAGTGCTTTTCAAATATTGGATCTTATACAAAGGTTCCACCTCCAATAAATATGTAAGTGTGGATTTTAAAATCTGTATTATATGTATGGATCATATTGTATTTTAAACCATGTGAAACTAATTTTGTATATTATTATATAGTTATTATAAAGTGCTTAGTTTATATTAGTGAAATATATGGTTTTGTAATATCCGCTTATTTGGTATTTAGTTTAATTTTGTTTACAGATTATTCAAAAAATGCATGTTCATTGTATTGGTTTGCTAATATATTCATATTTTGTTCAGTATTGTACCTTTGGAAATAGATGATATTGCTTCAAGGTTTTTATTTTATTTTATAATTGTGTTAGTGGAAATTTCAAGTATGTTTTTTTTTTTTAATTAAATGCTATAGACTTGAATACTGTCCCTAGCACCGTTTGTAATCTAAATTAAAATTGTGAAGTATTTATGTTTATATTTCTGACGAGATGAAAAAATCCATTAAAACATTCTACAAAGATAGCTAAATTTGGAGCCCCCCTTTCTTGTGTGATAGAAAAGATTTTTCAGAATTTCTATTAGATTTTTTTTTAAGTTATTCCAAATGCTAATATTTTTCATAGCAACTTCAGAAAAAGTATGAAACATTATATTTTCTTTAACATTATGAAACAAAAATCCTTTTTTACTATTTTAGAATACAAGTAAAAAAGATTTTCATAAATTTTTATATATTTTTTTATTAAAATAAATGCAAAAATTTATTAAGAGATAAGATTTTAAAATATAGATTTAAGCATATTTTATTGAAATAGCTTTTCATTAAATTAGCTTTTGCATTTATTCATTTACATTGCAATAATATTAAGCTCTTTTTTTAATGCATGAATGCATATTATTACTACTATATAATTAATTACATTTAAAATATGATAAATGCATCGGAGCTAAACAAATATTATGTCACAAGGTTTCAGGATAGAGATTTAAATTTCCGTTAATTTTTTTACGTCTAGTCTCACATGAATTATAAATATTTCATGAATTCTGAATGCAGCAATTAAAAATTGTTGCCATTTATTTAATTTGGATATGATGCATTTCCTGTTTATTCACTAAGGATTGATAAGATTTCTTTTATTTTGATAAAATGTATCTTTAAAATGAAAAGATTGAAATATGATTTCTACATTGCAGTTTAGCTACATAAAATCATTTGAAACTTTTTTACAAAGATTGTGCATTACTTTATATTAAGCATTGCTCGACTAAATAGCATTGTTTTGTTTCCAAAAAGCACAACTCATATTGCTTATCTTTCAAAATTGTTCATTTTTTAACCATACATAAAAAATATATGATTGTGTTCCTCAGTTTCACAATTTTTATATTGTCTTGATGAAATGTGGCATATATGTTCTTCAAAATGTAAAAAGGAATTAAAAATTAAATGAATTTTTTGCATTCTTTCCACTTTTTTCTTGAAAAAATATTTTGTTAGCATCTACAAGTTATAAAAAATTATCTTGATGATATTTTCATCTCCATATAATTGTTCTGTAATTTGAATAATTTTTTTAAAAAAAACTTATATACAGTTTGCAATACAATTTTTATTGTTCTGTGACATTCAAAACAATACAATTTTGCTTGTGATTTTTTTTTTTTTTTGTAGTTAAGTCAAAAATGGATTTTTATTTCTGATTTTATTTTAAAAGCTCTCTTGTTTATTAATATATAAGTGCTATAATTTATTTTTTAAAATTGCTTTTTTTTTCACTCTACCTTTGATCACAGAATTTGGTTCCAATTTAAATGTATTACACAAGCTCCTTCCCCCTTTTTATTCCTATTGTTAATTGCAGTATCAGAGTAATAACATTTTGCATTTTGAAGTAACATACTTTAAAAAAAATATTAAAATCGGATTTTTAGATTATTTGCATCTAAACGTTGGTATTCAATTCTGTTGCAAAATTTTGTGTGCAACATTTTTTTCTGATTTGCATTGAGCTACTTTTATTATATATTTAAATTTTTTTTAATGATAAATAAATTGTAAAGCATTCATCACAAACAGGGTTGTATTATCTTTATTTCCAAATTTCTGTATAGCTGAAACATAGTTGAATTTTGTTTGCTCTACGACTGGAATAAATTATGGTAATGAACCAACATTTAATCATAAAGAAACTAACAGGTGCAATTTTTGAAAAATAACATTGGATTGAATACAGGTCTCAGAGTGTTAAAGTTCAGATTCTTCATATTTATTCTCTGAGAGAATATAAACATGGGAATATCCTCTAATATGACCATGGCTAATATTCCTGTACGGACACTGAAACAAATAACAACGAATGCTATTTTTACCATCTGTTGTTACTTATATTTTTTTAAAAATAACTAAGATTCATTTTTTTAAAAAAAATTGAGTAATTTATAATAACATCTGTTGAAAAAAAAAAGGACTATATTAACATTGAGTGTTATTTCTCCCGCCTGTAGCTACATATATTACAAAAAAAAAAATGTGTTATAAAATTTATAACAACATTTATTGAAAAAAAATGGCTAGGAACGTGTTATTACCTGGCAATTAGCGTTTTTTTGTTTTGTTTTAAAGCTATGTTATTTTGAAGAATTTAAAGTTTATTCAATGATCAATTCTTTTTTAAAAATAGAAATAATATTTAAATGCTGCAGGATAATAAAAGATAAATAGCTTCTGTTGAACTTTGCAATCAATGTGTTAAACATATATCTTTTATTTTATTTAGATCTCAAAAACCATACAGTAAAAAAATTAAAAACAATCTCACTCGAGCTGTTGAGAAAAGAAGCAAAAGAGTAGCAAAAGCCTCCCAGCTGAAGAAAGATGTTCCTCAGAAAATTGTTCAAAAAGGAGATTTATTTGCTGCAGAAATTAGAGATTTATGGGCTGATGAAGGTGAAAATAATTGAATTTATTTGTTTTTTTTCTATGCATAGGCTTTAAATTTATATGATTAATGTTAAGTTTGTACATTGAGATAGATTTTATATTTGCAGGAAAATCTGTGGATCCAGAAATTGAAGATTTGATAAAATTTCGTGATGAATATACTTGCAAGAGGACTCCAAAAGTATGGAGTTTCTTCTATATTTTTATGAATATGTAGCTTGTTCTAATATATTTTTAATTTATTCATGATTGTATTAGTTATTTGATTTGCAACTTAAAATTCAATAAAACAAGTAAGTTTTTTTATATTATATATTGTAAAATATTCTGTTTGTTTTGATAAATTCTTAAAATTTTATGCACACATCATAAGAAATAGAATGCAATAAGGTATTTTCAATATTTCTTGTATTTTATAAACTAAAAAAAAACAATAAAAAAACTGAAGTTTCTTTAACCTTATAAAGGATTTAGATAATATGTGTATTCTTTTTTTTTTTTCAAGAAAAAAAAAAAAAAAAACACCTGCAACAGACAAGTGAGTAAAAATGCAGCATTAAATGTTTAATTTAGAAATAAAGTTTTGACTATTGTCTTATATTATCCTCGCTTTTTAAAACAATTATTTTGAAGTATAGTTTTAAGGAAAATGCTATTATCACCTATTTTTAGTTGTATCATAGTTTTTAACTATCATATCCAAAAAAAGAATCATATTATATATATATATATAGAGAGAGAGAGAGAGAATACTGTGTAATCATATATGTGAACTACAATGGTTCTCTTTTTCGAAATGTTTGTTGCATTTTATGATAAATTAATATTTTTTATATTATAATTTATTAATTATTCCTGCTACAAAACTGGATATATAAGGTTAGGTGTTCAATAATATCAAAATATTATGACTTTTATAGTGATAATTCTTTTTAAAAAAATAATGATTTATATAAATTTTAGGTTCCTGAACATAGATATCAAAAGCCATCTCTTTTACCTGCAGTTGAAGTTCCACACTCTGGAACATCTTACAATCCTGATTTCTTTGACCATCAGGTACCTTTATTTCTTTCAGATGTTATACGTATGGGAAATTTTGGATTTCTATTTATTATTACCTTGTTAAGGACAATCTTAATAATAGCATGAATGCATTTGAAATTTTAGCTTTTAAATTATAAATTCACGTTTTTTTCCCATAATGCCCCCCCCCAAAAAAACCCATAATTTTTTAATGATTTTTTCAAATTATTCATTCTTTAACTATAATAGCTGTTTCATTTTAAGTACAAAAATTTAAATAAAAAATGTATTATAAATTTAAAAATAGTGATTATAAGTGATGAGTTTGAAATTCATTGAAAAGCTCAAAATTATTAGGTATATTCTATGTTTAATGACTTTTGGTCTCCTAAAGAGAGGTGACTAAATTAGAAGTTCATTTGATTAACTACATCTGAGTGCTATTTTTTATTTTCTATTAATGAGGGAAAAAAATTTAGAAACAAAGATACAAAATTTTAAAAAATATATCTTTCAAAACTCCTTTTTAAGTCTGAAATTATTTGATTACTTCTAGTTATGTTACAGTATTTATTTTTACTTGTATGAAGCATTTATTTTGTTAAAATACTATACTAAAATAAGAACAAAAAATTTTGGAATGTTTTATAGATATTTGGTGTCAGCTTTTGTTAACTAATTTTGTTTGTTTTCTATGAACGAAATATTTCACAATTTTATTTTTGATTTAAAATTAGGTATTTTCTACAATTTTTTTGTTTCTAATGAATAAATAAATAAATATTTCAGGATCTTCTTAGAGAAGCTGTAAAAGTTGAAGAAACAAAACAGAAGGAAGAGATGCATTTAAAAAGAGTCCTTACTGATATGTTCCCATCTAAAGCAGAAGCGCCTACTCAAGTAAGTAAATGCATACTTAAAAAAGTGAAAATGTATGTTCAGTCATGTTGTAATAATATTTAGTGGAGAATTCAGGTAATTTTAATATAAGAATGTATAAGTGCATTTAAAAAACATTTTACTTTGAATTTTTCAAAACATTTAAACATGATTAATTTTTTAATAAGTGCATTTAAATGCAAGATATTGATGTTATTTTAATGACTAGGAATCCATCTTGCAAGAGATGTCTCAAGGATTATTTGAAGAAGCAGACGCAGAAGACAATGAGACGGAAACTGCCTTATTGTCATATAATCCACCAGTATCTCATGAAAATCGCCTGCCAAAAGCTAAAAGACGAAGAAAGAAGGAAATGAAGGAAAAGGTAGATATTTTGATCAAAGAAAAGAATAATTGTCAGAATCTGGTTAACTTTAAATTAATTTTTACCTGCTAGTTAATTTTATGGAAATTGGAATTTGAATTAATATTTACTCAAGTTTGGTTAATAAATTAATATTTAAAATAATTTCATTGGTAATTGGCATTAATTAAATAACTCTTCATATATTTTCTGTTTAAATAAGTGTTGAAATTATATGGATTTTTAATAACGATGAAAAAGATTCTAAATAATCCCTTTGAACGTTATTTTAATTAAAGTTAATTGTATTTTATTGGAACTGCTAGTAACAAGGATTTAATTCAAATCAGATAAACTTTATTTGGCATCTGTATTAAATTCTTCATTTCTTATCAGATATATAAATTGAATACTTTTATCGTTCTACAGGAAAGGCTTAGAAAATTGGAGAAGGTACAGAAAAAGAGACTCAGTGAGGTTTATAGGTATGTTGTTCTACTTGTAATGTCTTGTTTCAACTTTATGTAACATAATAAAGTTTCTGAATAAGATGCATTTTTTAAAATTTATATTATGTACAATAACTTACATCTACTGTATTTCTCATTTCACGTGTTATATTTATATAGATAGAATTTATGTTTTTAATGTATGCCTTTTGTAACTTTTTGAATGAAAATGATGTAGAAAAAACATAAATTTGCTAAGGTAAACCTTTTAATCAGAACCATAAATAAAGGAGTATCTATTTTGAATTTTAATTACCTACTGGTTTCATAAGCTTATTTATGATATATATATTCTTATATCTCAAAATTGTGCAAATATCCCAATATTTCTTATGTATTTTTCCCTAGAGATGTAGTTTCTAGATTTTTGCTTTTATGTAATCCTTGTCTGCCGAGTGATATTTTGTTTTCCAAGATTACAAATCACATTTATTTTTGCATTACTTATTTTAAATATTTATGTTTCTTTATTACTGCAAACTTTATTTATAATGTATTAGAGTTCATTACCATTGCCCTGCAGTTATTTAATGAGAATTGTTCTTGGGGTATTTTTTATTACTTTTTAATTTAACCCTAAAATAGTTTCTCATTTTAGCAATCTTGTAAATTGAGATGAAACCTGATAGATGGGAGATAAGGATATTCATTATATCAATTAAATGCAAATTCATCTTTAATTTCTTTTTTTCTCCCCCCCCCTTTCTTTCTTTCTTTCTTTTGAGTTTACTGAAAAGTGTAGTTGTTTTAACAGTTAATTTGCGAGCACATTTCATATAGCTTATAAAGCTGGTTTTACTGTATTTTGCAAAGTTGTAAATAAACAGATGTCAGTCTCATAAGAGAAAGAACCTTAGACATTTTTAAAACGATATAACATTGAATTGTGTCTGAGTATTATATATATATATATATATATATATATATATATAAATTTTTTGGTTGATAAGTAAGTAATCCTTGGTTTTCAGAACTTCTAATATGTGTTCAGTAAATCTGAAAAGGAAGTAATTTTTTTATGATTTCACATATTGTACACAACTTAGTTTTTCAAGTATTTCCCTAGTGTGATTCTGTTCTTTTTTAATTTCCCACTCCTTCACCTTTTCATTCTGATATTGGTTTTCATTTTTAATATTGTGTAGCTGAATTCAATTTTGGTGTGCTTAAAGCTCTGAGCAAAATGTGACTCAGGTTTTATTCTAATGAATAAAAGCCATAAAGCAAACAGTGTAGTGTTAAGTGAAATGAGAGACTGTATTGTAAAAAAAGTCTTTAGAATCCATAGATTTTTTTTAAAAAAAATACTTTTAAAAAACGTTAATTAACACTACACTGCTATTTGATTTGTCCCAGCATCATTTGAATTCAAAAGTATCCTAGGAATTCAATAAAATTCTTGATATTTTACTTAGAGAGTTTCTAATTTAACAAAATAATCAGGATCCCACAATTTAATCTAAATTATAAATTTATTTTCACATTGATAAATTTCATAGTTAAAAGGGAGAGAGAGTGAGAAATATTTATTGTCACAAAACTTTTTGGGCCGAGGGCAAATTATATGTTATTCAAAGAAATTAATGTTTATGTTTATAAGGAATAAAAAAATCTGTTAAATTCATTTTGAATCTGAATAAATTTGCATAGAGATTATTTTTTTAATATTATGGTATACTTAACATTTAAAAAAAAAGTCTAACTGATGGCATCTTTTGAATTGTGAATCAACTCAATCTGATTCACTTCAACAGGTTTTCCCCCTTCTTTTTTTAAAAAAATATTTTTTAAGGCTATTGAAATTTCTGCAATTACAATTTAAAATCTATATTTGTTCCCTTTTCTCACAGAATAAAAAGTTTAAAAAGTGAAATAAAGAAAGAGGCTAAAGAAACTCAGAAGAAAGTAGAAAGAAATATACAGAGACGAGCAGAGAAAATGTTCAAACCAAGAACTCTTAGCAAATATAAATATGAAAATCCTGATTTGGAAGTGAATCTTTCTGAGGAACTGGGGGATTCTCTGAGAACCTTAAAAGTAAGTAGGTTTCTGTAATGTTCAGTAAATACTGTTACATTATCTATTATAATAAAAATGCAGCTCGAAATGCGTTGCTAAGCGCAAAACTAGAGAACGGCTCGACCGATTCGGCTAATTTTTATTTTAATATTTTCGTTGAGACACGAGGATGGTTCTTACGGAGAGAAAAAATGAAAAAACTGCGAGGAAAATAGTTAAAACGACACTTTTCTTACTTTCCCGCCAAAAATCTTCATTTCCTTCCCCCACACCGAGTGAGATAGCAGGAAGTAATAAATTATGATTTGTTTAGAAAGAGATACGCGAAGTCAGTTGGTTTTCATTCATAGATAACGGGAAGTTTAAAAAAGAAAGAAAATACTTGCTTTTATGCAGCTGATTATACTGATTAAAAACATTCTTCTCAACGGCCGTGAATATCTTTTTCTTCGTTTTTATTCGATGATTCATTTTTTAATATTGCTATTGATTGTGTTCTGATATAAAGTTTTTTTGTTATTCTTACGGATAAAAATTCTTTTTTTTTATGAATGAGACATTAAGAGCCCTTAATGTTTTAATGTTATTCTTAAAAGGATTTATATATTAAACGATTCTTTTTTATTAATTTTTTTTGGTGTTTAGTCTGTATGGATATTTTATCTATTCCTGCTCAAAATAAAGTCTAGGCAACGAAGAAAAAAAATAAAAGGAAAAAAGGGTTTGTAGGAAGAAAAGTTATAAAGAAAAAAAAAATATAGAAAGAAAAAAAAAGGACTTGCAGAAAAAAAAGAAGGGAAAAAAAGAAACGAAGGATGTGTGTGTCACTATTATTTCCTCTGAGCGCGGCATTTTCCAAGCTGTTTTTAAATTTTCACATGTCTTGAAAACCAACTGTTGTTAGCGTTGTGTAACTGTTGTTAGTGTAACTTTATTTGTTTAGTGTGTTTACATTTAGACCCATGCCACCTATAAGACGCGGGCGTAGCAATTTGGGCCGTAGAACTAGAAATGCTACAAACCAAGCTAATTTTCAATCTACTTGGACTGCACAACAACTTGAAGAACGAAATGAAATTGAAAGGATTAGAATATTAGAATCACGTGCAATGCGTCGTGTTCAAGCTACTTTCAATATTTCACGTGCGGCATTCAGCTACGATGTTTCAATTGACTACAGTTCCTACCAATGCGTTGCTATTGGATCTATGAACTTAGTTTGCCCTCATTGTAAGGCATTGAAATATAAAAATGAAGCAAATGGATTGTGTTGCGCAAATGGCAGAGTGAAATTAGTGCCATTGGCCACCAGAGCCATTGTACTCATTGGTTTCAGGAATTGGTACGAATTCCATACACTTCCTTGCAAACATACAAAAATATAATAACTGTTTCCAAATGACTTCCTTTGGGGCAACAAATATATTTCTTGACAATTTCATGCCAACTTTTAAGGTAACAAGACTTATTTTAATTTTTATCACGTCAGAACATGATTTGTTTTTGGGAGGAGGGTTTTTACGTCAATATAAATCCGTAGGCGAAAAATAATTTTTTTAAAAAAATCAACTTTTAATAACATGTTGCCATTGCATTTATGAAAGCTCTGATTTTTTTATAATGACTACAGATAATAAAACCTAGAAAAATACCATTTTCAGCACGTGATTACATGAAATGAAATAAATTGGAATAAATGGGATATTTTTTGTAAACAATAAATGCAAAATGTAACTTGCATGAGGTGCTTGGCCGTCTAAAAAATTATGTTCTGACAGGATACATGCATAGCAGATTTCATTATAATCTTTTTATTTCTTTTTGTAGTTTTTGTGTACAAATTATAACTTTTCTGTTTAATTTTCAGATACAAGGTCAAATATATCACAAAGCAGGTTCGTTGTTGCCGGTGTTAGATTTATATTGATTGTGTTCTGATAAAAAAAATTGTTTTATTGTTGTTGTTCTTAGGGATAAAAATTCTTTTTCATACATTAATGAGGCATTAAGAGCTCTTAATGTGTTTATTTTATTCTTGAAAGGATTTATGTATTAAACGATTCTTTTTATTTTCTAAGTGCTATGAAGCACGTACGTACGTTATTAGGCTACTAAAGCCCAATAATTTGAGACAGTACGAAGTCTGTCGGGGCAGCTAGTTAATAATAAATAATAATTTAAAAAAATTAGTCCATGTATGATGGCATCATATTACAGTAATTCTAAAAAAAGATTCAAACTAATTTTGAGTTTTGTTATTATTATTACAGCCAGAAGGAAATCTACTTGAGGACAGATATAAAAGTTTACAGAGAAGAAATATTATTGAACCCAGAATTAGACAAAAGTAAGTGTTGCATATTTCTAGAATTTTATCTCCCTGCTTGAAGTTTCTTTCCCACTATTTTAATTTTTTATTCTTACTTTGGATAACTAATAAAATATTTTTCCTTTTCTAGATTCCAAAGAAGATACAAACTTAAG
Source organism: Argiope argentata (assembly GCA_026289955.1). Classification (NCBI taxonomy): domain Eukaryota; kingdom Metazoa; phylum Arthropoda; class Arachnida; order Araneae; family Araneidae; genus Argiope; species Argiope argentata. The sequence continues at coordinate 195,425 of JAOUZG010002382.1, read as the reverse complement.
GTCCAAGTTAAGAGAAGTCATAGGGATTTTAAATAGCTGTGTAAATTTCCATGAAATAAATTATTTTTAAATTCCTGCATTTATTTTTATCTTAAGCCTTGCAACAGTATGGTTGCTTTTCTTTCCCATAAATACCTTTGATATGACAGATGAACTAATGAAAAGAGGTATATCAGTGTTTATGGTTTCTGTGAAACACAAAATTGAATTTCAGCAATAAATTTTTATCTACAGCTGTTAATATATACAGAAAAAAAAATTTACAAAAATTCCAATTCTTTTGTTTAAAAAGTATTCAAACTATCCAACAAATAATTGTTACGGAAAAAAATAAAAATTCATCACATAATTTTGTTATTAAGAATTGCTTGAATGAAAATTGTTTGTGTAAGAAAACTCCCAAAAAAGCACAAATATTACCATTAGTTCCCAAACTTTAAAATGGTTAAAAATGGATGTTCTCAATATATGATTTTTTATATTTATAAATACAGATTTTTATTCTTGGAGAGGGAAAGAAAGTTTTAAAACATGGATGAGAATATGTGTTATCAATGAATGTATTAACGATTTCACTCTAAATTTCTAAACTAACATATCTCCTTTCAGATATAAATACTTGCAGATTAATAAAAAAATATTAATGTATTGAAAGTCATAGAATATTTGATCTTAAAATTTGCTAATTATACAAGTATTACAAAACAGAAAAAGATTTAGAATTAGAAAGGTACAAGATTAAGGTGGTATTAAAAGCAGAAGCTATTGCAACTGAAGTTCTGATATGAATTTCTTAAATATGTCTTGAATGCAAAAATTAATATTTTCTTCTAAAAAACTATGCTTTTTATTAAAATTTATTGTGAAATTAAAAAAAGATATTAAATTATAATGTGATTAAAACTAATTAAATTATTAAAGCATTATAAAATTGCAATATACACCCTCACTTAATAGAAATTAAATGTGAGCAAAGATAATAAGAGATAATAACAAAAATAAATAAGAGAATTTTGTCTCCAGCTTAGCAGAAAGGGATCCATCTCTTGGTCTTGCTCACATGAGAAACCTGTTTGAACTGATAAGTTTCCTTTTTCACCACTCCAAGGTGAGAGAGTTGCAAGTGAATTTTGATGGTCCAACATGCTTCCAGCTATTAAATTTGTTTGAAAGTTAAATGAGTGATTGAGATAAAAATGTTTGAAATAATTTATTATTAGTAAGGTCTTTTACCTGGGGCATTTAAATCATATTTTACCAATACAAAAATCAACTAATGGTTATTCAGATTTTAAAAATAGATGTTTTATTTTTATTATTATTTAACTCTTAAATCAGACTGTCCTTTTCCTTAAATTGTTAAATTAAGCCCGTTTTCTGTACCTCTTGTCTTCTGTGTATAGAAACATTCCATATTGTATAAGAATACTTTTCATAATTTACAAAATTAGAACCTAATGCATGAATGTATTTAAACAAGTTTAAATATAAAAGAACATTGCAATAAAAGGTAGTCCTTAAATTGCATAAGCTGAATAATAAAAAAACGCATTCAATTTTTGAATCTAAAAAATAAATAATAGGTAAAGTTGAAGGCTTGATACCAAAAATGGATCAAGATCTGGTGTATATTATGCCTATGATAAATCCCTTATATTGGTGTGGTACAAGAATTTGAAGAGGGAATGCCAGTTTAGGTGTTGCCCTAAAATAGTCTTAATGTTATTCCAAAACAGGGTGCTAATATAGGTAAACACAAGTAAAGTTGCGATTAGAAATTATTACTCTATTCTTTTAATTTATAACTTATGGTAAAGTTCAATATTACTTTTTTATTGCAGTTGCAATATTTGTAATTGGGAAAAGCATGCAAAAATTAACTACTAAATCAATGCTAAACAATTTTTGTGTATCTATACAGTATTAAAGCTATTTATCTGAAATTGCATTGCATACCTATAAAATCAGAAATAAAAGAATAATAAATTTGATGATATTCAATACTACAGATGGAATTTGTGAAGAATGAGTTAGATAATTACTTTAAGTGATAAGTGTTGTAATTTACAAAATTGAAATGTTTGATAAAAGCCATGGAAACAGTTTTATTTCAGTTGTATCATAAAGGAGATTACATATAGATACAAGTTTGTAATATTGCTTTCTAGTGCAATTAATCCCATTTTAATGCAATTAGTTTTACAAATAGTTCTAATGTAAATCCAATCAATGAGCTCTTCCTTGGTAATTGCTCATTCAGATGCTAGTGATCCTTTTATAAGCCTCTGTACCCAGCTTCAGAAACTATAAAAACCAGTTGTTTAGTCTATTCAGTTAGCCATATAGTTCTGACTGAGTCAAAATTGAATTAGCAGTTGGATTCATCTCAAGCAAATAGATGGTAGTGAGAAGCCGGAGAGATGTTAATATTCATGAAAAGTCTTTCTTCTCTACGCTTAGTGTTATTGCAGTTTTTACTGCCAATTTTCTGTTGTTTACTACAGAATAATATATTCATTATTATTGAGACCATTTAATAGTTATTACCGTAGACCTGTTGATTTTCAGATCCTCCTCATAACTGTATTATAATAATGTTAATGATTCAACTGAAATGAAGATAATTTTTATTTACATCACTTTAAAAAAGAATACACTGCTTATTAAATATCATAGTCAATAATAAATAAAAATATAATATGATAGGAATTGAATTTTATTTTTAAATAAGCAATCTCACAATTAGTTGTAGAAGATTTCTACAAAACAGCTAATGCCAACTGTAGAGAAAAACTATACATACATTGAAGCCATTAGCTATAGTAATGTTAAATGCAACATATTAAAAAAAATAATACATTTTTAAAAATTCAATAAGATTATACAAGTTTTTAACCAAGAATACATTTTCTTCAATACCGAACATTCAACAATAAATGTATACATGAATAACAATTCTTATTTATAGAATTACCTAGAAACATCAATATGAAAATCAGGATCTTTCTTTTTTGAGCCTTCTCCAAAGCATGAACTGGTATTGTCATTTTTTGTTTTATCTAGCATACTAGAGAGGAGGGCAGATTTCCACTCTTCTTCAGGTACTAATGTTGCCCACTGTGGCAAATTAGATTTTGGTAACGTGATGCTTCTCATTACAGATTTGATTGTTTCAATGTGATCTAAAAAAATGAATTCAAGTTATTGTCAAGAATATTGGGATAATTTCTTGCCTTTGTAAATATGATTAAATTAATTATTGGCAATTATAAAAAATAATAATTAATGCCAAGTAAAAGTTAAAGGATATTCAAACTATTAAGCTGAAATGTTTTAAATATGTTTTGTACATGATTTATCAATCCTTATATTAGTTTTAAAATTCACTCTTAATTTTAACAACAATGGTGTAATATTATAAATCTGCATGTGAATATAAATTACAAAACTAAAGCAATGAATAGTATTCATATAAACAAAGAAGTTTTTTAATTTATTAAAATTAGAAAAAGTAAAGTAAATTGGGTTTTCTGCAGTAATATATTTAAAAGATATTAAGAGAATATAAATATAATTTTTAATTAAAATTTTGAAGAAAACAAATCTGCTAGTCAAGAACTATATGCCAAATTTAATAGCTTAAATAAAAAATCTGCCTTATAACATGTAAAATGTGTAATCAAGGCTTTAAAAATACTCTTAAAGCAAACAAAATTTGCAAGCAGTGACTAATGGAAAGTAAATGCGCAGTTAAATTGGTAAAAAGATAATAGTAATATTTTAGTAAACTTTTAAGGGTATTTTTATGTATATTTCATGCAAATATTTTTCATCTATTATTGGATATGTATTCTTGCATGTTAGAAGGATATTAAACATTTTTTTTCTTTCGTTAATCAAGAATAAATTTTCAAAATAAATAAAGACATACAAAGCAATCCTAAAACCTAGATTCTGCTTTAAGTTATTTTTTCTATCCTACCTAAGTTATTGCTTAATTTTTAGTATACCAAAGAATTATATAAATTAACTTAATTTTCATTTTATTCATTCTTAAACTGCATAGAGTTAATGCTTGACCAAAAATAAATATATAAGTATAATAAAATATGCATTATTTCATCGTTGATATTCTATTTTAAAATCTGGGGATGAAAACCATTTTAAATTTAAAAACATAGTGAAATTATCTTTTCCTCGTCCTTCGTATTACCAAGCTCCATCCATGCATTTTAAACATCCCTATATCACCGAAGTTAGAACATTTTAAATTTACAACTACAATATCACTCTTGAATGATTAAAAGTTGAAGCAGAAGTGCATTCAAATGAAATAAGTTGTTTTCACAGCTTTTATAGAGAAAAATTAAATTTCAAGATTTGGTTATTGAAATGTTTTTATAAATAATAACACTTCATAATGTTTCAAACAATGAAAAGTATGCAAAAACATGCTTAAGAAAACTTCATGTATTATGACATTCTAGAAAATTATGTAAATCAAATTCACCTTCGTCCATTTTTAAATCTTTTTTCATGTCCCCTTTTGAATCTGAAGTCATTACTTCATGAGGTGGAGCCTAGTAAATAAATAAATTTTAAAAAGACAAATCTTTTATAGAATCAGAACACAATCTAAAAACCAAAAACTTGCAAACTAGAAAATTATATTCCATTCTAACTAACTGAGAATCACAGATGAAAGCACATTTGTTATTTTAGATACAGATTATCTACTTTGTGTAGTTTGGTAATAAACAAATATACTAAATAATAGCTAATATTATAAAAAACAAATAATTATTTCATCATAACAAAATTAACCTGTTAATAATCAAAAATGCTATCATTTGTCATTGTATTATATTTATATGTTCTTAAATGGCAACATGATTTGAAAACAAATAAAAATCATTAAGAATTTCTGAAATATTTTTGACTAAGAAAAATTAATTGCTGTTGTTATTTTTTAATGATTTTCTATCAAAAAATAGAAAGTATTTCTGCCATTTTACTCTTTTGTGCAAGTAGATAAATATTATTTTTGTAATTTTTAGCTCAATTCAGCACATATTAACTTCATTTTAAAATATATTTCCCGATCCCATTCCACTTTTTCTATTCCAATTAATTCAACAGCAGCTTTATAAAAAATGCTTCAATAAGCAGTTTACATGCTCTGCTCTAAGTGAAGAGACAAAAAAATGTCAGTCAAGCAAATTCTTTTTGAAAGATTCCTATGACTTCATTACCTGGGTCAACACGAGTAGAAAATCTCAATTATAATCTCACAGTATATAATCACAGGAAAAAATTTTCATTAGCTTTTCCTCTGTGTTGGTGTGCTCATTGCTTACACATAAATCATGCCTTCTATGATGTAATAAATCAAAGTTATAAATTCAAATTTTAATTCTATGTATTCGGCCATGAAAGTGCTTAAGAAATTACGTTTATATATGTGTAACTCACAAATGTATGCAAATTTTTTAACATGGCAAGTTTAAATTTTTTTTTGTATATAGCAATGCATATTTTAAACTGGGATTTCTTATTGGCTGAATATGTCAAAAATTTGATATTGATCTACAATTTTCTGAATAAATCACATACAAAAAAGTTATTAAGCCATTTCATCTGCTATTAAATTACTGAGGGTACTTATGGATATTTATGGTCTCTGGTGTTCTCGACTATTTTCAAATCATGCCAAGACTACTTAGCTGTATTGTATATAAATAATATATATATATATAGAGAGAGAGAGAGAGAGACTGCAACCATATTGATGATATTTGTTTTTTGTGATCATAAATATCAACAAGTACCTTTTCATGTCAATGGATAGAAAATCAAACAATCTTTTACAAAAAAAAAAAAAAAAAAAAAAAAACTTTAAAAAGTTAATGGAAATCTAAAACATACAAGTTAATCAAAATCTTGAATTGGAATTTTTGACAACATTTTCTTTTTTTTAAAAGAAAATACCTTTGTTCTTGCATAAGAAAGTCAAAGAATTGTCCCCTATTTTGGAAACTTATAAAAAAGGTAAATTTCTAAAGCAAATCCTACAGACTAATTTTTTTATGTGTATGGAGATGCTAAAAATTTCCCAGTAAAGTTACATAATTTAGGATATTAATTATCATATAATGACAAAAATGAATACACACACATACACACTACTACTATTATAAATTTTTAATGAATGATGTTAGTCAATTGTGTCAGAACAGCTGAACAAAATTGGATTAAATTTAACACAGAGATAGATTACAATCTATAATAGGACACAGGCTACTATTTCTCCCAGTTAGATAAAAGGTTATTTTTTTTTATTAATTAAGGTCTAACTTTCCAGCCAAAAATCTTCATTTCCCCACCACCAAATGAATAAGACCAGCTTGTTCTTTTCCTACACTAGTGAGATCAGAAATTTCAAATGATTTCTTTGTGATTGATGCATTTAAAATTAAACACTGTTAATTAATTTGTCTTTTGGATTCATTGTTTGAATTAAAATCTATATTGCATTATCCCAACTGTTGTAAAAAATTCATGCATGAGCAAAATGCTCTGATTGTCAACATCTGTATTTTCAATGAGTAAAGACGATTTTATTTTGGCTAGACTAATCATCAAAACAAGTTTGAATCATTGGTCTGTTGTTTTGTTTAATTTTAGGTACACAAAGTAAATAAATTGTTTTTAGGTTAGTCATGTGGGCTAAGCTTTGATATACAACCATTAAGTGCTATGTGAGATAGGTAATCTATCAATAGCACTTTGTTTGGGTTTTACTTAGCTGATTTTTTTATATTACTGTAATTTGTTCATCCCTGTTCAATTCCCTTGATTTTTTCAAGCTGTATTTATTCCTTTTGTCTATTTTCATTATTTTTAATTAAATTTCTTTGTGATCATTCTACATTTAATGATTTTTTTCCATATCTCCATTAATTTTCACCAGCATTCATTGAAACCTTACGATTGGAAACATTATTACTGCTGTTTGTGTCACATTTAGCCATTTTGATAAAATCTAGCAAAAAAAAATTTTTTTTTTCTGAAAATTGATTTCAACAGCACTATAATGATACAATTTGGTAACACTTTACATTGTAATCAGACCGTCAGTTCTCACACACACACATCAAAATTTCCCCACATACGAAGTTGCGAGTAAAAGCTAGTTAAAAAAGCTTACATAATACATTATTTAACTGTTGTTAAAACAATCAACAGCTATAAATCAATATGTAAATGAATTAATTTTAATGCTAAACACTTTTCGCTATTTAACTATGGTAATAAAATGTTAAATATTCTTACTGGTAACAGCAAAGATGAACTTGATAAAGTAACACCACAGGCCATCATTTCTTCATCATGTAAAAAATTGCTATCCTATACAGAAATAAACAACATTACATTGTGATTTATACTTAAGATAAAAAGTAAATCTGAATTATAAAGCAAAAGTTGGAAAGTAATAAAGTGATTAAGTATTAAAGTTGAAATACTATTTCAAATGAAAAATGTCCCCTTTTTTGTATATTTTATTTCTGCGTAATATTATCAATGCAGTTTAATTGCAATGTAGTTTAATTGCTTGAAGAAGTATCACATTACACATGTTAAATATGCGATAATTTTTTCTGCTCCAATTTTAGAAATTATTAAATATTAAATTTACAATGGTTAAATTGAATGCTATTTAAAGAAATGTTGACTGCAAGAATAGAACAAGCTGGACAGTGGCTTAAAATTGTTTCTTCTAAGAAAATTGACATATGTTAATTAAAAAAGAAAAAGTAACAGATACAAATTTTATACCATATAAAATTTGATTTGAGAGATAGTAAAAAAATTATCCACTTCATATTTTTAAAAAGTGTAACCTAAAATAAAAATTGTAATATGAAATACCACAATTTTTATTTTAGGTTACATGCCTACTGTAGTTGCTAAGGTATTTTTCCATCAGCCAGACTTAACAAATAATGTAGAATTCCACAAAATTTCTTTGGCAATTTTTTGCTGCCACTCAGCTAATGGAAAAGTACCTTGCAAATCTTACAATCATATCAAATGGTTTTCCATCTTTCTAACATTTTCTGCTTTTACATAATCTAATTATGTAAAAACAGATCAAATATCCAACAAAAATAGGATAAAATATTCTTCAAAATTTCAAAATATAACTTAAGAAAGTAAACAGATTGTCTATTACTTTATTTTTAGTATAATCTGCCTGTACAGAATTTAAACTTTTCGATTTAATGGTGTGGAAGCAAATTTCAATTGAAAAGAATTATTCGTAAATTTGAATTGATTAGAGTTTGCCATCAGACTGTAAGTCAATATTTTCCAGAATCAATTAAAACCTTTTCTCTTCCAAAACTCCCAAAAACTTTCAATAAAAGTAGCAAAAGTATCTTCCCTAATTTCTTAAAAGTTTGGTGTTTGTAAAGGCACCTAGCCACACATTATGTCAGCCTTACACTAAATACATCATTCAGTTGTGTTCAGATTAATGTGATCTCTAATGTAGGGCCCTTTTGGAAACAGGATTCAAATGGAAAAAATTTTTGCACTCAGCCAAAAGCCAGGCCCTGCAAACTTATCCAAATTATGCAAGTAGTGGAAATACTTTGTTATCTTAAAATTTTTTTTTTCCTCCTCCTTCAATTCACTTAATATATTTAAGCATGCTGTTTTCAAAACAAGTTCACTGCAAAATGTATGAAAAAAAAAATCTTATACCATAAAGTTTACATACTTCATAAAATTTACAAAAAAAAAAAAAAAACATCATTGTTAATAAAAGTAATTTTAATATCATAGTGACATTTAATAAGAATAAATTTCCTGAATTAATAAAATATATTGAAACTATTTTCAATTGATTTTCGAAGTCACAAATTTCGATGTTAAACAGAAAAAACAATGAAAAAAAAAATCTTTGAAATTTTTACTTCGTCCATATCATCACTGTGGTTGTCAAAACAGTTCTCAGGATCTTGTGAAAGTGGTTGGTAACCATCATGGTCTTCATCATCGGAATAACTGTCTGAATCGCTTACGAAGTTGGCAGAAGGTTCATTTGAATTATTCTCTGCACTGTCAGCTGGAATTTCATTTGGAAAAGGAATAATAGGTGCCATCTTAGGCTTTTACTGTTAATTACAGATTAAGTATCTAATACATAAATTATAAGCTTGATATTCCTAAAGAAGAAATAATCAAAAGGAACAGAAATTCACACACACCTATTACAGAATATTTTGGTTTGTTTTTCTCTATAGTTACATATGTTGCCATTTAGAAGCAAAATTTTACAGAAAATTTTTATCTTGCAAGTAGAGATGGCGAATAATTTACGAACGGTTATTATATAAGCAATATTTAAAAAATGTCAGTGATCAATGCTTTTTAACCCTTAATAACCTAGAGTTTCAATTTTGATACCAATCTTTTAAACCGAATGTTCACATTACTATTAGTTTTTTTTATAGGTTGGCTGTACGTATTTTAATGTTGTATAATATTCTTTCTAACAAAATTAAAACACACAGTAACACACAGCAAACACAGTAATATTAAAAATAAATCACTTTCGTAAATCAGGCTACTAAGGGTTAAAGAGAATAGCAATTCAAATCCTTGATTTTACTTTATTTGTGATATTTCGATTAATGGTCCTAGATCATGATAGAAAGTATCGATACAATCTGTCCAATGGGGTCAATTCATGTGACGTAAAAGTCACATATGAACTTCTGCGCATGGCATTTAATTCTTCATCCGCAATGCCTTCTTCGATTCGATGAGTCTGCCATTAACACCCTCCACCAGTATGAAGCGGATTTTTTGTTTAAATTTGTAGTTAAAAATTTTTGTCATTTTCTTTAATCTTATTAAAAGATTAAATACTGATGTGCTGCTGGATCCTTTAATGCGAAACACAAGAATTATTGTCATGATAAAATGCTTTTTTTAGTTTCCTTTCAACAATCCTGACTTCGGTTGCTAGTTTTGGAATAGAAGGTTGTTATTTTCGAAGTCGGCAATATATGCCGTTTATTTTGAAGAATTCATTAAGCGTGTTTTCATTTTACTAAATACAAAATAAAAAAAAATGAAACCTAAAACTGTTCCAGTAATTTTTTAGAAAACCCTCTTGAAGGAAAAGAAATCGGTAGGCGATTTGCTGTCAAAAATAAATGAGGACAATTAAGCAAAATCGCCAGTGCATTTCTAATTTTCTTTATCAACATTTGATGAAATTCAAGTAACAGGCGATAACAACTGGGCGTTGTTAGGCGCACTTTTCAAAACTCGCCAAATCTCTGCGCTGTTGCGTATTCTCCCATGGAGAAATGAAACCATCCAAGAGAATGCAGAATTCCAAATGGCTCCCGAGATTTGGCGAAGTGGAAGGGCGATTCTATGGATTATTAGATGAAATTTTCTGATAATTTTAAATATGCTTTGAAGACTTTAAAATGTTTACATGAATATTACTATGCATTTCTCCGACAAAATCTTATCTAAATTTAATTGATGTAAATAAACAAACATCTGTTGTATATATATATAACAACCACTATAATGCTAATTCAGGTAGAAGTGAATAAATTTCTTAAAGATTTATTAAATAAATGAATATTTTACCAACTACAGAAAGTCTAATTTTCTTATTTACTGTTACCAGCATTTATAATTGATGTATTGTAGTAAAAGTGCTCTTAATTTGATAAATTGAATGCTACATACTATAATGTTACTTTTTCTGTTCTGTTCCTTGTTAAATTAAGTACTGGAATTTCAAATGAATTTTTAACTATTTTGCTTGAAATTTAAGATTTTACTATTTCAAGGTATTTTAATTTTGTAACAAATGTTTTGTATGAAAAGTTGAAATTGTTATTTATATTTTTTCCAAAGTCATTAGTTATTGAAATCATGACAAAATAGTTTGGATTTTATAAATAAAAACCCCGGGGTCATTACTGACTGCACTGAATTTCCTATATAGAAACCTAGAAATCCCACAGAACAGCAAATGATTCCAGTTTTTATAAGAAAACAAATATTTTAAAAGATATGATAGTTGCAATGCCTTCAGGAGCTGTCAGCTTCATATCACCATTATACTGTAGTAGCATATCTGACAAGTAAATTTTTATTAAAAGTCATGTGATGTATTACAACTAAATGATGTTGTGGTGGCAGATAAAAGTTTTCAAATCGGACAATAGGGGATTTAAATTGAAATTTTTTTTAAAACGACTGTATTCAGTTTAATATTACTGAAGGAATTGATAATTACAAGATACCTCATATAAGGTAAAAGTAGAAAGAGCCATTTCAACAGTTAAAATTCACAAATATTTTGCAGGGGCAGTCCTTTATACATGTCTTTATAATATCAATTTAGTATTTTATATTACTAGCATTTTGTATAACTTTCCAAGACTATTAATTAACATCGAATAATTTTTGTATTTAAGTGTTTGGCATTATAATAAAATGCATTTTGAGGTTTTACTTTTTAAATATGAACGATAAAGCTTTCTTTACCTTTTAATTGTTCGAATTATTTTGTTATTACTATGTAATCAGATCCAATAATTGAAGTACAAAATAGATGGTCCCAGAAATCATTATTACTAGTTTTCTAAATTTATTTGCTGATTTTAATGCATTCAAGGTGAATTTATGTCAAGCAGCTGTTTCTATAGTTAAAATAAAATATTATTAGTTTCTTTATTTAAACTGAAATGGATTATTATCATAATATCATGCTATACTATTGTGCGCCTCAGTGTTTTCTGTTTTAAAAAATGTGTCTTTTTAATGAAAATTTTCTGTAGCAGTAATTATTATACATTTTTTGTTTCCAACTTTCTTTTTACATAGATGTTTCTTTTTTTACCTCTGTTTCCTTAGCATATTGATTATGAATCATAAAATTCTATAAAAGCATAAAGTGTTTCTTCCAACTCCTCTTTATATCCTGTTTAACTTTTATATTTCTATATATCATGACCTTGTTCTTGTTTATTAAATTTACTGTATTATATGTTTTTTTAATATCTATTCAGTGTAATTTTTATCAATATAACTTTAAAATTTAAAAATACATATCAGAAATGTTCTTCTTTAAAAGTATATTGCTTAACATTACAATATTTTTATCGGTGAAAAAAAATAAATGCTGTTCTGTATCTAGGATGTTTCTGTTGAATAATATTTTCATCATTTACTGTGGCATTCTTGTCATACTATGTTTATATTTTTTTGTATTTAGAAAAAAAATGTAAATATACAATTTTTAAGTTGTTTCTTTTCAATACTTGAGAACCTTGAAACATCCATTTGGTCATATTTTTTAAATAAATATCAAATGTATTTTATCCATATTTGTTTGTAATGTGTAAATAAAAATTATGAAGGCATAATTTTACTTGTTTGTCCTTTAATGATTTCTATAAATTAAAATGAAATAATTAAATCATAGGTTGCATAGATTTTTTAAAAAAATGGTATCTATACCTTTCATAATTAAAAATTGTAAACAAAATTTATTCTATATATAAAAATTTGTTTCCATGTTCTTTCTTCTGAAAAATCCAAAAAAAAAAAACCAGTGTCAATATTAATACAAATCATTACTTAAGAAAAAAATGTAATAATATTATTGGTGAGCTTCAAAATCTTAACTTATCCAAGAGTAATAATTATTTTAAAGAACTATATTCATTAAAATCAACATAAAATGACATTTAAATAAAATTTTAAAAAAGTATGTAATTTTTCAAAAATACTGTCATAACTTTTTGTCAAAATGTATCCTTCGAACAAAAAAAAAGGATATGGGAAAGGAAAGAATAAAAGCATAGCAAACTAATTAAAAAACGATATTAATTAAGTAGGCAAAAACAATAATTGAGTCAAAAATACTAATTGAAATTTTAATATAAGAAATTATATTAAATTACTACCAAAGTTTGGTAAAATTCAAAACATAATTTTTAAAAAATGAAAAGTTTTTAACAATTACTCGACCAGCGCATCATTCAACTGCAATGCTTTCATCAACGTTATCGGCAGACATTCTGACATGCGCAGAACAAATGAAAATTGAACAGAATCATTTTGTTTGGTACCTAACCCTAGTAGCACACAAATATTGTTTAATATCGCACAATATTTTGCTACAGGATGTGATATCTGGGAACACTTGACCCATGAATTAACCGCATTAAAGCTAAGGAGTGAGAATTCAGCCATGGATAGGGAAAACCTTTTACACAATGGCCAAAGTTCCAGGAAAAGACACTCCTCCTTTCCAATTGTTGCGGGACTTACTGGTCAAAAGCAGAATTTCTGGTTTCACAAAGAACCTTGTGCATGCTTTCAGTCTGGAACCCTCTTTCTTCTCACATGTGGTTTTCCGTGGTTATTTGATGTCAGCTAGTTTTATTGACAATATGCCGAAAGCTTCTGATCGACTAGATCGGGCCAAGAATGGGTCAGATTACGATTTATATAAGTGACAGAGACTAACGACGACATAAGTTATACTTCCTCTACTATGCCTGATAATGACTATTGCTGGAAGAAATGAGCTGCTTATAGTGCATGCATCAGATTTCTTTCACACGATCTGTGCATCGGCAGATATAGCACAATTTTCCCTCTCTTTCGGTTTTCTGAGGTTCTCTAGTGTCTGTGAAGAGCTTCCCGAAAACTGTTGGTAAACTGGATAATCGAAATAACCCGGAAACTACAAGAAAGAGGAAAGTATGCCATGTCTGAAAATGCACAGGCTTCAGATGTCCAAAATAAAATACTTATTTACTTTTTTCCTTAAAGAGGTTTAAGCAGACATTCTATGCTGCGAATAAATTCCATATGATATATCCCATAAATGGATATGAAGCCATAGTTACTGCCATATATTTAATATTTTTCCATGACAAATGTTTCGATATTCACATAATAAAATTGTATGTGCTCAGTTAAGGTGAGAAATTCGCTGCCGCTAAAGAATGGCAGTTTTTAAAAACATGTATGACTTATTTTTCAGTTCTTTTAAAAATAAAAGTGATATTTTAAATAAATTGTTACTGATTAATTTCTCATCATAGATATTTAAATACATATTGGTTAATCCACAGAAATTCATCCATGCTTGCGAATACTTTTGTAAATGTGTAACAGAAATCGTAAATGTTGGCATAATGCATATATCAATGATTTTTATACATCATCAGTAATATGGTTGGAAGTGTGGTTAAACCCCCCCAGTTTTATTCATTAAAATTTCTATTATATAATTCATTATTTTCAATACAACGTGATATTGGACTTGCAAGGACAGGGCACAGGGTTGAAATCTGAGTCCAGGAAGAGATTTAATATTAATGATAGCATACATTTATAATGCTCATTCATGAAAATATTAAAATGCAACAGCCAGTCAATCTCAATAACTCTACTCCTGCTCAGATGGTGGTTTTATGAGAATAAATAATTTTTATTAAAATAATCCTTTTATTAGAATAAATAATTATTTTATTTAAATAATCCTTTCATCAGAGTAAATAACTACCTGAAACAAAACAAAACAGCAATGCGCATGCGTGAATTTCAGCGCCAATTGAGACAACGCAATGCATGAATTTTCTACATGATTTGGGGTAACGCTGTACAGAATAGAAATTTTTAATTTCTATTATTATGTTTTATTTTAAAATTATCAAATTTTATTTTATCAAAAGTACCGTAATGAAAACGGAAGATCTATTAATTAACAATATTTTGTTTTATATGCATCAAACGCTAAGAAAATAAACAGAATCGTTTGAAATAATTGGTCGGAAATATCTTATGCTTAACCCTATTCAAGTGCGAAAAACAAAAACAAATTAAAGTCTTTCTCATTTAGTGGTGAAGAGTTTTGGCGAGAAAGTTAGTTTTTAATTAATAAAAAAATAACCATTCAACTAACCGGAATAAATATTAACCTATGTTCTTCTTGAGACTATAATCTATCTCTGTGCTAAATTTCATCCAATTTCCTTCAGCCGTTCTGGCGTGATTGAACCCCATCATCCATCCATCCAAACTTTCACATTCATAATAGTAGTATAGATAACTTAAGAAATTTCTATAATCTTTTACTGAATTTTAAAGGGCATTTAATATATTTATCGAGAAGCTTTTTTAAAATTATTTTTGTATTTTCATTTAAAAGCAGGCAAAATAACCTCTAATTTATTTATAGTAATTTTAAATAGAGATTTTTTTTTAAAAAAAAAAGAGCACATTTTAAAGTATAAGCTTATATATTTGGTAAAGTTGCATCTTATTTATGCTTTATGAATAGTGTTCATGCTCAGAGAGATTCTTATATATTTGGTAAAGTTGCACCTTATTTATGCTTTATGAATAGTGTTCATGCTCAGATGGATTGTCCTTTTAAAAAAATCAAATCAAGTGTGTGATAATTTAAGCCAGAACGCTTAAATTATTCGGCAATTATGTCGATTGAATCTGAAATCAGCCCGACTTCGGATTTATATAAAAAGTTCAAAAAAGAAAATAAAAGCAAGAAAAATTACTACCTAATAATAAACGATAATAAGGATTTATAAATTTTCATTTTTTTTAAATATAATTTCTAAAAAAAATTATTTCTGACAGTTTTTTTGCATTTCAATTTTCTTTTTGTTCGAAAAAAAAAATATCAAACCAAAATAAAGGATTTTCATAAATATTTGTTAAGTCCCCGAAATAAATTATATAGTGATTATTTACTTACTAAACATTATATTATTATTATTATATAAATTTTGTGTTCAATTGTTGTCTAGTTAATGTACATTCAAGTATTAAAAAGTAAAGTATATGTTTTATAGTACATATGAATTTACGAATATGTTTGGTTTATTAATCAGAGTGAAAAACCCGTTTTAAATCCTTTTCCATTTAGTGCTAATTTCCATTTGCGATTTCCCTTCTACTGTTGAAGTATATCTGTAACATTTTAAATTTAATTCTAATCAGCGACCTACTGGTTCGTCAATTGTTTAATTAAATACGGTATGTGGTTAAGTTTTAATTATAATGATCGCTAAAATTTTTAATTAAACATTTTACGTTATGGGTCTCAGTCATATAATTGATATATAAGCTATTTTAACTCTATTTTCTTAATGGCTTCTTTATAATAGCTTCAAATTTTGATCGATAATCTATAATAAATATTACATCATAATACTTCTGTCATTCTCTTCATTTTATGATGCATTTTCCATATTTCCCGCTGAAACCATTAGGATGCACTTTACATTGTTAAAAAGCTAAAAATATCAATCTAATTTCTAAGCGAAAGCAATATAAAATTTTTAATTTTTCTTCATTTTGAAAGTATTTTAATCGTTAATTCTTCATACTTTTTTTTGAATGATTGAATAATTATATTGCTTTCTTTCCAGTAATAATTTTGGTATTATTTATATAATTACATTGCTTAACAAGTAGCAATTTTCATGAAAGATAGGATAATAATTGGCACTGTAAAACGAAAACAAAATTTCTTTGCAAATTTAGTAACTTTTATCCATAACTTTGGGGCCCTTTAAGAGTTCTTGTGTTTTTGAATTATCATTCTTGATATGTTTAACATTTACTCAGATTTTTGTTTCCCAAAATTTCTTAATAATATTAGAGCCAAAATAATTTTGCAGGAAGTAGAATATAATAATTTTAAAATAGAAAGAGGTAGAACAATTTTTCAAGAATGATCAACTTAAATCAGTGAGAACTGGAAAGATAATCTTATTTTTGTAATTTAAACAGCAGAAATGGCAGCATCGAACCTTTCTCGCACACCCTCTAACGAAGACACTATCTTCCCATCTTTGGCTCAGTTCAGTTCAGTTATATTAACATCCCGTTTCAAAGCAACACATCACCTATTTATATGATCCTTGGAATTAGCTTCATATGTCTTGTGCGGCTTTGACGAACAGTAGATAAGAAATACTGATTATTGATGGGAGTCTAGCATTCTTACTGAATCTATGGTGCGATCTTTGGTGGGTGCGAAAGTAGTTTAACCCCCTTCTTGGCGCACTTTTCAAAAACGGCCAACCATGAATCCCAGACAAGAGCACAAGTCAGCCAGGGCCCGACTTAGCCTAATTGGGGGCCCGGGGCAACTGCCCCGTATGCCTTTGCCTTAGTCAGACCCTGAAGTCAGCTCTTCCTGTCAAGGAGAAAAATAACCTAGGGTTGCCATAATGAAAAGAGCATTATAGCCTACAGTTGCCAACATTGGCATATTATCGCCAACTTGGCGAAGATGGGGGTTAAACTACACATCAACATTTTGGCGTTAATTCCTGGGTTAAAATGGTCATTAGTGTGCCCCCGAGTTTGTCGCCAATATGGCAACCCAATACAAAGCTCTTGTAGTAACCCTAATGATGTTTTGTTTACTTCTTCCTACAATGGTTGAGTTGTACATGAGCTTCAACTCTTTTCTGAAAACTTAAATAAAAAATAATAAAATATTATCAATTAAATATTTTATTTTTGATCTGTATTATAATTAAGATTTCTTGTATAATTAATAAGAAGTTTCAATTATATCTTTAATGCGAATATAAAGTATTTATTCCTTTACTCATTTTAATTGTCAGTATGCGATTTCACAAAATCGTCTGCTTTACTTCTTTACGAAGTCGTCTGCTTTCTTTCTTTAAAAACCGTCTACAATAGAATTATTCGCATTTCTTGTCATTCTTTCAAAGCTCTCCGTTTGTTTTCTTCGCTTGTTATTATGTCGGCAATTATTCAAAAGTGGATGCCATTTCAATGGGATGGAAAAAAACATTTCGAACCTGAGAAATGGATGAAGGGTGGTTTGAATATTTTTTACAACAAATTGAATGCTTCAAGTTTGTGCATTATGTCTTTAAAATTTCCTATTAAATCCATTCTTTTTGCATCTTTGTCTTTCTCCATTATTTATTATTTACTGTTCATGTTATCCACGCATTCCTTATGTTCAATGTGAAAGCGAAGCTACTAGTTTCCCGCTCCCGGGCATAGCGAAGCCGTAGGATGTTTTTTTAAGATAAAAAATTCTGCCCGGTGCCTACAACAGATGCCGGAGGCATCTGTTGAAGGCACCGGGCCTGAAAAAAAAATAAATTAAAAGACAATAAAAAAAATCATCATTATATTGCGAAAAGTCATAACCGTCACTACCCTATAAAAGTGTTTGTTTACAGTGTCCGCCATATTTTTTGGCTACTTGGCATCCTTGGCGCTGCAAGGGGCACACTATAAGTAACCTTTACCAATTCCTGTTGTATGTTTAGTATTGAAGCAACCAAAAATCGGAACGTATTTAGACCACCTTCTTTCAATACCATCGAGATTAAAATTTACCATAGAACTACAGTTATAATCGCAAGATCTCATATCAAATTTTATTGATTAAATGATTATGCTTTGAGGTATCGCGTTAACATGCATGCTAAAGAACATACGGAGAGACAATCAAGTATTTGACAGATTTGGTTCAAAACAGGATTCGAACCTACACTTAATGTACTAAATTTGTGTATTAAACTTTGTCTATCCTTTTACGCTTCGTATTGTCGAGTTCATTCATATTTGGTTAACCGAATCGGCAGCCTTTAAAAAAATAATTATTAGTTCAAAATTTGATAGAGACACAATCATAGTGTTAAGACAATGCACTAAATTTCATCTGTATATATATCAAAACAGTTTTCGGTTATACTCAAAGGCAGCCATAATTCCAAAATGGGTGCGTACGTATCCCGTTGAGCGTTTTTACAAGATCAAAAAACGGTCGCCAATAGATCGCTTACGGGCTAAAATTAGTTTGCTACGTATTCAAAAGCTTTTAAGAGTTTTGGCCACCAAAATGAAATTTGTCGGGGTTGGCGCGTTGTTGGTGAATCGACGGGATAATACGTATGTACTCCAAAATGGGTTCAGATACAGAAAAGTATCGAAAGTGGAGATTTATTGAAATATCTAGTTCGAATTTGTTTTGGCGATTAAAAATATTACAATGCATTATAATATTATATCTGTATACAAGAAAGTACAAAGGCCTCTATAAATAAACTTCAGCAATTGACAATTTTTGTTTATTATATTACATAAATACTGTACATATTCATCTGAAATATGCGCAATTAAAAATATTCGTTTCATATTTTAACCTTGTGTTGGTTAATTAAGCGCAGTAATTCGTTTTCAGTTGGAATGGTCAAACACCCCAAATTCTCTATTTCTTTGTAGCAACTTGAAGAGCATAAATAAATAGAATAAGCCATGTTAATAGTGTATGACGAATACACATTGTGTCGTAAAAGACCAATCTGATTGGCGAGAAACTTTAGCTTGCCCTTCAGATTCTTCATATCATCAATCCCTGGAAGGTTTTCTAAGCACTCATACAGATTACTGAATGCCTCTGATATGTAGAAATCGGTGCTGTGCTTGGGAGGAGGTACAGTGTCGGAACCGAAGAAATTCAACAGGTTTTCCAGCTGTTGCCAATACTTTAATATACAGTCGGATCCAACGAAAGATTCTATATAAGAATCTTCTATCTTCTTATTTCGAACGAATACTTCAACATCGAGATATTCGGTGATCTTTATGCTGGCAGTTATTGTCGGACAGTCTGAAGCATTCAGTTTGTAAAACAGCACATGGGACATTTGCTGGTCGGCTTTCCATGAATTGAGGTAATTCGAAACTTTGAATCGGAAGTTGGCGTTCAGATCATAGAAGCTGGTAATTTCATCAATCTTCAAGGCGTTCAGAAAATTGTTGGATCTCGTTCCCATAAGGCGAGCTGGTTTTAAATTCAAAATCCTTGCAGTTCGAATTGGATTCGATTTCGCTCTGTTCTATCCTTAAAAAAAAAGAAAATGAATAATGAAAGAATGTAAATAGAATTTGGAAACTATTACACTGATTAGATACGTGTCGAGTTTTCTTGTAATCAACAGTAGGAAGAAAAAAGAAATTTTAGAACACAATACAGAAAGTTTTATTCGTAATATCAGGTCAATAACCGTGATGTGAAACTCATTCGGCACATGACCTACGTGTTTCATCTGAAGATGCATGCTCATGTAAGACGGAATATTCGTTTTCCAAGAACGTCTTCTGCCGAGTATTTGTTTATATGCAGTTTTTCGAGTACATTATAGAATGTCGGAGATTTTTCTCTCCAGATTTCTAGGAGATTATACATTTATGAATATATTAAAATTCTAGAAATTGTTTTTTTTATTGAAATAACAGAAAGATAGCCAGAATTATTCGGTCAGCGCCTTATTCGATCGAAGGACTTCCATTGTAGGGGTTTAGTTTAGTTATACTAACGCCCCTTTATAAAACACTAGGCTATTTTGGGATGGACCATGTAATTTTGAACCACGCTCAGATGACGAGGATGACGCCTGAGCTGGCACCCACCTCTCCATACCACACCAGAGTGGGGCATTTGGCCTGAAAGGATTTAACGTGCACTAGACATGCTTACAAAAGGGAATCGGATCTCGAGCCTGTAACCCATCGGCTCGCGAGCTGAGATCTTACCACCAGGCCACAAAGACCCTCCTAAACAAAATTATTATATAAACAGTGTCCGGCTTAGCGTAGTTCGGGAACAGAGCAAAAACTTAATGGGGCCCCCTCTGCTTCACTACATTAATAATAAAAAACTTTCATTAAAGAATTAAACATAAAATAAAATTTCTATTCGATTTTGGGATTTCCACTTATGTGAGGACCAGGATAACTACCCCGAATGCCCCTAGGTTAATCAGGGCATGCATATAAACGATTTATTAATATTTCCTTGAAGCATAGGTGACTTGGGCAACCATCGTGTACGCATTGGCTTTTCTTGCTATTAAATTAATATTAAACGCATTAAAATTTAAACTTTTTGATGTTAAAAAGATACGAACAGAATTTAAAAATTACGAATTATTACAATGCCAATGAGAAAGTATATATATTACCAAATAAAGCGAATGCGATGCTACTTTGTAAACTATTTCTAAATAGCTAACTGCTTGATATTAAAATGCTACATCGGAACATATCAAAAGAAAATGTCAGGAGAAGCACATTATTGAATGATTTGATACAATAATCAAGATCAGCGTTCAAGATTCATCATAACAATAAAAACAATTGTTGCAAATGGCGTATGAAGTTAGATTAAAAACAATTCTGAGAATAATAGCATGAAAATGAAATACACGTAGGAGAAAGGCCAATTTTAAAAAATATTAAAGAACTTAAAAAATTATTTTTTTTAGATATTTTCGAAAGTTATAAAAGGCAGGCATTTAAAACTTAACTAAAATACATGTACTTATTTAACATAAAAAATAGTTAATAATAAATAAACCGAGACTGTCGAATGATTCTATTCAAAACTTAATATCTGTGAAAGAAAAACAAATCATCTACTTTACGTATCGCAATTTTCGAAATCACTCCCTTCGAAGAATCAACGGTAACCGAACGAGAAACGCCTTAAAAGTTGTTTTCGTTTTATGTTGCCAATACATATTTATCAAAATCATAATTATTATTCCATGATGGGAAAAAAAATTCTTTGTGATTCCGATTTCAGTTAAATAACTTCCTAATTCTTGATTCAACTAGATTTCAGTAATAACACATCTGGGGCTGTGATATAGAATACCGTAATAATTTTTAGCTATCATATCAGTTGGATTATATTCGTCCACATGTAAAAGAGTTTTGCTTTAAGCATTCATAGATAAAATCTCAAAAGGAGTATTGTCTTTATGTACTTTATTTTAATAATTCTTTCAAATACAATTTCTGACCCATACACTACAGGATTGGCATAAAGGGCAGCAAACAGCAAGAGTCGGTCTAGAGCACTGAAGGCCTAAAAGATTAGAGGTTAGAATCCTCATTCCACTGGAGACATGGTATATAGAGTAGGGTTTGACGGTTTTTCAAACCCGGTATTTAAAAAAAAAGGGGTAAAGTAACTTTGTCACATTTGAAAGTGGGTTTTCTTACTTTATAACCGGTTTCAAATGTGACAAATTTAATATAAATAAACCGGGTTTTTTTAACCGTTTTAAGATAGGAAAACCGGTTAAAGGAATTCATATTATTATGAATATTATTGTTTCTTCTTATATATGGAATGAAACTGAATACCTTAAACTTTTAGAGCTTCATTAAATCTTGGGACCAATTCTTCTTGCAGCTGAAGACTAAGGGCGACGAAAGGCCAATTTATTAAGAGGTGCAGTTATATTCGAATTTCTGTTAAAGGAACTAAGAAATTTAAACTCTGGAATAAGTTTGAAATTGTTATATGCTTTAGAAGAAACGAATTCAGGGAAGAAGACAAGTAGAATTAGCAACTCTTTTACTGCATTTGCAAAAACATTTCTAGATCAGCGGAGAAATCTAGTCTACTTTCTTTAGCTGCCAAATCCGAAATAATTAAGTTATCTGAAAAGATATTGTCTAGAATATTTCCAAATTCTTATGCGGAAACCGATTCTGATGGAGCGCAAACCGAAGAAAATACTCATAAGAGTAAGGCTTTTTTAAAAGAAGCCACAGAAAAATCAATTCATAAGTTTCTCGAAGACCCTGAAGAAATACTTACAAATCCAAAGACATTGAAAGACGATTTTTCATTATTTTGGATAACGAATAAAAGAAAACCAACTTATATTTGTTATTTTATCCCATGGAAACTATAAAACGAAGCTCAGTAGCTAGTGAACGAGAATTTTCAGTTTCAAATAATATTGTGTCCAAAATAAGAGCAAGACTTAACCACCTTTCAATGGTTATTTTCTGTTTTATTTTTTTTTAATTCAATTTTCTTAAAAGAAATTAAATTTAGTAAAAAAATTAATTATTATTAAATATTATTTGAAAATTTTTTTTTTGAATTTTCAGTATTTTCTGTAAGTACTTTGTATATGTAATCTTTAACTTTTTAATAAATATTTTGACTTTGATTATTAATTCTGTTTCATTTTTTATTATTTTGTGTAAACTAAATGAAATCCCCCCTTATTTTATTTTTTTAAAGAACATTTGAAAAATTGGCTTTTTTTGTTGTTGAAATATTGAATTTGAAATCCGGTTTTTGTATATTTAATGCTACCAATTTTTGGGATATGAACACACTAGTGAGCCGAATTTTCGCACCAAGGAACAATACCTGTCGGGTTTCTGGCATTAAGGTATTTCTACTTCAAATTTTCACGTGTCATTCGCGGTTCCCCAACGAATTTACAAGATAAAAATCTATGACTAGAGTTTGTCTTGTTAGTGCTCATCAATTTTTTTCCTGCTGCTTTTATAATAATTATAGAACATACCAAAAAAATCTATTTAAACTTACTGCAATTTGCAAAAAGAGTAATTTAATCAGAAATTCAAAACATAAAGACTATTACAAAAAAATGAAAATTAAATACTTGGGTAAAAATATTTGATGACTTCAAATCTGTATGGATTTAGTTTCAGTTTAGGTAGATTAACTTTCGATTTAAAGTAACACTAGTATTATTTTTAGATGGACATCGTAGTTTTGAACCACCGTCAGATGACGAGGACGACACTGGAGATGGCACTCCCTTTCAAAACTCACGCCAACGAGAGGACATACGGCCCTGACGGATTTAACAGGCAACAGACACCCTTACACGACGGTTCTTCAGTGAAATCGGTTCTCGAACTTGAAGCCATCCGGCTCTTAAGCCGAGGCCTCGCCACCAGGCCACCGCTGCTCTAAATCAGCGTGGGAAAAATAAGCGTAACAGGAAGCGTCTGGAAAGAAAAGGGTAAATTGTAATTTTTATTATTAACAATCTTTCTTTTTATAACATTAATTTTACTGATCGACTTTGGTAATTAATTTTCCCCCCGTAATCTATATATTTAATCTGAAATCACTGATGTTGAGCCTTCTGACTAAGTTTTATTTTGTTAAAGCAAGATGGTAAAGATGTTTGTTTGGAAAGCAAGATGGTAGTAGACCACAAATGACATATCTATGGGATATTACCATTCATATGAAACAAAAATTTTAAAATCGGTACAATGGTTAGGGTTGGCGAGTTCTGTGCTGATTTTTCTTAAAGTAAATATACAATGAATTACTGTTTTCTTTCTCTCGAAAATTGAGAATCGGCGAGGTCAGACGAATGATTGGGATTGAGTGACTAGTTCTTCTGTTCCTTTTAGCATCTTAAACTAAATACCCCTCAGCGACCAGCTGTTCCCATAGGATATTAATAGCATTCATTTATCAAAGTCAACCGACTTTGAAAACTATACCTTATGACATTAAATAAAAGTACTATTTAAAATAATATTTATTGTAGATTGGTTCAATATGCATCTAAGTGGTTACATTGACTGGAAATATTGGTTGTTCAGAAAGTAATTTCATATTTTCCCGACAGACGATTTAATTGTATTTTTTCGAATCCAACTTCGCACTTAAGCCGCCTAATCATTATACGTTTTAAGAGCTGATATAGCAAGGCTTGTGTGTGAAAAAGTCCAATTGAATCTACGCAGTAGCTTTTGGTAGGTGACCTTTTTTAATACGGAGAGCAATAAGCAGCATTTTCATCATATTTTACTTTTTTACTGTAGAAAAGATAAAAAAAGCTGTTCAAGCCAGAAATGAATTAACCGATGTGTATGGAGAAGATGTGTTGACAGTACGCCAGTGCCAGAACTGGTTTACAAAATTTCGTTCCAGTAATTTTGAAGTCGAAGATGCATTACGTTCAGAAAGGCCGATTGAAGAGACATTAGTTGATGCAGACCGAACAACAACACATGAGATCGGTGAGAGGTTAAATTTATCTAACTCAACTGTTTGTGATCACTTGAAAAGCCTGGGTTTAATCTGGAAGCTCTATGTATGGGTTCCCCATGTCCTCATGGAGAGAAATCTGTGTCGTCGCGTTGACGTCTGTGATTAGCTTCTGAAACATCACTAAAATGATCTATTTTTGAAGCGCATAATTACTGGGAAAGAAAAATAGATTGTATATAAAAATGTCAAATGCAAGAGATCCAGGAGTAAAAAAGATGAACCGGCGCATTTCGAAAGCCAATATTCATTTAAAAAAAAGGTGATGCTGTCTGTTTGATGGGATTTTAAAAGGAATCGTTTTTTTTTCTTATTCTTTCTTTTAGCTTTTACCGGATAAACAACAGTTAATTCAGAATTCTATTATCATCAGCTGGACAAACTGAATGATGTACTTCAAGAGAAAAGTTCAGAATTAATCAACAGAAAAGATGTAGTGTTCCACCAAGATAATGCGCGACCTCATAAAAGTTTGGTCACTCGTCAAAAGCTTTTACAGCTTGAATAGAATGCACTGCCACACCCACCATATTCTTCAGATATGGCGCCTTCGGATTATTGTTTGTTCTGGTCACTGCCAAACTTTTTGGGCGGTAAAACCTTTACTGTAACTGAAGAGGTCAAAATGATCTGGATCCGTTTTTTGCCAGCAAAGACCAAAAATTTTATGAGCATGGAATCATGCTACTACCAGAAAGATGGCAAAAGGTGTTGGTGAAGAATGGCCAATATATAATAAATTATTTATTCATTATACGAAAATTGTTTTTCATAATAATAATTTAAAAAACCAAAATTACTTTTTGAACAGCCCATTAAAAACAGAAGAAATTTGTCAATTTTTTTTACACTAAGAGCTGTGTCAAGATTTTATCCGGCAAAATCTCTAGAAAACAAAAGAAAGACGGAAGCATGTAACATATCTACATGTTGAGGAGTTTTCAAATGAAATAAAACTTGAGGAAATCGATAAAATGATTTGAACTGGGTAACTCTATGAATATTTTTTTAATAGAAAAAACATCATAAAATAGTATTTTTGAGGTTTTTCTCAAAAAAGTAGTTGGTAGGAAATTGTAGTAAGTTGGAAGTAGGTGACTAATGATAGCAAATTAGGTCTTTTATTAAATAAAACGAGGACTTGAATTTGGCTTTGGGGAAGAAACAGTTTGTAATTGATTACAAGGCGCAATACTCAATCGCAGTATGAAATAAGTTAAATGAAAAATTATATCAAATAAATTTAATAAAAATACTTTTCAAAAAGTGCGTTTATAGTGAATCATAATAATAATTTTTTTAATTTTTAAATCATCAATTTTTATTATATGTTACAGCCAACGTTGCTGTAAATTTACCGGTCAATGTCCGATATTTTCTTGATTTCGGACTTTGGCCGGCCAATTTGAGAGAGTGGCATGCGACGATCGGCCAATGTCATATCGCTTTAAAAAATACGAAATCTTTTGCAAAGACAAATAGGAAGGAAAAATAGTTTTTTTTGTTAATATTATTTAAAGACATTTCTTTCCTGGCGCCATCTGTCAAACTTCACCTACAACACGTTTTTATTTACATTTTATGCATAAATGCCCTTATATTTGTTTTAATCTACTTTTAATAGTGTTTTTTTTTCTTGTAAAAGAGTCGGTATTTTATAACTCGATATTTTTGCTTTCGATTAAATGTAATGTTTGGAAGAAATGCAGCATTAGATCTATGGGGCAGAAAATGATTGAATATCACCATTAAAATATTTCTTGGAATAGACCGCTCTTGTGCGAGTTAGCCTTTGCGCATTTGGATGCAGATCGAATAGTTTGTTTTCGAATTAATTTGGGTCCAACCATATCAGGTGAGATATCTTTCTGCAAATATAGGTTTGCATAATTACTGTAGTTTACATATTCGTAATTACTCATATTCCAATCCCTGTATGTGTTCAAAAAGAAAGAGCATACAATTCTCAAATTTAGGTCAATCTACCATTATCACATCGGGCTTTGGACAAAATTCCCAGCCACTTCACGAAATGGCCAATCAAAGTAGAATCTACATTATTAATTGCAAGTACTTCTGACAAACTTCTTGGTCAAAATACGAATTGGCCGAACTTCGGGTTTTGGAAGTGACATATTTTAACCAAAATTCACTCCAGGTTCACTTAGAGGGGGTGTATGGTCTGAAGACAATCAGCAGGCCTCAGTAGAAAACAAGAACGATATTTATTTACACAAAGACGACGAATACACAGACGAAAAATATGTACAGCTGAGACGAACATAGGACAGCATAAAGCAGGCAGCA
>JAOUZG010002382.1:105057-168117 GCA_026289955.1 Argiope argentata | reverse complement strand
AGCACACTACAGCAGACAATAGCCCACAAGTAGTAATCAACCACAGCACACAAAGTGGCCAGACAGAATCCAGCAGGAGAGGGGATCCAAGGAGATTCGCTTTATTGTCTCTTCAATTGGCTCAAGTTCTCATTGTCTCCTCGCTTTAGCTGCCTATTTATTACCGCATGATTGGCTACTCAACACCCGACACGACTCTGCTTCCACTCCGCCGTTGATTCGCTATCCTCTCGAAAATTCGTTACTTGTCTTCTAATATAACTTAACTTCAATTCACCTTGCAGCTTGAAACTGCCGGCTCTTTATAACTCCAGTGAGGCGGTCCAAGAACCTTCTAATCCAATCAGGGCGCATCTCAGTTTTTATTGGAAGGGTCGTTAAAATTCTTGAAGTTTCTAGCGTTATCCATTTTGTCGCCAAACGGTCTCCAAGTATGTCTCCAAGCTCCGAGATTACTAACGCTACACCTGCTCAACCCACAACAGGGCTGATCGTAAAACGGTCTATGACACTATTCGTGCTGGGAAGCAAAACTACAGGTTTGTAACATTATACATATAATGCTGAACTTAAATTCACTATCAGGTGGTATCAAGTTTATGGAATCAAAATTTAAATAAATTTATGGATCAGACATTAGTAAATTCTGAACAAAGTTAAATTGTGTATAGTTGCAAAAAATAAAAACGAGTGTATTGTATCGAAACTCTACCACATGAAGAAAGGTTAATGAATTCCATTACAAAGGGAGATATTTCATTTATTATACCCAATGGAATGCCACAATTAAGTGCATTAGTGCGAAAATGTAAATAATACATCTTAAATATATGACTTATAAAAATAGTTTCTAAATTTGAATAAAATTTTTTATTGTTATAATGTTAAAAAAATAAATTAAGTCGTGTTATATTAGACTATCAAATTTTTTTTCAAAAGTCAAAAAGCTCAAGTATTAAAAAGATTCTTTGGGAATTTCCCACAAACCAAACTTTCGTTCACTTTCATTACGATGCAGCATTGATATAAACTAAAATAATTTTATCTCTAATTCAATTCTTTAAAAATCTTCCTTTCTATCTATATATTTTTATCTGATTACAAACATTAAATTATGTTTTATATTTCCATGTAATTAATTTGTATATATGAAACAAATCATGTTTTTCTAACCAATTAAGCAGATTGCATATAAAATTTACATCTTCAGAACAAAGGATCTTGTAAACATAATCAATCGTAGCATTTTAGATCTATTTTATTATAACAGCTCAATTACCAATAAATTCTCCGAGACTCAATACAAAATAGATACAGATCTTAAAACAGCATTTGGAATGAAAAAATGGACTCCAAATATTGTTCTAATGAAAATAACGAGAGTTCAGGAGTGATACCGGAAAAAATTATAAGATTAGTTGAGCAATTTTTTTCAGGCAACTTTCCAATTGATTCATCGACCTATTTATCGTCATAATTCCAATTCTGGCATCAAATTAGCTTCAAGAGACGAAATTTTAATTGAAAATTTCTTTTCGAACCTGACTGCTTCTAAAAATTGTATTATAGCTTTGCCAGACCACATCGTCTCTGAAAATATTTTTTATGAAATTCATCTTTCAGATTTTATTTTTCAAAATAAACCTCTCTCTCTAGTTATAGGATCAAGGATCTCTTGTAAAGAAAAAAAATAAACTGTACACAAACCATTTCAAAATTATTGTAATATTGCTACAGATGCATCCAAATCTAGTCTTTCACTTATATCGCTGATATTTCTATTCAGCAATTTTTCGTCAATAAAATTTACTCCATCGACCCCATATTTACAGCGGAGCCTTGGAAGTTTGTCAAGCTCGATGAACTTTCAGTCGCAGGAAAAAATATACTTTTGTTGACAAACAGCTATTAGGCTCTTCAAAATTTAGTTTTTAGCCAAAGGTGCTCATAACAAATAGTTTTGTATATATGCTGAAGATAAAACATTTGAGCAATTATTGTAAAGTTATGTAAGTAAAGGGACTTTTTCATTTCCTTAGCATTTCTTGTTTTTCTACTGGCATTTTTCATTTCCGCCCTCTCGTTGTTATACAAAAAAATACTCCTTTATATGTACTTTACTTTCTTTTAAAAGTTAGAGCAAAAATTAAGGGACACACTGTTTATAATATATAATAACTGTTTAGCTAGAAATATTTTTCATTATTTTCTTCATATGTCAACATTTTGCAATGAATTAGTAAGCTTTTCTTTTTTACAGGAATTAGCAACTACAATTTTATGCAGTAAATATTTTTGTAATATAAAACCTTTAAAATATATTATATTTTTTTCTTAGAATTTAAAACGCCGTTGTTTTGAAATTCGCATCCGTTTAGAACACGTTCTTCAAATGATACTTATGACGTCAGAACCTTAATAGGATTATTGTGACTGAGAATCAATAAGATATTCGGAGTCTATGAAGGAAAAGTTGAAAATATACGCATACTCCCCATAAATGAAAGGCTTCTTTTCAATACTATAAGAGATATACGCATGCGCAAAATTACCAGCTTTTCCTTTTCATAACATTGCTGTGTTAAGATGAAAAATCAAAACAATCAAACGAGATACAAGCACGTGGAAGTAAGAAGCGTTAATTTTGTTTTATTTTACTATAAATAATGATTGATTTTAGCATTTTAAAATTATTTATTGTAATGAATATCTTTCTTTTTTTACAATTAATTATGTTTGGGAGAACAATATAATTAATTTGTTTCAAATACGGGTTTTTTTTAGAATAATGGTTAAATTCGCTTTGTTTTAAATAATCATTTTGGTCCGTTATGATGATTTTTGTAATTGCATATTATACTTCAAAAATAATCATTCTTTTCTTTGACATTTTCTTTTGCTCTCGATCTTTACTTCGATTGGAGAATCTTGTCCAACAATGAATTAAATATTTTAACAAAAGTAATCAAATCATTCCTTCAGGCTGTAAGTTTAGTCTTTTTTTTTTTCATTTGCCCTGTCTTTCTATGTAGAAATTGAGTGTAATTTTACATTTTAATCGCATTTGCTGTGAATCATTTCCTTTTTTTTTTTTTGGAAGGGGAGGGGTAGCTTATTTTTAATATTATTTATTGGTACACTATTCCTGAATTCATCATCTATGATAGTTCTAGGGAAATTAGATCTATAAATATTGTGTTATGCACAGTTTAGTTTATTGAATTCATGCATATAAATTGTGTATTGCACAGTTATGTTTAGTTGAATTTATGCATATAAATTCAACTAAAATATTCTTTAAGAAGTATATCACTTCAATTTTTAAATCTTGCAGTGTCTCTTTCAATACTTATGATGATACAACTTGCTAATTACCTTGCTTAATATTACTTTTTCATATTTTTGTTTGATAAATGTAAAAAATAAAATTTAATCAGCCAAAAAAAAGGGATAGAGATTTAAATCTCATTATCATTAAACAGTATTAAAATTTCGTTAATGTAACTTTTTTAAAAATAATATTTCCCAGTTTTGTTTTTGCCCATTCTCTTTTAAATCAGATGTGAATTTTTATTTAAATGATAAATTAAATATATGCATATTAGTTAAATAATTACTGTTTAGTTAAAAATTTATCCATAATATGTGCAAAACTTCAAATAAGAAACATGTTTCTTGACCATGAATTCAGCAAATGCTTTATATTAAATTTTAATCAAGATTTAATAACAATTTTCGGAATTAATGTAAAAAGCTATAAACCAATTTTCTTCATACACTTGAAATACCTCCTTTAAATTTGTTTACTTTTTTGACCACTTTCTGAAATTAGATATTTTTTACATTATGGAATTTCACCACTACTTAACCTTTTTAGTCATTAGTTTCCTTTTGAAACTACTGTTTTAAAAGCTTTCATTTTTAATCTGATGGTAATATTTTGATAATTTGTTTAAAAAATTAATTTTATATTATTTGATGAAGCTTATAAATGGATATACATATTTTAATTATTTTTTCTATACATCCATATGACCTTTAGTATTTCTTGAAGCAAAATAAATTATTTGTGCACTTGAAAAATTTATCCCGTGTGATCTTCATTCTTCAGAGGCTACTAATTCTTGATGTTGAAAGCAACAACAAATGATATAGTGGATAATTTATTTTAGAGATAACCTTTAATGAATAATGATTATCTAATATAAAAATTAATATCTAGCCAATATTATATTCATTAATTTTTTGTATAGGAATATTTAAATTATACATGCAGGTGTATTTATTTCTGATTTAATTTTTTTAACTATCCAATATTTTTGTTGAAAAGCAGATTATACATGCATGTGGTCATAATCGTTTGGTGGGTTTGATTAAATATTTTTAATCATTGAGTGCTACCACAAATGAGATCACACTTTAATAATCGCTAATAAGTTTTATGCACAGTAAATACTTATTCAGTTTAAATTTATCAGATAACTAATTTACATTCTAAGAACAATTATATATATGTAAGAAATTCTCTATCATATTCTAAAAACAGTTCTAATTATAAGAGTAACTTCAATAAAAATAATTTTAAAATTTAAGATCTTAATTGTTTACAAGATTTTTTCTTTTCTGTTGAATGTACATTGATAAGAATATTTTTTTAAAATATCAGAAAACAAAATCCACTTTGAGAAAAACTGCATATTGTAGATACTTGCTCAATTAACCTAACACTGAAACATGATATATATAATATAATCTAAGAAACTTCTATAATCTTCTACTGAATTTTGAAGGGCATTTAATACATTTATTGAGCAGTTTTTTTAAAAATCTTTTTGTATTTTCATTTAAAAGCAGGAAAGATAACCTCTAAATTTATTTATAGTAATTTTAAATAGATAATTTTTTTTTAAAAAAAAAGAGCACATTTCAAAGTATAAGCTTATATGTTTGGGAAAGTTGCATCTTATTTATGCTTTATGAATAGTGTTCATGCTCAGAGGGATTGTCCTTTAAAAAAAATCAAATCAAGTGTGTGAAACATAATACAATTTTATAATTTGACAAATATTGAAATTGCAAAATATGATATCGTAACTGAAAATTATAATCTTTATTTTACCAATATTATTTATTTGTTTATTTATTGCATTGTATGCTCTCAAGTATTATATACATAGTAATCTTCATTGACAGCATGGCTAAAGATTGGGAAGAATTAGGTCTTAGACCTCATTTATCTAAAAATGAGCGAATACCCAGAAGTTACAAAGAAGTAGAAAAAGTTCTAAAAGATGTAAAAGCTTGTAAAGGAAGTCTAAAAACTGTATTAAATAATTCAAGATTACGTGGACCGGTAAGTTTTTTATTTTATAGAAATTAACTTTGAAATCTACTTTATTTTGATTTCTTTTAACATTGAGAATTTATATTTGCCTTTTAAATCTAAAACTATTATATGATTATACTACTAATGAAAAGCTTCAATAATTTGAAAATTTGATTATTACATTTGGATAAAGAAAAAATAGCTGATTGTTTTTCTGTTAGGCATTCACATTAATTAATATGTACATTAATTTTTATGCATATGCATTTAATTTTTATACACTGAAATGTATGTACCAGTATTTGATACTTACATATTAACTGCATGCCTGCAATTTATTACCAACTATGTCATGCTCATTCCAGCTAGTAATTAAGTGTCCAAAAAATCAACAAAGGTGTTATTTTAGTTAATTGTTTTTTTATTATCAATGTTATATGCTAATAATGTACAGTTAAGCCATAAACTCGCCAATTGCACAATGCACCATTAATACACAAGCATATTTTTTTCTGTTTTAAAGAAAATAATTCTTTTTTATACAATTTTGAAAATCTTTTAATCTTTTCTAATTTTTCTGAATAATCTGAATTGACGTTTTTTGTCTTCAGAAATTGAAATAAATAAATAATGCTTATAATCATATTTTTTAAAATTTGCTTTTGAAAACCTTCTTACTATTTTATAAATTCAGTTCAATTAAAAAAATATTTATTCACTTTAAAAACCAATTTTTCAGATCTTAATGTGGTTACCTATTTAAAAGTCAATTAAGATCTTAATTAATAATGAAAGATGAATATAAATGTATTTATACTCTACAGGCCAGGCTGTCTGACTTAGAGCTACCAAATTTGATTCATACATGTCAGAAGGGTGAAAATGTGCTCCTCAGTGTGATTTTGTTTTTGAAATTTTAATTGCATTTTTTTACAGTTTTAGATATTTGATTAAATGTAATATAAAATACACATGCACTTATATATATATATATATATAAATATATATATATATTTTTATAAATATATTTATATATGAAAAATAATGAAACAGTTGTAAAATTGTTATTTTCAAAATAGTTCATAATAATAATTTGACTTCAAGGAATTAATTTCACCATTTTGCTTTAAAAATCCAGTTTCCAATTCTAGTTTTCTAGATGAATTTTGCCACTCTTACCTTAAATTAATTGTTAACATAAGCCTTCTAGTATTAACCTCCATTCAACTTTTATAACTTTTATTGACACATTCTTCTGATTATTGTTCTAAAAGAACATAATTGGCTCTCATAATTGTATCTTGAAAATTACTTTTAAAGTATGAAACTTTAGCACATTTTACTTTTTCTTTCTTCTTGAAAATATTTTTTCATCAAGTTATTGCAATTAATACTCATGGGGAATTATATACATAAACCAAAAAGGGGGGGAACAGTTTTATTCAGTGAACATATGTATTATTTATGCTTCTATGTATGT
This sequence comes from Argiope argentata, assembly GCA_026289955.1. NCBI lineage: Eukaryota > Metazoa > Arthropoda > Arachnida > Araneae > Araneidae > Argiope > Argiope argentata. The sequence goes on along the minus strand of JAOUZG010002382.1, from coordinate 161,311 downwards.
TCTATTTAATACCAGAATCTCATGATCTTGATTATTTTTTGTTAGTTTTGGTAATTAATGCTGAGATATTCTTTGGTTTAGTGACTCATCAAAAAGCTACATAAATTATTTCATTTATTTTATCGAATAGAAAAAAAAATTTGTGAGAAAGATGCTCATCAGTGATATCTAAAGTATTTATAAGAGTGACAACATTTTTTTAATGGAATATAGATTTTAATATTGATTTTTGAGGTATTTGTGTATAAAACACATTAATTGGCAATCTTAATCATTAAACTGACATGATATCTCTTCTGATTAATCACTAATTGTATAGCATCATTTTCAGGTTGTTCATTAATATATAAATACCATTTTTATTTTCAAACAGATAGTTATGGACTATGTAACTGTTGTATTTAACTCATGAAAATGAAAACTCTTATTATATACTGAAAATGTAAATAAGTAGTATTGAGAGAAAAGAATGACATTCAGATATAATTACTACTATCTTATTAATTCACTGCTTTATCTATAATATTTTAGATTTTCTGTTGGCTTAAATTTTAAGCAAATAGTGTATTTTAGCATTAATTATTAAGCTGTAAGGTCGGTAAAAATAATATTTATTATTGGCTTTTTATCAGAAAAAGAATGGATGATGATAACAGAATTATACAGGATAAATACTTTGAGCCTATATTGTATTAATTGTTGGCATTTAAACTCACTGATGGGTATTTATTATCATGAACATACTGAGAAATATTTTACATCATATTTCAATTATCTAGATTTTCAATATTTTCATATTAGAAACATAACTATGCCATTATAAAAAAGCTAGATTTTGAGTCACTTTTTTGCTCATTGGGGGAAAAAATGTTTTTCATTTTATTAAACTTAATTTTGATCCAAAAATTTCATAAAATTAGAAGTTTGTTTGTGAATTATGTATTATCTCATTTGAGAAGCAAAATGAATGCATGAATGAAAAATTGTTGCGTAAGTTAACAAATTCTTATTCTCAAATAAAGTATATCAAAAGTTTAGATCAAATTATCTGTACTTTAATGATGTAACTTGTTTCCTATGGGAGGATTTGAGTTAGGATTAGAGAGACAGAGTTGAGGTTTTGATTGTTGCCACTAGATCTTTGCTCTTAAATTTTGTTTATGCCGTCACTGCAGTGAACATTCATATTGCCCCAGTCATCAAGATAAAGTAGAAATAGTTCCCATATGAGTAAGTAATTTTCTGAAATAGAAACCCCTTCCCCTTACTACTAAGGATTTAAATCAAATTTTATTTTTCTGAATCAAAGAAATTATTTAGCATATTTTTGAAATTTGCTAGTCATAAAACAACAACAACTAAATTTAAAATGATAAAAATTATGTAACATTTATTTGAGTTTCAAAAAATAAATGATAATAATATATTTGAATAGTAAATGTATAAAAATCCATCTTTTAAGAACATTTAAATAAAATTGGAATAATTTATTAACCTGTGTATACTGTTTTATTTTTTCATAGGTATTCAAGAAAGTATATTCTTTAGCTGCTAATGTTCTCAAATATAGACATGTTTTGGACAGAATAATTCAAGAAACAGAACTCTTGAAGAAAGAAAAATTTTTGAGGGAAGACCTTGCTGAAATATTAATATATGAATTAATCTTTGGAAAAGGTTTACCTGGAGAAAGTCGTCCTGTAATTATAATAAAACAATATGAAGATTCTATTCGTAAAGTTTATGAAGATACAAAGAAAGATGGCAGCTTAAAGGTTGAAGGTAAATTTGCCTACATTCAAATTTTTTTTTAATCCTTTCCATGTGTTTTATACAATTCAAAAAATGAATTATCTTTTTTATTGAATTTTTATATTGTTTTTAATCATTGGTATTGTAATGAAAAACATGTATTGAAATTTACCAAAACAAGTTTTTTTAAAAACTCGGATTGAAACAATAATAATAATAATTGTAATTTTTTTTCCTGAATTATAAAAGTATTTAAACTTAAAAATATTGCATTAGGTTTATTTATTTTTAATAATTTGATGAATCTAGTTTGCTCCTTCCTTCCACATATGTTTCTGAGGAATTATGTGCATAAATTAGCTTTTTTTGCAGATAAGCTAAATGCAGATTAGCTTTTTTTAGAGTTGACTGTAAAGAATGCAGTTTTCAAATTCCAATCCTTGGTTGATTAAAAATTAATTGTAATTTGAACACTGAAAATGCATTTTTATCAATGGGTGTTAATAAAGCATCTTAAAATATAGATAACCCTAAAGGTACCATAAATTCAATTGAATTATTCATAAATTAAAAATATCCATCATGTATGTTCGTTTAATTTTTATTAAAATATTAAATTATTAACCATACATTTTTGTTCAGTAAAATTTAATGTTTTTTTAAATATTAATTTGTTGATTATATTTATACAATAATTTTTCGCTGTATATAAGTAGAAGTCTTCAGCCTATAAATTTTAAGTTATGGCTTATTTTCCTTCATATATTTTGTTTGAAATTAAAAATATATATGGAAATTCTATCACATATTAATATGCCAACAAACTCTTATTAATGGTTATCAAACTTCTGAGATATATTAATGGATCTTTTTGAAATCATTAATTAATTTGTGACAAAATCTGCTTCTTATTTGTTGAATCGTAGTTCAATATGCTGAAGCAGAATCATGCCTTTGGCCGGTTGGTTCCATTGGGGAAACAGCAAAACACTGTTCTAAATATTGAAGTGATTTACTCAAAATTTTGATATCATCAGCATGATTAATTTTCAAATTGTTCATATTTGTTTCTGTACTTATCACTATTATTTTTTTAATGAAATTGAAAACACAAACTCATATTCCTATCAAAATGTTTAAAAAACAAATTGAATTTTCATTTTTTTCTTTAATTTTTTTAACTATAATTGTCTTGCTACTTTATTTTTTGAAACCTTTAGGTCAGTAAAAATTAGGTCCTTCAAGATTAATTTTGATTACTTTGTCTGAAAAAGTTCTTTGTTATTTAAAAAAAAAAGGGCTCAAATCTCTGGTACCAACTTGGTAAACAAAAACTTTGGTTTATGGATACTAGAATAATTAATCTTCTACTATAGTAAAATAAGAAAGTTTGAGATTTAATTTGAGTATGATACGAATAAAAAATATTTTACTGTCATTTATTACAATTCTTGACTTAATAAGTAGTTTTAGAAGTTAACATAATTCTTGCTTTTTTTACATAAATTTGTTTGCTTTTTTGCACATAAATATGTTGTTAAAGAATTTTGTCATTTTTTGAATTCAAGTAGCAAGATTAGTTTGAAATTTGTTACAAATTTTTGTGAGTTCAGATGTATGTATATGATATTTAAATGTACAAATACAATAATATATATTTACTTTGAAATCTAAGACAATCAATCTTTTGTTTTTAATTTTTTGATAATTCCTTTTAAAAAATAGGATTACAATCCTTACCTAAGTATGTCCGTGTCAATACTCTCCTCACTACAGTGTCAGATGTATTAAAGAACTTGAGGAAAGAAGGATATAGAGAAGTCTATTATGGAGAAAACACATCAGAAAAAGAGTAAGGAATTTAAAATAAAAAAAATCATTTATTCCTAAAAAATTATTCATTTCTTCCAAATATTTATTTATTGAAGATATGCAGCACATTAATTAAATATAAAAGAACACATATATAACAATGTATAATAATTATGAAATAACAATATGTATATTTTCATATTCAAATAAGAACTATCAAAATAAAATAAATTCTACATAAAAAATTATGTAGCTTTGCATCATAAGTATATTACAGTTTTTATAAAAATTCTGTGCAATTAAACTATGAGATGTATGAAATAAAAAACAGTTAACAAATTGAACTTAGATATTAGAGATATTTCCTTGAAATATTTGCATAAAGCTGTCAATATTAAATAAAATATTGTCAATTCTTTAAATTATAATGTTTTAATCTAAAATTATGATATTCTTTTTTAACCCTTTCACTATTGACCTGGCTCAATTGGCCATATAAAGTCTATATTTGTGGGTCAGTTTCTGTCTGAAATAAGGGATATAGGACATCATCAAGGATACCCTTGCTTTACATCTTGCACTTCTTATCTAAACAAACTGGCTCACCAGTGTAGAATTTGTGTGGCGAGTTGGGTAAGCTTATTAGTCAAAAAGTTAATCATGTGATGATTTTTCTAAGTGTTGTGGAATATTGCAAATTGTAGTCATTTTTTTTTTTGTAGAATTTAATATGAAATAATGATCAGTAATTGTTGATTTATGATTCTCATTATAGTTTTTTTTCCCAATAATTATTTATGAGCAAGTGTTGATAAATGTATTATTTCCAAGACACCAATCTTTATGAAGTTGTGTCAAAAATATAATAACTGGACTTTATTGCCTTAATATAATCTTATATTATAATTGAGTTTTGTTTTGCTTTTTCTGTGTGTAAATGAAGTTCAATTCTAAATATTGCATTTATACTGTTTTTATATTTTAATTTTTCCTATCTCTTTTAGTTATTTAGATTTAGTCAGAAATTTGGAAACTGGCAATTACCTAATTGATTACCATTTTAAGGATCTTCTTGTGTTTGCAAGCTCTGAGAATTTAACTACATGGTCTCTATATCAGAAACGTCATGTATATATACATGACAAGGTGGGTTTTATTATAATAATTTTATATCTAAATGCCTTATTTTTCTAAAACTTAAATATATTTCCATATTGTCTGTATTTATTCATATACAGGTAATATCAAGTAATTTAGTTTAATAAAGAGGAATTTTGTACTTTTTTTTATTACAATCAAAAGTTAAGGATAAAAATTTCTCTAGCTAAAGTGTTTGCAAAACAGATGTGGTTTTGATAAATTCCTATTTAATTCTAAAATAGGGCAAAATTATTATAAATATTCTAATTATGGTTATTTTAACATATAATTACTTTATATTCTATAATTAAACTCATAAATTATTGAGTAGCTATTTTATACTAGTTATAAACGTCCAGTAGATTGAAATTTTAATCTGTAAAGCTGATTTTCGTTGATTCAGGCTTAGTATTTGCCTTTTCTTTAATTATAAACTACTTTGTAAAATATATTACACATGAGGTATGAGAAATTTTAAGAATATTGTATTTGCTAGCATTTTAAGATTAAAATACACTGAAACCCAAACTAGCATTTAAATAAGCCTAAAAATCAAAAATGTTGTATAACTTGTTTAGTAGTTTTATTTTTGAGTTTTATAAAAAAAAAGGGGGGGGGGAAACAGCAAAGAAATATTTTTCTGTAATAAGGGTCACATCTTGCTTCTTAAATTATGCTCTTTATAAATTTTTTTAATTTTATGGGTAGATATAGCTTTACTTTTTCATTCATAATTTAAGAAGCATATATTTTTATTCCCTGTTTATGATTTACATTTAAATTATCATAAGCAGAGTTTCTGTAGTTTATATGATTCATAATATTTATAGTTAACTCAACTACTGGAAAAAATATGTATTTCATTTATATAAGGAAATGTATCTCAAAAACGTAAAAGATGGAAGGAAGCATATTTTTATACAATAGAAAACATTTATCCAGGTAATTGAAAAAGTAATGAAAAAAAATTTTTAGTAAAAAGATTGTATAAACAACCACTATTAGTAACTGATATGATCCTTAATATATCTCTATAAGCACATTTTAACATATTAATTTAATGTAGATAAAAACAATATTTTCTACATTTTGTATACTTACAATTTGTATATCATTGCTTAAAGACATCGCTTCAATTCTGTTTCAGTTCTTTAATTTTTACACTGGAAAATTTGTTTGTAGCTTTTTCTTTTTTTTTACCTTTCTTAAAGCAATGTACATAACTGGATTCCTCGATTCATATCTGAATTTTATTATCTCATGTTGCTTCCTTTATTCATGGAAATGAATTGCATCATAGAATTAAAATCTATCAAAATAACAAATCTATCAAATAATTGTTTTCTTTAAAAGGAACTTTTTACTTTTTGTTTTAGTCAAGTTATATACCAGTTTATGCTCTCGATCCTAAACCAGGAAATGTAGTAATAGATGCTTGTGCTGCACCAGGAATGAAAACCATACATATAGCTGCTGCTATGGAGAATAATGGGTATGTTATTCAAACATGCATATAAAAAAATTATTTTTTGCAGTCACAATACTAATTCTAATGCATATATAAAGAATAATTAAACTTTCTCTTATTGGTTGGATAAGTTTTGAGAAATATTTCCCTTTCTGATGTAAGATATATAATATAGTATTTCTTCTCAATCCATATTTATGTTTTTTTTTCTTTTTTTCCTATAGTTGTATTTTAAATTTTATAAACTTACAAATTAAAATATCTGCTGTTCATTCTAGAAATTAAATATTTATATGTCTAATATATTTAATGTCAAAAGTTTATTGTATAAAATATTATAATGCACAAAAATCATTTTTCAATTTAAAAGTTTGTTTGTTTTTCCCCAAAGTAAGATGAGAATATCAATTAAAAATGAAAACAGATTTTTAAAAATGAAAACCTAATTTCCTCTAGAAGTTACTAATATCTATTATATAAATGCTTCAAATTTTGTCCACAAATAACTAAATTTAAGAAAAGTTTTAATGAATGTTTGCGACAATTAATTTAATATTTAACTATCTTTAATAAATAGCATGAAAGTAAGGTAATTAATAATCAGTATTATTGTAGATTTCTTCTATTATTCAACAGTTCTTATGTTTTCTTGTACTGCAGTAATAAAAAATATTGTTATATATTGTGCATAATATTAATTTTCAAAAGCTTAAGAAAATAAGATATATCATATAGATAAGCAACTTTTATTACTGAAAAGCCAATTTTTAAAAACTTTTATATGCTATAAGAATAGTTTTTGTGAGAAATACTTTCAAAAGATATTACAAAAGAACCCCAAAATCCTTGTTTAAATTCTAATTAATTTAAATATTAAGAAGACGGGAAATTTTAATAATGCTAATTTTTTTATCCATAACACTCAATCTTTATATTGACTGCTATGGGTGGCAGATATTTAATACAAGCATTTAAAATGAATCTAGACATGTCAGTAAGATTAAATACTGAATATTTAAAATTTTGATATTTTATTACATTTATAAAGTCAGGACCCGATTTAATGATTCATTAGAACTGAAATTGTTATTTATTAAATTGTGGATTATTCATTATATTGGAGTAAAAAGAAAAAGAAAATTCTGCTCTTGTCTGATAAGCAACTATGCAAAAATATTTAATTTCTATTCCACAGCTAAAAATATAGCAAATAATTAGAATTTTTTATTTGAAATTTAAAGGTTTGTATTGGATAATGCTTATAATATCCTGAAAAATATGAAGATATTACATCCTGTTGCTTTAAGTATGCTTTCTCTATTTTCAAACCATGTAAAGTTAAGAGAAAAATTAATATTTTGAGGGGGGGGGAGTTCCGTTATCAAATTTTGCTGCAGAATTGTTATTCATTGTTTCTGATAAATCAAGCATTTAATCTGTCCAGTGACATAATTGTTAAAGTCTACTCCAGGAGTAACTTCTTCTGGAGGGTCAAATGGAAAAATGACTTCTTTTAAAATTTTCATCATTTTCCACCTGTGGATTAGGAAAACATCACTTTAGGTTAACACAACTTTATATTTTCAAAAACTAATTCTCAAGTGTTTTAAAAGCATAGATAATCCATAACATTGACTTTACATCTTTCCTCTGCATTTTAATCCAATGATGCTATTTGATAATACAATGATTTTTCTAAGTAACTTCTTGTAGTTACCTTTTATTGAATGAATGATATCAAGATTGAATAATTAAAGCCTGTTAGAAAAATTTGTAGGCAAAAATACTACTGTGACATTTTTTAAATTGTAAATTAGAGGATATGTATGGCATTAATCAATAGAACAAGAATTTTTCTCTTTCGTATCTTATACTTATCTGAAGACATCAAAAAGTTGGTAGATAGAAAAGAATACATCTAGGATTTTTTATTTGCTGCATGTTTTTCTAGGAAAGTCACTCTATTTTTTAAATATTGCAGCTTTACACTTTTTCCTGTTGCAAATGTCTTCAATCCATTGCAAATTCTATCAATATTAATAATAAGCAAAACTAATTATCATCCCCCTTCCCTTTTTAAAACCATTTTTTACTTATTTATTTCATTTTTCTACAAACAATTGTTGACTTTTAAGTTTAAAAAAAACCTTCTATTTGCATTGGAAAATACAAGACGGTTAATCAGACTGAGCAACTTTTCTTACCAGTCTTTTTTTATATTTTTGTTTACATATACCATTTCTCTGCATGCTGCTTTTATGACTATAGAGTATCTTTTTTTTCTTTTTTTTTTTTGAATCATTTAAACCAATTATTGGATACAAAATAATTCTTTTGTATTTTCTTTTTCATTAAATAAAACAGCTTTTTCTTTGATCAGCCTACTAACAGCTGTTTTCTTGGCACAAAATATGCTGAATTATCCCACTAGATTAGATTCAAATATAAAAAGGGATGAGGTATTTGTTAACTTTCTTTTTTTTAATGATCTTTTATCACATTCTACAGATTCATATTTAATTTCTACTAATTATTTAACAATTGCAGCTAATGTCAACATGGAGATTTTAAAACACTCTGCTAAAACATTTTGTTGCTGTAAATTCATGTCAAATTCAAGAAAAATTTTATGATTTTCTCTCAACAAAAACATTTTCATTTCCAACAACCTGCCATGCTTCAGTGTTTCAAAAATGAAATGTTCTGCATATCTGAGCATCTAATATACCTTATTTTATCGTTTAGTGGAATAAAGAATAATGAGAAAGGAAATTCCTATCCTACCCTAATGAGATATGCATCTGCAAGGATTTAATGCATTACTGATGTGTTCTGAATAAGCTTTTGTCATTTGGAAAGCAATCCAATGTTATTCTAACCCTAACTAATATATATATATATAAATTTCAACATTTGTAAAATCTCTTTAAATCCAAGCTTATTATTTTTTAAATTTGGTTAATAGGGATTCCGGGAGTCGAGATCTGACTATATTTGAAACTTAATTATTTTATATATTGTTTAGAATAATGGAATTTTTTATAAATTCCAATTAGATCATTATAATTTTCTAATATATAAATAATCTGTTTGTTTTTTAAGTAATAGATGTAAATCATATATTATATGCTGTGATTTTCATGAATTATTGCATTTTATATCATTTTTTTTATTATTATTAACATTGGTTACTATATTTTAAATATTTTTTTACAGAAAAATCTATGCATATGAAAAAAATGAGCATCGGTTTCACATTTTAAAAGACATGTTGAGTCATACTAATATTGAAATTTGTGAAACTGAATGTGAGGACTTTTATTTAGTAAATACAAATGATCCAAAATTTTATAATCTTGATTGCATACTGGTAGATCCGTCTTGTTCTGGATCTGGTATGGTTAATCGCATGGATACTGTGACAGATACTGAAGATTCAAAAAATAAATTTCGTTTACAGAAGTTGGCTGGATTCCAGATTTTGCTGTTGAAACATGCCTTAACTTTTCCATCTGTCAAAAGAGTTGTATATTCTACTTGTTCTATTTCTGAAGAAGAGAATGAATATGTTGTTCATGAAGTCTTAAATCAATTCTGTCGTCTTTTTAAATTAGTTAGTGTGATGCCTAATTGGCCAATTAGAGGATCTGACAATTATGAATTTGGAAGACTATGTTTGAGAGCTTATCCGGAAGAAACCTTGACTAATGGTTTCTTTGTAGCCATGTTTGAAAGGCTAGATTATGATGAACAGTTAAATATATCCAGACCAATCTCAGATAAGTCTTCTAAAAGAAAGAGAAAAAAGAAAGAAAATTTGGATGGAAGCGATAATAATACTAACAATATGAACCATATAATTTCCGAAGAGCAAGACCATCCGCAGTTTTTTGAAGAGCAAAACAACCCGCCTCACAATTCGTCCAAAAAGAAGAAAAAAGAATATTCTTTTGAAAATTCTTTAAACCAAAATTGTGATGAAATTAAAGAGGAATGTGTTCATTCGGAAAATGATATAGTGAAAAATAAAAAACATGCTGATGAAACTGATAATAAATTTGAATCGTCACCTACTTTTTCAGAAAAGGATTTAAATATTTCTTCTGTGTATAGTCAAAACAATAAAGGAAAAAAATCCAAGAAAAGAGAAACTCTGCAACCAGAAGATTGTGAAAATAATGAAGACAATGCCACTGAATCTAAGAATATTGATTTTCCAATTTCTGACTTAGTTAGTTGCTTTTCTAAACAAAAGAAGAAGAAAAAGAAACATAAAAAAGAAGTATCCAGCTGTGATGAAGTAGAGTATGATAAAAAGAAAGATAGTACAGAAACAACTATCTTTGAAAATGAAGTAGATATATTGGAACCAGAAATAAAAACAAAAAAGCATAAACACAAGAAACATTCCAAGGAAAAAGCTGAAGTGCACAATGAATATATTGTTGAAAGTAATCTTTCAGAATGTAAAATGACTTCTGAACTAGAAGATACAGCTTCTAAAAAGAAGAAACATAAGAAGAAGCACAGTAAAAAAGAAACGATCGATTTGAGCTCTGAAATATCTGAAGTTTCATATACTGTTAATGATAGTTCATGTAATCGTGACGAAGATACCTCCATTTCCATTAGTATTCACCCCCGAAAGGTGAAATATAACGTTTTTGAATGCACAGAGGATATGCAATTGAGTGATGAAAAGCTTAGCAAATCAGAACAGGTTGTTGAAAATATCTCTTTAAAAAAGAAGCATAAAAAGAAATGTAAAGATAAAAGAACAAAAGAAGAATAAAACATCCCTCATTCCAAAACGTTTTTGAATGAATGAATTCTTTAGGATGATACATATTCCCTTTTTATTGCTTCTTTAATTTAACTGTTAATATGTTTTTAAAAAATTGTACTTTTCTTTAATCATGTTGAATAAATAAAGTAATTGCCATTTGACAAAATTTATTTCAAGTAACTAGTTAAAATAAGCAACATTTTGAAACTTTAAATGTAAGGATTACAAATTTAAAAAAATGCTTATTAATTCTTTTATCTATGATAAAATTCAAAATCGTAAATTTAAAATTAGAATTTTTTATAAAAAAGTAGTTGATATTCCATAAGATGAAGAACATCAAACTTTGTAAATTGCTGAAATTTATTTTTAGCTGATAATATAATAATTTTACAATACTCAATTTTTACATAATTTTTTAATAAGGGAACATACAAGTGAGTAATCATAAAAATAATCATAGAAAAAAAAAGATGTGGTATAATGTAAAAGAAACTAATCATCACAAAATTGGCTATCACATAAAGAGGCTGTATCACCTGCACATTTTTATGCAGGGATTGGGAGGGGGCTTCTTTTGGGGGAATTTCATAATTAGTTTTAATAATTTTACAATATATCTAATATTGTAAGACCTTTTAGTATAAATTTAATTTATTTTAAATTAATCATAAATTACATCTTGGTATTTATGCTGATCTGGATTTTCTATGCAAGAAATCAAACTTTTGTTTGTTTTAAGCTTATGTCTCATGTAAAGAAAAAGCAGCTTTGTATCAACAGTTATAAAATGTGGGATTTATTCATATATCTCTTTCGAATCAATTAAACAGCTATTGAATTTGTAAATAATTTTCATGAAATCAAATTATCTTTTATTGAAGCAAACAATAAGACAAAAATGTCATTTTGGGTAGAATAAAGAATATACGATTTATATACTATATTATAAATTAAAAGAAAAAAAAGTTACATCTTTGGAAATAAATAAGTTTTTAATTACTTTTGATAGATGTCGACAACAATGAACATATGTAAATAAAATAGGAAACATAAGTAAATGAAATAGTTAAATATAATTTTGTTTAATTAGATTATTCAAAAGGGCTAATGAATAGTGAAAACTGAAATAGAAACTAGTTTTCTATTAAATTATTTGAATTTCATTTATTTTGCATTTTTTCCGAGAAATTGTCTATTGTTAGAGAATTATACAATTATAAAAGATGCTATAAAAATAGTCCATACTTTTACAAAAGAATTAATATTGTAAAGCCATCATTAGACTGAGAACGCATATTTTTAAAGTATAAGGATTTTAAGTGCTTATTTTTATAGTCTCTGCAGTGAATTACCAAGGGGAAAAAATGCAAACTCTCATCACCCATCTTTTGTTAGTAATAGTTTGTTGTAAACTGAAAATCGCCAAGTACGGCCGGGGACCTTAAAACTAAACTAGTATTGATATTTGAAAACTGAATAGAGATAGAATGTCTCTAATTCTTTTTAATATAAAGAAAGGAAAACAAATTGTGAGAATTACATAAGAAATTTTTTTAATGTCATGAATATAAGGGCCAGGCAGATAAGAAGACAGATTTAAAAATAATTGAAAATGGAATCTTGCATCCTAATATCTTTCCAGTTTTTGAAACCATAAGCATTTGCATTTTAAACTGGTATCTAAAACACTTTTTTGGAGTAATTATTCCATAAGTTATCAGGTGAAGTGAAGTCCAGAAGAAATACTAAAGTTAAGCATAATATTTAAATATTTTAAAAATAATAAACAGTAGAAACATCACAGCTAACTAGAAATGGAATCCTAAGATGTCATGTATAAATATCATGTCATAAATGCTCAGTAATGTAAAAGTATTTTATTGAGGAAATCATTGAAGGCATAAGTTTCACAGGATATTCAATTTTTTACTGTCGTTAATCCCATGTGAGCCAGCTGGTCACTAAAGAAGGCTTGTGAATAATAATAAAAAAGTAATAGATAAAACTACAACAAAATATGCATTTACAAGAAAGGAAAAGTAAATTTTTTTGGATATTGTTTCATCTTTTTCAAAGCCATAACTTGATGAACAAAATTCTAAAAACCCAATTTATTTCTGCTTCTATCAATTTTTTGTTTATTCTTCTAAAGTTCTTAATCTTTAATTTGACTTCCTAGTTAATTAAACTACAGTCATATCTGTAGCAATAGTTTAGATTTTTTTTTCATTGTAATGCTTTATTCAGATACCCAGTGCTATCTACCTTCCTTAGCTAATTGTATTTCCATATCTTGTAAACAACCTGCATTCAATTTATAGAAGAGATACTTTTATCTAGCAAGGCTAAGTTGAGCGCATTCCGCATTTCATGTTTCGTCTAAGAAATCAATATTATTGAAAATTTTACAAAGCTCCACAAAGTAAATCAATTGATCGGGCATAGTAGATGCATAATGAAATATTCCAACAGACGCAATAATAAATAAAGGCGCTTATTTAGCATAAAGGACTAAAAATACAGACAGTAATAACACCAGCCAAATATACACAAGAATGGCACTTAAAACATATCCACCGCAAGGTAATCAGATAGAACTCAGTAGGTGGAGAGACATCCCTCAAACATCTGTTATTTTGTATTGTCTCCTAGATCTAGCCATATTCAATTGTCGACTCACTACTAATTCAACTATACGACTAACTATTCAGCACACGACGGGATGCATGACTCAAAACTCGGTTTATACTTAATGCTCAACTCCTTAATTGCTTGAGCTTCACTCAACTAATGCCAACTCGGCCTTTTATTTATATATAGGACAAAAAAGATAACTTTAAATCGCTATCTAACGCCAGAATTCTTGAAGATAAGGGAATCTCATTTTGTCACAACCTCGCTAAATAATAGGTATGGGTGGTTCGCGAACGAACGGGTCATCTAAGTGTACAAACTGAATCGGGTCTGAATGCGTGGAGGAACTGTATCTTGCATGAAAATTGTGCTCGAAAGGCTTGCAAATCGGGTACAATTTTATTCTGAATTAATGATGCATATCGCTGTCCAATGATCGAGCATATTACCGGATCTCTCGCACTTAATTCCTTGGAGAAATACGGGTCGAGAATAAATGATGCGGAAAACCCACATTACACCTTTACTTTAATGACTGCAAAGGGACTTGTAAGATTGAAAGTGGATTTTCTCGATCCCAAATTCGACCTTTGTGAGTATCCACTGAAACGTACAAATAAAAACGAGCTTCATTTTTCCAGAGGATATTCTACCGCCATTCTGAATCAACCTCAAAGCGCGCAAGAAACTGAAGCGAATACCGATGTCGAATATCGAAATCCTTTGGAAGCAATCTCTGCAAAAGTTGGTTTGTACGAATGATACTGGAGGATACTCCGCATGATCTTTTGGACAGTTGAACGAGGCATGTTCAATGCATCTAACAGACTTCGAACACGTACTAGCCTACGCATTCGAAGCTCTGTCCTCTTCCACTTGAACGCAAATTTATTGTGTCTACGGAAACAGATTTTTCTTCCTGATTCTTCACATGTAGCTATCATTAATCGAATATTTTTAATAGTCAATGGACTTTTTCGTATCCCTATCAAAGTCTGATATTTCCGTAGAACAACTTTTGCGGAATCATTGTTTGGGTAAAAAAACGATTTAACTAACAAAGTTCCATCTGGTAATTGTAAGGACATTCTGATTAGCAATAGCGACATATCGAAATCTCAGCAAATTTTTTTAGGTTTTATAACAGATGCTGCATGACGTCTACAAAAATTTGCATTTTTTATTCATTTTCTTCGCTAATTCAAATCTCTTGTTCGAAAATTAGTTTCTGAACAAGTTTTCGTGCAAATTATTATTATTATTATTCGCTCAAACAAATTCGCACCCCTTCATTATGACCTATACATAATTTCATAACTTTTTGAACAATAATTCCGCCTGCAGACAACTTTAAAGTAGGGTCGTTTAATTATGCACTCTCTGTACTTTCAGTTAATAAATTTCACAATGAAAATCCTACTTCAATTAGATCATTAATCGATATTGTTAGAAGGCATAACCTAAAATTTGAATCTAGTCCTTCATCTGATGCTATAATATTACATGTGTTAAACAATAAAATTGATAAGGAATCTCAAAAATTCCTTTCATGTTTTAAAAATTAAGATGCATGCAGCTAGAATTTGTTATTAAATTAGATTTTTCGACAACAAATAATCCAACAAAATAAAAAAAAATATTTTGGTTTTTCAGTAGAAATAATAATTCGAATCAAGAATGCAATCTTTTTTAGCTAAAAACAAGAAAAATATAAAAAAATGCTTTATGAGTGAATGTAATTTTTATCATCCCTTATATAAAACTGATAAATTTAAGCCTTTGCACTCCGATGGTCCTCTGACTCACCGTTCAAGATTGTGCATCATTTTGACGTTTTATTTATTTATTTTTCAAATTTAATTGCTAAAAACGAATACATAATAGTTAAAAGATGTAGATTAATTTTTTTTAAAAGAAATTTGACTTAAAAGAATTATGCTTTTTTTTCAGTGCAATAGGCATATCTTTGTATTAGGTGAATAATTTTGAATCTAATTACTTTTTGGAATGCAAAGGTTTAAAAATCTTTCCATTTCTGAAAGGATAGAAATTGTTAAATTAAACCATGTATGTAATCGCTGTCTATCAACAAATCATTTTTATAATTGTGCCAGTTTTTTTTTTCTTTTCTGTATTAACTGCAAAAATATATTAACGCAATGTACAATATTTTACTATGTAAAGTCAAATGTATTGTAGCGTTATCCTTATAAGCCAGATAATATCCTCCGATCTGAAGGGTCCCTTTTGCTTGATCGGTATGTTACTCGGCTACAGGCCCAAACGTCGCAGGTTCGTACTGCGACCTTCAATCGCTACATTGGTGACCTTGACAACGCAACCTTCTGCAACAGTCGTGGCGCCATCTACCCGCAGTAAAATCGTCGGACTCACTTGACGAAAGCTAAAAAAAGCAAAACCAGCAAACAAAAAATTGTCAGACCCACTTGACGAGCAAGCAGCAATCGCTACAGTTTTACTTATCAAAAAATAAATTCTCAAAGAGCGAGACTTGAGTCATCAGTGACCTTGGCTTCCAAAAGCGATTCTATTAACAAAGGATAGCAGGATTGCGTCATGCTGCTCAGATTTTTAATCATGATCCGAAGGGGAATGTAAGTCTTCGGTGCGTTTTACGTTTTGTTTCAGAAAATAATTATTTAGCGTTGAAATCAGCAGAATTGTTAGGATTAAATAAAATGAAAATCAACTTCACCGTACAAAGTCTAATTAATTCTTTCAAGAATTATTCATTTTGCCAAGGAAGCTGATTCGAATTTAGATTATGCATATCTTTTGAATAATGCTGAATTTTTCCTCACTCCAAACGTAATGAAGATACATAATTCAAAAAAAAAAAAAAAAGAAACATTTTGGAACTTACAATTCCTCCAGTTTGTATATCTGAGGGATAAAGATTTTAATCAATCTTCAAATATTTCTTGCATATTAGGAAGTGAACTCTTTTTTTTTTTTTTGATATTTTTGTCCCAAACCAAATAAAATTACCTAACTGTAACTTTAGATTAGTAAAATCTAAATTTGGTTTTACTATAAGAAGCGTATAATGATGAATTTTATGTCCAAATCATTGTTTCCTATCAAAGGGTTTAAGTCACATAAATGAAGATACCTTGCGATCTTTTTGGGGTAACTGATATTTCCGAAGTGTCAACTAAATTTAACGATTAACTTTCACACTGTAAAGATCACTTCGAAAGAACGCACATAAGGAAATCTTGTGGCAGATATTCTGTTTCGCTACCATTCAAACAAAATATTGAAGAAAATGTAAATTTAGGGATTCTAGGGCCATTGCATCTAAATGACTTGATCAATTCTGGAGACGTGGAGACCATGATGACAAATTCAAAGTCCTTTACTCACAGAATTTAATGAATATATCTTTCTTTAGATCTCATGTTAGAAATGTTGAAATTTGATTATGGATTATTTCTTCCACACCATGATTGTAAGTAGATATAGCAATAGCGCTCGTCCCTTTGGATGGCTTTCAATGGTTCACAAAAAACTTATCTAAATATCTCCCTTAATAACGTTTTGTGTAAAGGAGGTTTAAGAAAACTTATTTTCTATGATGCTTCGTGCGTATAAACATCGTTATTTCTTTAGCTGTGACATATCCAGCATGTTTAGACAATAAATTCATAACAGAAACATTTACAGAAAGTCCTTTGGAAAAAAAATCCAAATGTACCAGTTCAAATTTATAAATTGAAAACGGTCACTGATGGAACAACACCAGCATGTTACTTGCCTACACGAATTCTAAAGCAAATTGCAATGGATAAGAAAGACAACTTACCCATTTCAGCTAATGTTATTCTGCAATATACTTATTTGGATATCTTAACCGGATGCTCTAATCTCCATGAACTTGAACTGTTAAAAAATGAAATAAATCTCCTCTTTAAAAGTGCAAATATGAGTTTGCACGAATGGTGTATCTCATATGAAAACAGTGAGTGTTCCGACTTAAATTTCAATCAGTTATCTTAAAAAAAACTGGGATTTTTGTGGAATAGTTCCTTAGACACCTTTTTTTTCTCCTCCAAAATTTCTCTTCCTACCATTTCGATCTTCACGAAGAGAGATGTCCTCTCTCAGATCGTACACTTATTTGACCCTCTTGGTTTTATTGGACTTGTAATAAGTAAAGCTAAATTCTCCATCCAAAAATTATGGCTAATTAAATTAGATTGGCATGAGAAGCTACCTATAACAGTTTCCAATGAATGGATTTCATTGTCCAATCCTTATCGGATTAAGAAAAGCTTAAAATCCCAAAATTTGTCCTATTAGAACATTCTGAAAGAATCATACTCCTCGGATTCGTCGATGCCTCGGAAAAAGGTATTTACGTAGTATATGTTTCTGTCCACTCAAAGAATTGTAACAAAAACTGTCATCTTCTTTATAGTAAATCATGAGTAGCACTGCTCAAGACTCTATCTATTCCCCGGATGGAGCTTTCGTCTTTCCTTCTGCTGTCCAAACAAGTAAACGAAGTTGAGGCGGCACTTAAGACTGATCTTCCCGAAATAATCTTGTATTCTGATTCCACAATTGCCTTAAGTTGGATAAGGACTTCCCCTCACCTTCTCAAGACGTTTCTCGCTAACAGAGTGGCAAAAATACAAGAAGCAACTTAACTTTTCGTGGCAACATATATCGTCTGAAAATAATCCTACTGACCTCTTTTCGAGAACTTTGAATGCCCGAGACTTGGCCAAGAATGAACTGTGGTTGAAGGGCCCCGATCCTTCAAAGCTTGTACATGCTGAACATTCTCAAACAACTGATGATGGCATTCAGAAGGAACTTCTGTAACTAACTTCTGCTGCTCTCAGCTGAGCTTCATTTATTTCATAAGACTGTTTCTGTAACTAACAACTTTTGTAAATTATTCGAATTCTTAGTTATACACTCCATAACCAAAAATCGACGCACCGAGAAGCAATCATCCGATTGCTTTGCAATTTCTAATGCATATGTGTTTTGACCAGATATGTAAATGATTAAATTTTGGTCCAATGAATTTGTGTCCAATGAAGGAATAGTTTGATATCCAAAGCATCGGAACTGCGCATCCCGCAGATGTATATAAGGAGTTCTTCAACGGTTGTTAAAACTTTCGTTTTGATTGTGAGTCAGATTACCTTTCAACAACTTAAAAAATGCCTTGCCGCAGGGTTCATGCTCATTACGAGCAACTGTCAGAATATGAAAGAGGTCGTATCATTGGATTGTAAGAGTCTGGTTGGAAAATCGGTGCATCGCTCGTCATTTGAGTCGAAGCGATGCGACGATTCGAAGATGCTGGCAAGGATGGGTTGAAAATGGCAAAGTTCAGCGTTAGGATGGTAGTGGTCAACCTAGGGCAACAACAGATCGTGAGGACAGAGTGATTGTCTGATCAGCTGTCACAGCGTCTTCTTCATCTCTATCAAGCATCAGACGTTCAACCCAAACACCATTGTCCTCCATGACCATTCACAGACGGTTCAGACAGCGAAATCTACGCTCGCACCGACGGTTCCGCCACCTGCCACTCCCACCTGCACACTGTCGAGCCAGATTACAGTGGTGGACGGCTCGAACAGGTTGGAATAATGCCGACTAGGGATGTATAGTCTTTAGCGACGAATCCCGCTTCCAACCGTGTCTTGACGATAATCGAAGACGTGTCTGGAGACACCCAGGGCAGAGCGGGGATCCTGCTTTCACTACTGCACGCCACACCGGCTCTGATCAAGGCATTATGGTCTGGTGTGCCGTTACCTTTGATAGCCGGACCCCTTTGATCGTCATTAGAGGTACAGTCACAGCACAGCAGTACGTCGACGACATTCTAAGACATGTTTGGCTACCGTTCTTTTTGCAGTACCCTCGGCTGGTTTTTAAGCAGGACAATACCACACCACATGCTGCACGAGTTGCTAAGAAATTTCTACAAGCTTGTCAAACACTTCCTTGGCCTGTCGGATCGGCAGATCTCTCTCCCATCAAGCATGCCTGGGATATAATGGGAAGACAATTGCATCTGCCACGGAATGTTGATGACCTCGTTTAACAATTGGACCGAATTTGGCGGGAAATACCGCCGGAGACCATCCGGAAGCATTTTCGGTCTATGCTACGCCGAGTGGCAGCTTGTATTCAGGCTAGAGGTGGCTCAACATCTTATTTGTTACTGTAATTCTGAAATAAATTGTTCAATTGTTCTGAAATTTTAATCATTTACTATTATGATTAAAATCTCAGTTACTATTACTAACTATTTTAATCATTTATTACATTGTCTTCCTATCCACCAATTTTTGTCTCAATCGGACAACTCCTTCTTGCTGCGTCGATTTTTTTGTTACAGAGTATATTTTCAGATTCATCAAAAAAGCCAAGTCACCATTTCTGGAGCGGAGATATGGTTACTAAAGACTGTTCAAAAAATAAGAATTTCCCAATGAATTTAAAAATTCATTCAAAGGGTAAACCTGTACCTTCTAATAGTAAATTTGTTTCTTTAAACTGTTTTATCGATGAAAATACTATCATTCGTGTTGGAGATAAATTACAAAACTACCCTTTGTCTTTCAATGAAAAATGTCCTATTGTATTACCAAGTAAGAATGTTATAATTTTAATGATTATACGATATTATCATAATGAATACTTTCATGTTGGTTCTAACAATTTTCTTTACTACCTTCGTCATAAATATTGGCCACTTCGTGGTAGTAATTTAACGCGCCTAATTGTTCACAATTGTATAGTTTGTTTTAAAAATAAACCTGTGATGCCAAATCAATTAATGGGTAATTTCCCCAAAGAAAAGGTAACTTCCACTTTTCCTTCTAACAACTGTAGAGTAGATTTCTGTGATTAAATCTTGGTAAAATACAATTCTTACTCATGAAGACTAGACGTTTTTTTACTTCCTTTGTAATTAATAATCCATTATTCTCGATTTGTTCATTATCATGAATTTATTTTGATTCATTTGATCGACGATGATTATCTAAATCGAAGGAATTCTAAATTCTCGTCTTATCGAGATCGAAGGAATTCAACTGATGGTAATAATTTAGAAGTTCTAAATCCGGCACATTTCTTTATAGAGAGGAAAATAACAGCAATGAAACTTGAATCAATCACCTTAAATGTTTGATTCTGAAAAAAACACCAGAGAGTAATTTTTATTAAAGTATCTAAAACATAATTTTCAGTCATCAAATTTATCTGATACATGGTTTTTAGTAAGCTGTCAATCTGTCTAATCAAGTACTTCTTATAACGACTGACTGACATAAAGACCAGAACAAAAGTTTAAAAAAAGACCCCTTTAATAATCGATGTTTCACAAAACCAGTTAGGCGGAGACACCGTGACTTCGCATGCAAAATTCGATTCTTCCATTAATTCATAGTTATCAGTTTGTGTATACGGTTCGGTTGTTTATTCATTTATTCTTTCCTTTTTGGCTGTTGAAATCCTGAAATATACAATCAATCAACCTTTAAAATTGCGTTACATTTTTCAAACGAAAACGCATTTAAAGATATGAGGTATGCAAAAAATTTTAAAATGTACACATGAAAAAGTCAAATTTGAAACGATTTTATTATTGAAATTGTCCGATAAAAAATAGTAAATTATATTATAAATTTCTTTCAACACCTATTTTCAAATTAAGACATTTTACTCTATTTTATAAAGCTCTTTCGGAAAATACACGTAATCAAAGTGTTTCGCATTGAGAATAACAGAGCGGAAGAAATTTACACTTTTAAGCGAAGTTCCACTGTATATAAATTTTTTGAATTATATATGAATGTACCATAATAAAAAAAAACTATACCAAGTTTTAATCATTAATTTGAAATAAAGAAATTAAATAACATCAGCTACGAAGCTTTAATATATAATGCAAAAGCTTCAAGTATGGAAGTGCGGATTCACATGCGTCAGTAAAAGATTCCTTGAATTGTGTCGACGATAATATTATTGCATACATCCAAAACATATGGTTTTTTCTTTAGTATGTATCAGAAATGGGGCTTAAAAAGTTCCTTTCACAGAAAGGGTTTTATTGTACATATCTCATATATACTGCCTGTAATTCTTTTGACACTTTGAATGTGCCTTTAAATAGTTTGGTACGGAAAATGCTTTATGGCATGTAATACAAATATACAGGTTCCTTATTCGTATGCGTTCGCATATGTCTCTTTAAACTTCCTCGTTCAGAAAATGCCTTACTGCACACACTACACATATAAGGTCTCTCATTCGTATGAGTCCGCAGATGTCTCTTTAAAGTTTCACTGTGAGAAAATGCTTTACTGCACACATCACAAATAAACGGTTTCTCCTTGGTATGCGTCCGTAAATGTACCCTTAAATTAGAGCTTGCAGAAAAAGCCTTACTGCACACGTCACAAACATGCGGCTTCACATTTGCGTGTTTCAATAAATGAACATTCAGGTTTCCTCGTGTAGAAAATGCTTTATGGCATATCTCACAAACAAATGGCTTCTCTTTCGTATGCGTCAGTAAATGCTTGTTTAAATCGTTTCGATAAAGAAATGCTTTATTGCATGTTTCGCAAACATGCGGTCTTTCTTTTGTATGCCTATGTAAATGGTACATTAATTTTGACTGTGTTATAAAAGCTTTATTGCATACTTCGCAAACATGCTTTTTCTCATCTGCATGCGTCAGTAAATGGGACTTCAAATTTCCTTTCATAGAAAATGCCTTATTGCACACATCACAAACATACGGTTTCTCTTTAGTATGCGTCCGTAAATGTCTCTTTAAATTCGAGTATTCAAAAAATGCCTTATTGCACATTTCACAAACGTGCGGTTTCTCATTCGCGTGTCTCATTAAATGTACCTTCAAACTTCTCCGTTCAGAAAATGTTTGACTGCATATGTCACAAACAAATGGCTTCTCTTTCGTATGTGTCAGTAAATGTCTGTTTAAGGAGTCTCGGATGAGAAATGCTTTATTGCATACCTCACAGATATATGGTTTCTCGTTCGTATGCGTCCTTAAATGTTGCTTTAGACCTTTTTGTTTTGTAAACACTTTGTTACACACATCACAAGCAAAAGATTTCTCTTTTATATCTTTTAATAAAAGCGGCTCTAAACATTCTTGTGGTGCAATTGTTGCACTACACATCTTGAAGGGTTCCTTTGTGAAGGAACGTTTACATAAATTTCGAATCAAATTTGTTAATCACAAATTACTTTAGTGCACATAATGTAAAAATAGTTTTTCTATTCAGTTGCATCAAAAGAGTGACTTTTTAAATTATACTTCATAAAAAAAATCACCAGTACCAGAGTGCAAGGTTTTTATGTCGTTGTATCATGAACTGTTACTGCTGACAAAATGATCTAATATATATATATATTGCAGATAGTCGATCCATATTTTTCGTGATCAGCAGAATATTCGTAAGAGAGTTATTTACTTCCATTTTATACATCACTCCTGTAAGCTCTCTTCAATATCAATGAGTTGATCACACTGGGAGCTTTGTTCAAAAGTAAATCATTACCACACATATTTAATGATGGCTACTTTCGGGGATCAAAAGGCATTTTAAATATCCATTGTTAATGCATTCCTCTCATAGTTTTCGAAGCGAAGCACTTGCTCATTTGGTTGTTTCCATAAACCTGAAAAATATATTACATTAATTTCTAGACCCAAGTTATGCCTTCAGCGCCAATACCAAATAATTTTCAATGAATATATATTTTATAATGTAGCATAGGAATTATGCATACAAAAAAAAGAACTTCTATGTATTTATTTCTAAACATACAAAAAAATTTAATATCCATCAATATACTTAAAATATATAAATCGGTATGCAGCAGCGTTTGTCACAAAAAAAAAAAAAAAAAAAAAAACTGTCGGGTGTTTCTTCATCGGAATTCATGGAATTAATATTTCGAAATGACTCAAAGAAACGGACTCTTAATCAGATAAAAAAATGATATAATATAAAATCTATTTGGCCTCAATACATTCATTAGAGGCTTTATTTGAAATGAATTAAAAACTGGCAAAATCAATAAAATGTTTCTAGTATAGGGGGCGTTTCTTTCGTTTAGCCAATTATATCAGATATAACGATAATGGCTGAGTAACTGGATGCCAAAGCAAAGTTTTCAATTTCTGCTCACTCGACAATTGATTAGTTCTGTTCAAACTACTGATATGATACCATACACACATTTCGAAAGATGAAAATGTGCAAGTCAGGGTGTTTTTTTTTTTTCAATTAAATTAAAATATCGGGTTCACATTCCTGCTAATTATACTCACAATGCAAAAATATAAATAAATTAAAGAATAAATTTTAAAAAAATATTTTGAGGTGTATTAACAATAATTCTGCTTCAATTGGTTGAAACAATGTATAAAATTAAAATTTTCTGTAAGCAGCTATTGATACATTCAAATGTGAAAAAGCTAGGACATATATTTTTAAGATGATGATAATTATTTACATTAATCTAAAGTTAGTCATTTTAAATTTCCGATGCAAGAGATGCGATGCATATTCAAAAGTTTCGTCGCCAAAGACATCATTTAATCGTTGATAAATTCTTCAATATTTTTAGCGATGCCAATAGATTTTTCCAATTTACTATTTTTTTTTATCCTAGCAACATTTTACATATTTTCCATTTGAATTTACTTCTCCACAGAAAGAATGAAATGTTAAAAAAAAAAAAATGTCCTATCACGTCTCACAATTGTGATGAATCAGTTCTGGAACTTCGTTCCATGAACAATATTGCTTTGCAATTCTGTTTCTTTCATTCACAGATATTTTTAATGCGAACATCGAAAACATATAGATAAGCATGAAAAAAAAAACTATCACATAATTTAACTTTATTGAACGGACATTAAAAGACGTGTAGGTAAACATGAAAACATAAATAAAAAAAATCTCGCCAAATTCAACTTTATTGTACGGACATTAATTGATTTTAAACCGGTCTATTCTAATAAATTTTTATAGAGTCTCTCTCGGAGGTGAAGAGATATGATGGAGTTCTGGAAACTCCCGCAAGATTCAGCCCTAAACTAAATCGGCATTCTCTGCTCGTCGATCAATCTGCTGGGATTTCTTTACACGTAAGGTGATGAACTGGCTGGAAGAGCAACCCAGAAGACAGCTGTTCAACTAATTGGAGGTCTCCCCGAAACTCGGACGAGCTTTCACACTTCAGTCAGGACGCAAAGTCCACAAGTTCCGGTGAACTACACGTGGGCTCAGCTACAGGGCGTGGCTGCATACACACTCCAAATTCTCTCCTGAGAATTTTCCACAGAATTCCAAGCTGAATTCTTGCTCCAGTCACTAGACGTCGCTTCACCAATCGGCTCCCACGTCTTGGCTTCCTCTTTTCTCACTCCTCTAGTCGGTTCCCCTTTTATCTGCGTCTCAAAGGCAGGCCCTCGGTGGCAAATAACCAATCAGGACAATTCTCAACTTTCATCGGATCATCTGACCCAAGTTAGATTTCCAATCACAAGAGAAGGGAAACCGTCGTCTAGCAAGAGAGACGTCTTGCTTCTGTCTGGTCTGCTGCCTTTTCTCAAAAAGAATGGAATGCAGTCTGCCGCTGATCCCTATTGTACCAGCTTGAAGGGCGGGCGTCTTTTATCTATTGACAGGGACACATCTGCTTCTCTCCCTCGTTGTTTGTTCCAACACATGTCCAGTTCAGTGAAGACTTCACAAGTCACCCAGACACATTAGCTTGGCCGTGGTACTTAAATTTGAATACCAGGTATCTGCATTCTTCGCATTTTATAAATTCCTCCGCTATCTGTGGTTGCTTTCCCGTGGGAACGCAGTTAGCTATATTTCTACCTGTCACTTATCTGAAGACGTCACATTATCTATTCATAATCTGTTCAATGAAATTCAAGTGAAATTGTAAATAATTTACTCCAAAATATTTTTTATTAGTTTTGCATTTTGTCAGAACTTGCAAACTTCATTTAAAACTGTTTTAAATAAAATTATTTAAACTATCTTATACTTGACAATTCCTTTTAAGATTTATGAGAGAAATCGTATATATATTGCATTTAGAATATCTATTGATTTGAATCTTTTTCCTTGTCAGAGCTTGTATATTTCTTGTAGAAATGCTTTTAAATAAAATGGTTTAATATTTCATGTTCATTACTATTTCTTTAAAAGTTAATGAGAGAAATTCCACTCCAGAATGTAATATAATTGCTAGAATAAAATTTTGAAGATCAGATTTGATTGTAAAGAAGTATTTTAAAAATCAAAATGCTTCCAATTTAATTTAACCAGTGTTTTAAATAAGTCAGACTATGGAGAAAGCATGAAACTACATTACGCTAAGTATTTTAAAAATCAAAATGCTTCCAATTTAATTTAACCAGTGTTTTAAATAAGTCAGACAATAGAGAAAGCATGAAACTACATTACGCTAAGTATTTTAAAAATCAAAATGCTTCCAATTTAATTTAACCAGTGTTTTAAATAAGTCGGACTATAGAGAAAGCATGAAACTACATTACGCTCTTCGTCCGGCTGCTGAGATCGTCAGACTACCGCGTATGACACATTCCAGCCATCTGGAGGCTTTGTACTTAAGGAGGTGTTGGTCCAACAGACACACAAACACATTGAGCTTTATTATAAGTAAAGATTGAAAAAAAAAAAAGCCGGCTTTCTGGCACAGAGGTAGCGCGTCTTCCTCGTGTTCTGGGAGTCCCTGGTTCGAGTCCCGGTTTCAGCATGGTTATTCTTCTGTGTGCTATCTGTGAGATGTGTGGCTGTGCTTCCCTGTAAAAAGAGTCTATGCAAGCAAATGTGGTGAGTGTGTAGATAAGTCGTACTCTTGGCCCTAGTTGGCGCTACTTCAAGAACAAGAGACGCTCCTTTCGGCCTATATCTGCTGCTGCATCAGGAGGGGGCTTGACTAATATGTCAAGTGACATAAGTAACAACAAAGATTGAGAATGTTTTTTATCAGATTCATTATCAAATGATTCTTTTTCCAAAGAATCAAATTTTAATGAAATGAATAGATAAAAAGAAAGAAAATCTCCGATCGTAAATTTCAAGTTATCATGTGAGAACATTATTATGTTTAAGTAATTATTCACCTTAATAATTTTAAATCACAAACCAATTTAAACCGATTTCAAACAATCACGTGACTTCTCTGTCGGTCTCTATCCCACTCTCACTATATATATATAATAATTTTTTAAAACTTTCATTTTTAATTTTTCTAGCTAGCAAACAAAGTTTTGGAGCTTGATCGATTTTGAAATGAAATAACAGCCATGATGTCATTGTTCTTCATCAGCCTTTTAAAAACGCACCTGCTATCAAAGAAGTACAATATCAGTATAATAAAACAATACTGGTAAAAATTTTAAAACGCATCTGCTGCCAAAAATTACTAGTATTGCATAAGAACAATGCAATACTGGTAAAATCAGGTAAAAATATTTTTGCCCGTAAATTTCAGGCAAAAAATTACTAATTTTGCGTCACAAGAAGATAATGATTATAATAAACTAAATAAATTTGTGCTGGTAAAATTTAAAAAATACGTTTTTTTAATCGATAAACGCACAGCTCAATTATTATCGATATAAATATCTTTAGATACAGGATATATTAGATACTGAAATTACAGCGATTAATCGCCAAAACTAATTATACAGAAAAAGCAGAATCAAATGAAAACACTTTACAAAAGAATTAATAATTCTAATAAAGAAATAAATGTCTTTCAAAAAAAAATTATTTACGTATTTCATAACTAATTTTCACTAAACAAATACCGTTATTATAAAATTGAAATGTACAGAAGGACTCCTTAAATGATCGATGTTTTGCAAAACCAGTTAAGCGGAGAAACCGTGACTTTCCATGCAAGATTCTGCCATTAATTCTTAGTTAGTCTGGTTATAAGGTTTGGATGTTGATTTTTTTTTTCTGCTTGGCTGTTGAAATCATGAAATATACAATTAATTGAACCTTTAAAAAATGCGATACACTTTTAGAGAAAACCGTGTATTTAGTAATGGCCTGTTATATTCGAAACATTTTGAAATGTAGACATAAAAAAAAACTTTATTATTTAAGTTATGCGATAAAAATAGAAAATTAAATTACAAATTTCTTTCAACATATTTTTTTCCAAAAAGAGACATTTTCCTCTATTTTATATAGCTCTTTCGGAAAATAGACGCAATCAAAGTGTTTCGCACTGTGAGTAACAGAGCGGAAGAAATTTATTTTATCAAACGAAATTCCACTCAATATAAATTTTTTGAATTGCATTTGAATGTACTGCAATAAGAAAAACTAGATCAAGTTTCGGTTATTAATTTGAAATAAAGACAAAAAATTTCGATACACAGTTTTAATATATAAGAATATATTGCAAATGCCTCCTTTAGGGAGATACGCAATCACATGTGCCAGTAAATGATTAAAAAACATGGGGGTTTTCTTTAGTATGTATTAGTAATTGGCGCTTAAAAGATCACTTCACAGAGGGGATTTTATTGTATACATAACACATATAAATTCTGCAATTCGTATGTCTCTTCAAATGTGCCTTTAAATAGCTTCGAACAGAAAATTCTTTATGGCATGTATCACAAATATACAGGTTCCTCATTCGTATGCGTCCGCAAATGTTTCTTTAAATATCCTCGTACAATATATGCCTTATTACATACACTACACATCTACGGTATCACCTTCATATGCCTCTGCACATGTTTTGTTAATTTTCCTCGCTCAGTAAATGCCTTATTGCACACATCACAAGTAAACGGTTTCTCCTTGGTATGCGTCCGTAAATGTTTCTTTAAACCTGAATTTTCAAAAAATCCCTTATTGCACAAGTGACAAACATGCGGCTTCACATTTGCGTGTTTCAATAAATGAACATTCAGACCAGATCGATAAGAATATGCTTTATTGCATATCTCACAAACAAATGGCTTCTCTGTTGTATGCGTCAGTAAATGTCTGTTTAAAGAGTGCCGAGCAATAAACGCTTTATTGCATGCTTCGCAAACAAACGGTTTCTCATTTGAATGCCATTTTAAATGATTTTTCAATTTTGATCGTATTTTAAATGCTTTATTGCACACTCCACAAATATGCGGTTTCTCATTGCTATGCGTCAGTAAATGGGTCTTGAAATGTCCTTTGTCGGAAAAGGCCTTATAGCACACATCACAAGCGTACGGTTTCTCATTCGTATGTGTCCGTAAATGTCTCATTAAACTTGACTTATCAAAAAATGCCTTATTGCACACGTCGCAAACATGCTTTTTCTCATTAGCGTGTCTCAGCAAATGCGCCTTCAAGTTTCCCCGTTTAGAAAATGCTTTATTGCATATCTCACATGTATTTGGTTTCTCTTTCGTATGCGTCAGTAAATGTTGTGTTAGACCTTTTTGTCTTGTAAACACTTTATTACACACATCACAAGGAAAATGTGTTTCTTCAGTATCTTTTAATAAAAGTTGTTTTAAACATTCTTCTGAGTCAGATGCTGCACTACACATCTCGAAGAGTTCCCTTGTGAAAGAACGTTTACATAAATTTCGAATCAAATTTGTTAATCGCCAAATACTTTAGCTCGCATAATGTAAAAATAGTTTTTCCATCCAGTTGCATCAAAAAATTACTTTTTTAAAAAAATAAACTTAATAAAAAAATCACAGCACAAAAGTGCAAGGTTTTTATGTTGTTGTATCATGAACTGTTACTGGTGACAAGATGATCTAATATATATATAAATATATATTGCAGATAGTCGCCCCATATTTGTCGTGACCAGCAGAATATTCGTAAGAGAATTATTTACTTCCAATTTATATATCGCTCATGCATGGTTTCTTCAATATCAATGAGTTGATCACACTGGGAGCTTTGTTCAAAAGTAAATCATTTACCAAACATATCTAACGATGGCTATTTTCGAGGATCAGGAGGCTTTTTAAATATCCGTTGTTAATGCATTCCTCTCATAGTTTTCGAAGTGAAAAGCACTTGCTCATTTGGTTGTTTCCATAAACCTGAAAAATAAATTACATTAATTTCTAGACCTAATCTATACCTTCAGAACCAATCCCAAATAATTTTGAATGAATATATATTTTATAATGTAGCATAGGAATTATGTATACAAAAAAAAAAAAAAAAAACTTCTATGTATCTATTTTTAAGCATATTAAGATAATTTAAAATTTATAAGAATACTAAAAAATACATGAATCGGTATGTTTGGAATGTCTTGAAGATGTTAAGCCATATTCGCCTTAAATAAAACTGTTTAATTGAATTAGTAATTTATATATATTGTAAAATACCATAGAAAACGTTTCTTTGCATTTAACTTCCAAAATTATCATGTTATTTGTTTCATTTCAAGCAGACACACGCTGAAAAAAATTACATTTTTATATGTTTAATTTCGAATAACTGATTTATTTTTTATCATGTGAGAACATATTATTTTGGTTAGAAGGTTTTGATGTTTCCGAAATATACGGGTAAAAGATATTTTTATTTGTTTTTACTAGCATATCATTAATTATCATGTATGCTTCTTTGAAAGCAAATGCGTTTTTATTTAGGTATGATTCATTACATTCATGAAGGCGAATTCTTTGATTTGCACAATGTATTTTCTTCATATAAGTAAAGGTAACAATTAAAAATTATGTCATAGAGTTTTAAAAAAGACAAAAGCAAAAATGTGTTACTTTAACAAAAAAATAGTTTTTTATATTTTACTACCATTTACAATCAATCGCTTTTTGTTCGTTGTTTCTATGTAATGACATCATCTAGGTTTTTTTTTTTTACGATTTTTTACTTTTAAATAATTAATCTCGCGCTCAACAGATTATCGTTTGGATTTTATTAAATTCTCTTTTAGTTTTAGATATTGCACTTTTGTAATATGTAACTTATATTTATTCATAAGCTAGCCGCCTTTGGCGACCAGTCGGTTCGCCAATAGTATTGCCGACTAAAGGGTTAAATCATTTTTTACATAACTTGGTCTCATAATAAGTTTTTCAGCAAAATATTTTTATGCTTCAAATTTCGATAGTCATATAATTCACTTATACTATTATGTAGGCCTTAAGCAGTCCTATCTTTGAAGTCCGCATCTCTCTCTGATTTTCTATCAGTGCACGTAAAATTCACTTTTAAATTAAATTGAAAATGATGAAATTTCAATAAATATAAAGACCTCTTTACTCAATCCAAGCACGCCTTTAAATAAAACTAAGAACTGAAAACAAAGTAGTCCGACATTGAAGTTTTATGTTCAATACAGAAATTGAAACATTATAATTTTCTTTTTATAATTTATAAAATCTCAAGGAATTATTCAGCAAAAATTTCACAGGTTAATTGAAACCTTCAGTTTTTAATTTTATTTTTAGATGTATATAAGTGCTCTCAATAATAACATTTTTTTAGGTCTATAAATATATTTCAA
This sequence comes from Argiope argentata, assembly GCA_026289955.1. Lineage (NCBI taxonomy): Eukaryota > Metazoa > Arthropoda > Arachnida > Araneae > Araneidae > Argiope > Argiope argentata. The sequence goes on along the minus strand of JAOUZG010002382.1, from coordinate 130,118 downwards.
AAAAGTATGGTTTAAATTCCTTTGGTCTTATAGATTCATATTTGTAAAATATTCTTAATATTTCAACTTAATAAATAAGCATTTCTATCTTCTTCAAATTTGGCTGATTTATTCAGTTCTGAATACTGCAAGTTTAGAACAATTATCATTATCATTATCTAGACCAATTATTCTAGAGTAACTCTGCTTGGCATCTTTGATATCTTGATAAGGTGATCTAAAATCGCCAGTTTATATCGAATAGTTATATTGAAATTTCCATAGATCGATCCGCTTTGATGATTGATTTAGTTTGTTGGAGTGCCACTTTTTTTATTTTAAAGACTTATTGTATCTCGAATATTTTGTTAAATATGATTCGCAGAGCAGATGATGTATTCATCAGCATTTTTTCCCTAAATCTATAATTACATATTTCACTTGGACCAATTGCTAAGAGATTTATGCTCTCCCCCCAAAATTAAGAAATTAGATGTTGGGCACCGATTACAGAAGATGCCTTGTACATGTTAAGCCATATTTGCCTTAAATAAAATTGTTTGGATTAGTAATATATGTATAGTAAAATATCATAGAAAACGTTTCCATCCATTTATTTTCAAAAAATATGTTTCATTTTTGTTTCATTTTATACAGACACGTGCCGAAAACGACATTTTTATAAGTTTAATTTGGAATGATAGTTGATTTATTTTTTCTCGTGAGACAACATGATATTGTTTTGGTAGAAAGTTTTGATGTCTCCGAAATATGGGGGTAAAAATAGTTTTATATGCTTTTACAAATTTTGCATTGTTAATTATTACGTATGCTTGTTTGAAAGAAGATGCGTTTTCAAATAGCTGACCTACTTTTACCAGCATAGCTTTAATATTACGATATTTCGTTGAAAGAAGATGCGTTTTTATTTCGCATGGTTCATTAAAATGCGGAGATAAATTACAATCACGAAGGCGAATTCTTTGATTTGCAGAAAATATCTTCTTCACATAAGTAAAAGTAACAATTCAAAACATGTCTTATTGTTTTAAAAATTTTAAAAAAAAAGAATGCAAAATATTTTACTACAAATGATTATCAATTGCTTTTTGTTCGTCGTTTCTTTGAAATGACGTCATTTTCAAAGTTCGTTTAAGATTGCTTGCTTTTAAATAATTAATCTCGCTCTCAGAAGATTATCGTTTGGTGTTTTTCTAAAAATTCTTTTTCAGTTTTAACTGTCGCACTTTTGAAATAAATTTTTACTTTGTATTTTTATTTACTTTAATTCTTTAATTGTTAATTTTGATATTGCAAACGATCAAGAAAATTTTTCTCTTGCATTTATTGTTTAAAAAATATCACATTTCCTATTTGTTTGATTTCATATAATCACGTGATGAAAATTGTATTTTTCTGTTTTATTTTTGGTAGTAATTAACTTTTTATTAAATCAGAACTTCTGAAATTGTGATGGCAACATTTTATTAAAAGCTGATTTTTTTTTTTTTTTTTTGAGATCCTCGAGAAGATAAATTTATTTATTTATTTTGCGAAATAAATTGTTGAAAAAAAAACGATTAAATTAAATGTTTAAAAATTCATTAAAAATAGAGTTTTAATTCGTAGGTCAAAACATTAGTATCATTGAAAAGGTAATTTTTTGAGCTTTAACGTGATGCAAAAATCAAATTTGTGCTGTAATATTTTCAGGTTACAGCGAAAAAACGTTAAAATTTGGCTTATTTTTTAATTAATTAAAGTTTTAATTAAAAATTCAAAAAAAGGGCTCCGAGGTACATATCTCGGCACCCAAAGTATACATATACCAAATTTGGTAGCTGAAGGTTGAACGGTCTGGCCTGTACAGCGCCAACACACACACACACATCGTGCTTTATTATAAGTAAAGAAAAGATAAAGATGACATCATAAGTGTTAAAGCGTATCAAATCAGTCGCGACAAATTTAGCTCGCTCTCTGACAAAATTTAATGCGGACGCGAGTAAATAATCCATTGCACTTCATGTACTAATGAAGCAGTTTTAATTAAAACTGATTCAGAATTTAGATATAAATAAGATTTCTCCAACGGAAGTGATTATTTACAAATATTTTAAGGTTTAAATGCATAAAATTCAATTTCACAGGAAAAGAATTCCATAAAAATTCTACTACGAACAATTCTTTTTCGTTCCGAGATTGCAATTGAAAGTAAGCATAATGACGTCATAAGAGAAAAAAGGTGAGTGATTCGTGTTCTTAAAGAATTAAAATTTGGCAGGAATTTCAAAAAATTATTGTTCCAATAAATTCTTACTGCATTTACCACACTCAATAAAAAAGAATTAAAAAAAAAAACAATTTCCTGAAAAATAAATCTACAAACGTTGCCAAAAAAGAAATTTAGAAAGATTCATAATTTTCTTAAAAAGACAGTAATAGCGTAGAGAGTTGAATTAAAATTATATAAACGTAAGGCAGCCTTAGCGATGTCTATTCAACTTTAACAATAAGCGCATTCTTACTAATTGTATTTTTCAAAAATATTATAAATATTAGAAAATAATTTTATTTAAAACTTTCATTTTTAATTTTCTAGCTATCAAAATAATGTTAAAAAAATTTTGAGATGGAGGGTAAAAAAAAAACCCGCTGATTTTCAAAAAATTGCAGATTGTACAATATAGTCACGTGACAATTTCAAATTCATTTACAACGTATTTTCGAAAAAAGAAAAAAAAATTACTTTAAGGCAAAAAATTTGGTGAACTACCGATTTAAAGATTATTTGAGCTTTTTGTCAATATGATGACAGCACGTTAATAAAAGATTTAAGTTATTTAATTATATTTTTATCTATTTTAATTGTCTCATTGAATTTGTAATTTTTTTTTTATTGCGAACGATTATAAAAAAAAGCTTTATCTTGCATTTAGTGTTAAAAAAATATCGTATTTCCTGTTTATTTCATTTTATACAAACACATGCTCAAAATTCCATTTTTTTAAAGGTTTTATTTGCAGTAGTAATTAACTTTTTTTTAAAATCAGAGTTTTTGTAAATGCGATGGCAACATATCATTAAAAGCTTTTTTTTTAGATCATCGTGAAGATAAAAATTTATTTTTATTTTATGCGAAAAAAATTGTTGAAAAATACGATTAAATTAAATGTTTAACAAATCATTAAAAATAGAATTTTAATTTAGAGGTCAACACATCAATATCATTGGAAATATGGAGATGGAAAGATTTTTGGAGCTGTAACTTGATGCAAAAATCAATTTTTTGGCGTAAAATTTCGGAAATTATCAAAAAAGAAAAACCGTCAAAATTTTGCTTGATTTTTAATTAATTAACATTTTACTTAAAAATTCAAGGGGGGGCTCAGAGGTGCACATTCCCAACACCTAAGGTATACACGTGCCAAATTTGGTAGCTATAGGTCAAACGGTCGGGCCTGTAGAGCACAAAGAGACACTCACGCACACACATTGAGATTTATTATAAATAAAGATTAGTAACTGGCGCTTAAAAATTCTTTTCACAGAAAGGGCTTTATTGTACACATCACATATATAAAGTCTGTAATTCGTATGTCTCTTCAAACGTCCCTTTAAATAGCTTCGAACAGAAAATTCTCTGCAGCATGTATCACAAATATACAGGTTCCTCATTCGTATGCGTCCGCATATGTTTCTTTAAATATCCTCGTTCAGTATATGCCTTACCGCATACATTACACATATACGGCTTCACCTTCAAATGCGTCCGCACATGTTTTGTTAAATTTCCTCGTTCAGTAAATGCCTTATTGCACACATCACAAGTAAACGGTTTCTCGTTCGTATGCGTCCGTAAATGTTTCTTTAAACCTGAATTTTCAAAAAATCCCTTATTGCACAAGTGACAAACATGCGGCTTCACATTTGCGTGTTTCAATAAATGAACATTCAGATTTCCTCGATTGGAATATGCTTTATCACATATCTCACAAACAAATGGCTTCTCTGCCGTATGCGACATAAAATGCTTGTTTAAAGAGTGCCGATCAATAAATGCTTTATTGCATGTTTTGCAAACAAACGGTTTCTCATCTGTATGCCTTTTTAAATGATTCTTCAATTTTGATCGTATTTTAAATGCTTTATTGCACACTCCGCAAATATGCGGTTTCTCGTTGCTATGCGTCAGTAAATGGGTCTTCAAATTTCCTTTGTCGGAAAATGCCTTACTGCACACATCACAAGTAAACGGTTTCTCCTTCGTATGCGTCCGTAAATGTCTCGTTAAACTTGAGATATCAAAAAATGCCTTATTGCACACATCACAAACATGCGGTTTCTCATTCATGTGTCTCATTAAATGCAGTCTTAAACTTCCGCATAGAGAAAATCCTTGGCTGCATATCTCACAAACAAATGGCTTCTGTTTTGTATGTGTCAGTAAATGTCCGTTGAAAGAATCTTGGGTGAGAAATGTCTCATTGCATGTTGCACAAACATGAGGTTCCCCGGTTGTATGCGTCATTAAATGTTGTTTCAAATCTGACTGTGTAGTAAACACTTTGTTACACACATCACAAGGAAAATGTGTTTCTTCCGTGTCTTTTAATAAAAGTGGTGTTAAACATTCTTCTGCGTCAGATGCTGCACTACACATCTTAAAAAGTTCCCTTGAGAAAGAACGATCGCATAAATTTCGAATGTATTTGTTAATCACAAAATTCTTAAGTGCACATAATGTAAAAATAGTTTTTCCATCCAGTTGCATCAAAAAAATTACTTGTTTTTAAATAAACTGCATAAAAAATCACCAGTACAAGAGTGTAAGGTTTTTTTGTTGTTGTATCATGAACTGTTTCTGCTCACAAAATGATCTAATATATATAGATATTGCAGATAGTCGACCCATATTTTTCGTGATCAGCAGAGTATTCGTAAGAGAATTATTTACATCCATTTTATATATCACTCATGTAAGGTCTCTTCAATATCAATGAGTTGATCACACTGGGAGCTTTGTTCAAAAGTAAATCATTTACCAAACATATCTAACGATGGCTACTTTCGGGGATCAGGAGGCATTTTAAATATCCGTTGTTAATGCATTCCTTTAACAGTTTTCGAAGCGAAGCACTTGTTCATATCTTTGTTTCCATAAACCTGAAAAATATATTACATTAATTTCTAGACCCAAGTTATACCTTCAGAGCCAATCCCAAATAATTTTGAATGAATATATATTTTATAATGTAGCATAGGAATTTTGCATACAATAAACAGCACTTATATGTATTTCTAAACATATTAAGAAAATTTAATATTCTTCGGCATGCTAAAAAAGTATGAAATTTTACAAGAGTGTGATGTAGTTTTACATCTTTATATATATATAATTCTTCTGTGCTTATGTATGTGACTGAACTCTTCCTAAACGGCTGGATCAATTTTGATGCATTTGTGTGTGTGTTTTCAAGTGGATTCGAGAAAGGTTTAGATTCACAGAAATTTTTTTTTTTAATTAATTAAAAATTAAGCTAAATTCAGGCTTTTTTTAGCGGTAACTTCCAAAAATATTATCACACAAAAACGATTTTTATAACAAATTAAGGTTAAAAAATTATCTTTTTATGATATCTATTTTTTACCTACAAATTAAATTTTTAATTATAATGAATTTTTAAATAAATATTTTAACCATATTTTTCAACACTTTATTTCGTGCAAATTAGCAATTCAATCCGCACGAGCACTGTAAAAAAATTACCTTTTATCAGCATGTTGCCATCACAACGACAAAAACTCTGAGGAAAAATTATTTAGTTATTATTACCGAGTTAATTATTACTGCAATTTAAATTCAGAAAAATGTAATTTTCAGCACATGATTCTATGAAATGAGATAAATAAATTATATTTTCTAAAAAAACTATAAAAAAAACTACATTCGAGAAGCTTGGAATTTCCTAGAGTGTCATTGCCAACGATTCCAAGATTATAGTAATGTGAGAAGACATTACAGCATAGGTCGCCCCCAAGTACAACGTCGAATGAGAATCAATATTTGACAGGTACTGCCAAAAGAAATAGACAGAGCATAGCATCAGACCTCTCTTGTCAGCCACAGGTACGACAGTTTCAAGGCAGACCGTGTTCAGACGCTTAGAGCAATTGGTGTGTATGCTCGAAGGCCTATCAGATGTGTTCCACTTACTGCAACTCACTGTCACCTGCAGTTAGCCTGGATTAGAGGGCATGCATTGTGGACACCGCATCAATGGGCTTGTGAGATTTTTTCCCCGACGAGCCAAAGTTCAGCTTGCAAGCGGATTCTCGCCGGACCTTCATACGCAGAGCGCCAAGTACCCGTTACCACCAAGAGAACATCATTGAACGACGCCGTTAGGATGGTGCAGGATTGTTCGTTTGGGGAGTAATTATTCTGGCTTTCAGAACTGACCAGCATGTTCATATTGGAAGCATTACAGGCTAAATTTATGAGGGGAGTCATTCAGAAATAATGTGTATGTTTCGCGACTCCATAGGCATAGAGTTTGTGTTTATAAATGGCAACGTACAAACCATACAAACATTGTAAACGAATGCCTTCTATCGGAGGATATCACCCGTATGGACTGGCCAGCATACCCACCGGACTTGAATCCAGTAGAACATGTGTGGGACATGCTGGCCGACGAGTTGCCGTCCGTCGAACACCTCCTACATGTCTACTCGTACTTCGGAGAGCATTGCTTGATGAGCGGTGTAATATTTCGCAAAATCGGATCTATAATTTGATACTCAGCATGCCTAAGTGTTGTAAGAACTATATTGCATAGTCTGAGAGGTTAATACTATGCATTAACCGTCATATCAACCATGTAGTACTGGATTTTGCAAATAGCTTTTTTTTAAAAAAAATTTGCTCCAGGAGGGAAAAAAATCTCAATTTTTTTAAGGATACTAGAGAGCAACTTTTCTTGCTCTTTACTTTTTATTTAATAAATAGGCTTTACAAAACAAGTCAAGTTTGTTTTGCTTCTGGCTATTTCATTTCCTGAACTTACAATATCCTTAATATATGGACGTGAGTGTAGACAGATACTATTAATTTTATACAATATTTCCTACATTTTTAGAGGTGGATGGACAAATGATCCTTGAAGACTTAATCGATGATGACGTATGTACCAGTTCCCCATATTAAATATAAAAAAAAATGGCCAGATCAATACATTTGGAATTTTATGTAGCGGTTGTCTTAAATAGATCGGCATTTATGCAAATAAATATGCATACGTCTGTGTAGTGGAATTTATATATATATATATATATATATAAACCACGGTCAGATGACGAGGACAACACCTGAGCAGGCATACCCCTTCTCCATACTACGCTAGCGAGAGGTCGTTTGGCCTGGACGGTTTAGAGTTCATCAGACGACGGTAGAACTGTCCACTAGCACAACAGTTCTACCGTAGAATCAGGTCACTCATCTGAAACTTTCCAGTTCTGAAGCCGAGACCTTCCCACTAACTACTGCACCCATAATAATCTCTTAATTTAAACCCTCATTAATTTTCTAACTTTTATATTGAACTAGACGCCCCAACAGACTTCGTACTGTCTAAAGTTATTAGCCTGTCGTAGTCTAATAGAGGGGAAAATATTTTTAAAAAGTGCGTTTCACAGTAATCACTTTATTTATTGAGTTATGCTTTAATAATAAACATTGATTGCTTACAAAAATAAGTTTTTTATTTCGTACACTGAAAAACTTAAGTAATAATGTGGTTATATTTTCTTTGTAATGCCTCATGGTACAAGATATTTTTTGTTTGATTACTTGGCGCGTAAACAAATAAATTTGATGGTTTTCCAATGCGGGAGTAGGCAACATACAACTATCGACGAGAAAAGCGAATGTTTTCAAGATTAATGCTGCAAACACTCAACAATTGATCCTAAGATTTATTTAAGGTCATTGCGAAAGCAAGCCGCATTGGAAATTGCAGTCGTTTAAATTCAAATGGTATGCCAGTTGGCATCATGGGGGTTTCGAGGTATCAACACCTCTTCTTCTTTATATTTTTTATTTAGAAAGGTTCATTCGAACTTTTTTTTCTCCCTCTTTACTCATCTTTCTACATCCCCCCCCCTTTTTTCCCTTTCTTATTCTTTTTTGCCTTCTTGCACTAACTTTATTTTGAGCAGGCATAAACTAAATATCCATACAGCCTAATCAATTTGAAGGCATTTTAAAAATAATCCTAACACTTCTTTCTTATATTTTGATTGACTTCAAATGTTTGCACAGATAGAGAAACAGGGTTTTAAATTTTTAAGCAAATGCGTGAATTTTCTACACCAGTTGGAACGACAAAAATTGGTAAAAAAATATCTAAAATTCTCTTTATTCGGTTTTATTTTAATTAAAAAGTACTTCAAAATGAATCTGAATAAACCGATTAATTAACAATGTCTTTTAAAATGCATCAAACACTAAGAAATTAAAAAGAATGGTTCAATAGATACATCCTTCCAAGTATAAAATGAAAACATTAAGAGTTCTTCATACCGATTTATATATATAAAAAGAATTTTTATCTTGAAGAACAACAATAAAACAATTTTATATCAAAACACAATCAATAGAAACATGAACACATGAAACACCATCAAATGAAAATGAACAAAATGATATACACATCCATTTGGAAGAATAAGTTTTAAATCAGTATAAACTGCATAAAAGCAATTATTTTCTTTCTTTCTTTTTTATACTTCCTGTTTTCCCAGAATACATAAATGAAAAACATCTGACTTATCATATTTCTTTCTAAATAAACCAAAATTTATTACTTCCAGCAATTTTACTCATTTGGTGGAGGGGGGAGAAGAAATGAAGATTTTTGGCGGTAAAGTAAGAAAAGTGTCATTTTAACTATTTTCTCACTTTTTTTCCCCCTTTTTTTCTCTCCATAAAAACTTTCCCTGTGTCTTAACAAAAATATTTTTTTAAAAGCCGCTCTATAGTTTTGTGCTTAGCACCACATTTGGCGATTCATTTTTATTTATATAGATTAGCCTATTTACTTTATTCTAGATTTTTTTCTTATTTCGTGATGTAAATTCTATTTTTTCATTTAATTAATTCTAACATGTCTGTAACAAACTGCTTAACACACACACACATTCCTTTCAAAGATACTTAAAATTACATTTCTTAAACTGATATGTGTCCAAGAACTTCTATTAGATTTTCTTAGTTCATATGTTCTGTTGTGAATGAACATATTCTGATTTTAAACCCATAACAGACTTTGACTTTCCATAGAAAAATAAACTGAAACTTGTTCTAAAAGAGTCAACTTTTGGTCATGCATATGTCAAAATTTTTCTATAGACGTAATTGTTGTTACAATTAATGCTATAAAAGTTTTTTTTAAAAAAAAAGAAAGGAAAAAAAATTCCAAAACTTCAGTATAGAGAAAAAAAAACTTATTGTAGAAAGTTATTAATTTCCATATTATCTTTCAAATATCCATGTATCTACAAACATCTATTACCTAATCATACCTAGAATGTAATCAACTTTTAACATCGAAAAATCAGAATTTCTTCCTTAATAAAATCTCAAAAGAATTCAACCAAATTACTCTTAAATTTTCAACAAATACTGATGGCAGAAAAAAAAGAAAATATTTTCAATATTCCATCTGAAGGTAAGAGTCTTATGAACTAACAGTCATCTTCTTAATTTAAGAAGTGAAATATATTCGATTTCTCATATTCTTAAATGTGAATTCCTTATTTTTATTCTCTTGGGATTAGATTCTATTTCACTTAGAGTTTTTCATGTAAAATGAAAATAGGTACTATATTACAGAACGCTTTACTATTTTCACAGCAAAAATGGGACTTTTATAACCTTAAAATAGTTTGAAATTTATAGCACTTTTACTTAAGCAATACTTTTCATAAAATGCAACATTTCACAATTTGAATAACCGTTTCTTACACCCTTTTTATATAGCTAAATATAATTTGAGCTATATGAAAGCTCAATACAATCTGAGCTTTTATATAACTCAAATAATATGAGCTGAGTTTCTTAGCTCAATATAATTTGAGCTCAGTTTCTTCAGAACTCTGGAATACACAAGGTTCTCTTTCAAAACTATGAAAAATTATCTTAAACCTTGGAAATATCAATAATGTGAGTCATCAAAAAACCTTTCTGTCACTAAATCCATCTGGACGAGCATCTTTTATGAACATTTCATTACCATGGGTATTAACTCAATCATATTTGGCTTCTGACAGTTTTGATACAACAAATCAAAAGTAATATACATTATTTTAAAAATAAATTTTATAGAACGATACACAATAGGAAATGAGAATGTACTGATATAATCGAGGAATTACTGATATGATAATGGATAAATATGCTTATTAAAATTATGTTCTTTTTCTTCAAACAAATATTACATTTCTTGATTAATAAAACAGAACTGGTATATTTTACTTCAGATATTTTCAGTTACATTTCTATTGAAAGTCTCAATATGTAAATTATTTTGCGATAATTTCTCGTCAAATACACTCCTAGGAATTTTTATTCCAGCTTTCACATTTCATTTAATATAACCGGAAAAGAAACAAGACACTATCACAACATCTGAGGAAACAATAGTTATATATATATATATATATATATATATATGCTTGGAACACTAACTCCTTCCAGTAATGGAGAATGATAATCAGAAAAGAATTACTTTCTGCTGTGGCCAGTCAGTTTCCTATAGCTGACCAGTGGAATTTTTGCTTGTTTTGGATTCCTAAATAATTTTGCAGTTTAAAATTCATGCAAAATCACCAATGGATTACATGAAACTAAACATATAATATCTCTGACATTCATGTACGTAATAGCATACAGTTTATTTTCCTCTATTAATAGTATTTTCCAAGATGAAACTTTTTGATTGCATCTACAAATTAAGCTTAAGATTATATTGGTATTAGACTAATCATTCTTGGGAGTAAACAGGTATGTTTTGATGATACATCTCAGATTTTGGATTACCATTTAAAGAATAAATTGATTGTCATAATTTTACTTTATTTATTTAAAAAAAACATTTGTTTTTTCAATTTTTTTAATCTTGCATTTTATATCAGAGAAATTTAAACAATTAAATTATTTTTTAATACAAATAGTACATAAAATCAGAAGTATCTTATCACTTCTAAACATAGTTGCATAAAAATCAAAGGTATTAACTTTGATAAACAAGATTTATACTTAATATTAGAAGGAATTATTCTATTATTAAATAAAATAAAAAGAATTATTTTAATTAGTATATAGATATTCAAAACTCTCATTTGTATTTAATATAGAAAATACTCAATTTATGTAGTTCAAATTCTTATATTTATGAATGGTTAAGTGTTATAAATAATATTTAGAACAGTTATTAAACATTAAGAATATTTTATATAATTTCAGCTCATATTTATTAAATGATTCAGAATTTTAATATTGTAATAACAAATTTTTAAAAAAGCATTTACTATAGTAAACTATTTTTATATTTTTAGGAGAAAGAGGAGGAGTGGAATTTATTCAACAGATATATTAAGAGAAAATAGAGATTCCAAGTTAAAATAAATATATAACTGCAGAAAAACAACTCAGAAATATTTCGTTCAATTCTAGATATACCAGTTAAATGAACTGAAGGATTAAATTATTTCTTACTTAAACACTTGTTACAATAATATATATAATCTGATGATAATAAAACAATAAGCTGGTATTATCAAAAGCAGATGATAATTTTCAGGTAACAATTACTGTTTTCAGAAAAACAGTGGAAAACAGAAGAAAAAAATTAAGAACTAGTTACAAATGGAAGCCACATTCAATGTAATATGAATCCTATGAAGGTCTTAATACCCATGTAGTTTTTCTTATTTTGATAATCTTTTCATAAATTGAAATTTCATTTATAATGCGGTGATTATATAAAATTAATTTCTTCTGTACAAATTTAATATTTGAAATAACATGTTCTGTGGCAAAAGAATCTTTATTTGATGTTTATAGGTGAAAGTTTCAAATCTAAAAGGAAGATGCAGCTAAGCAATTTTAAAGTACCTTTCTGTAACCATTGTTCAAATATTGTCACTGATTTTTTGCTGAATTCTTATTAAGTAAATAATCTTTAAATTACTTCGAAGATTAAATTTCAAAAAACAAAATGTTTTAAATTGATTGCAACAAAATAAATTTACTAATCATTCTATGTTTTTAAAAGTTAAAATCTACGTAACTAGATTATAAAAAAAGGAGCAATATAATTATAAATTGAAATTTTTACAACATAATTTCAAAACAACAGCATGAGACAAAATTTTAATATAACGGTGGGAAAGAGCAGTGATAAATCGTTTTTCTTTTCTCCGCCAATATGATATATTTCAATTGGCAATAATTTCTTCTAACTGAATTTTACAAAATAAGTACAAAAGTTTCATTTATAACATTATTTGAATCGACTGAACGTTGTTTATACATATATAATCTCAGATTCTATACTAAAAAATGCAAACATTACTTCAATCTTTTTATTTAGTCAAGAAATAAGCATTCAACTGTCAATACAGCTATGCTGGAGGAAAAAAACCCTCCATTTCAATACGACAACTTCTTTATTTTAGCTATTTATAAGGGCGTATTATTTCTTAAAAAATAAACTGTATTAAAGTTAAAAGAGTTATGAATGAATTAAAACTTACTTACAATTATCTCAATGTTAAGAATAGAAATTGAATATAATGCCTTCCTTTACGAACAGTTACAAATATAGGTTGTTCGTTTTATAGAAGTGGATAGCAATATCTTTTTCTCTGTAACTGGAATGTTTTCCTGCGCATGCTCAGATTTAACTGGAGAAAACAAGTGATATTCATCCCATTCCTCAGTAAGAAATGGAAAATATAAATAAGCATATAAGCAAGGATTAGCATTTTAGAGAAGTTTTCTTCTCCTTTGGAAATCAAATTTAAAGATCACAAGAAATTTATTAAATGATTTTTGCTATTTTTTAAAAGAAAAAATGAACAATAGGGTCAATTTGTAGTCAAGTGATAGGTATCAAACGAACGAACTAGATGGAATGGTGCACCTTACTCGCCCAAAATGATAGTATCCAATCAGCATTCAGAATCAAACTGGCATTAGTAGAATTGGGAGAAATCAACGTACTTCCACTAAATTTCTCCTGAATTACCACATAAATAATATTAATATTATTTTTAATTAATTAAATTATTTTTTTAAGTCATTTTCTACCAAATTTTATGATGTTAGAGCTTTATTGTGATCGTGCAAACTAGTTCAATTAATTTTAACTTTCCTTAAATTTTACAAATTAAAGTACATTCCAAATTATGATGTGAGCCGCTCGTAAACACTTATTCTCTTATGCTCTTATTCATGATTGGTGTATTATAAAAATCACATAACACAACAGACACACACAAAAAAAGATCAGATTTTTGTTTGTTTGTTTATTGAATTGGTTAGAAGACTGAAAAGGGAATAAAGAGAACAGATATTTCCATACTACAAAAATACATAGAAGCTATGCAATATTTGTCAAGTGCTCTGTATTAAGGCAAGTACCAAACATTCATTATTGCCTCGAGAAATATGAACTTTAGATCCCACCTTCGTTAAAAATATATGTTCATATAGATGTACAGAGTATGGAAGCTCTAAACCTTTCATGAATTTGTAACAGTCAAATAATATAAAAAGCAAATGCTACAAATACTTATTATAATGAAATATGATGCAATTAAATATATCTGTAGCTAGACAGATACTCTAACCTTGTTATTATCTAAATAATAAAACATTAAGTGTCTAAATTAACACATGTAATCCATTTGAAGCAATAAGATATAAAATATTAGTTATTATTTGTTGCACATTGAACTCGCATCTAAAGTCATCTTTGTAAACATTAAGGCATCCAGTCGATTTGTGTGTTCTCTGAATATGCAAACGGTTTCTGACCTTTGTTCACATTCTTTAATCCATCCTTAAAATATTTGTTATTTAAATGCAAGAAATAAGTATTCAACAGAGATGTATAAACTATTTATAGATTTTAATATTAAGTTAATAATTAATATCAAGATTAATAATTAGATTTTTAATAATTATAGCAATATTAAAACCGTAATAAATATAGCACATGTGAAGATAGACATTTTATGGTAATAATTTTTATATGAAATTAAATAATAAATCTCTTTTTGTGATATTTTATTTTACATGCATATTCAATAAGAATCATATTGACCAACATAGTTTAATCTATACTACTATTATAAATGTGAACGTTTGAATGGATTGGATGATGGAGTTCAATCACGCCAGAACGGCTGAAGGAAATTGGATGAAATTTAGCACAGAGACAGATTATGGACTATAAAGGCTAATTTTTATTCCGGTTGATTGAGTGGTTAATTTTTTATTGATTAAAAACTAAATTTTCTGCCCAAAAAAATAAAAATCAGAAAACATCTGCCTGAGTTTTTTAAATCGTTTGTTTTTATTTTTCTATTTTCGGTATTCTTTTAATATTATCTTATCTAATGGAATTCTTTGTGATTTATTGTAGGATTTCCCGACAGAAAGCCTTTTTAATCAGAATAAAAAATTATTTAAAAAAATCTAATCGTTTGTTTTTATTTTTCTGTTTCCGTTTTTCTTTATAATATTATCTTATTATTCTAAAGGAAGGTTTATTATTATTATTTTTTCCTTACGCTGTTCTTGTGTTAATATAATTCGATATTTCCTGTTAATTTCTCTTGGTTTTTTTCTTTCTTGCTGTACATATTCCTTTTGCCTATTTTTATCATTTTCGATTAAATTTTTTAAAGTACCTTTATAGTTCATGCACATAGCTTTTAAAGTAGTTTTTTTCCCCCACGCTAATGATGTTAGATATAACATGTTTTCGACCGGTTATTTCAAACGATTCTGTTTATAAAATGATAAATTTAAAATTAAACATTGTTAATTAATAGATCTTTTTATTCCTTCAGAAGTGCTTTTGAATAAAAATAAAATAGATAAATTGTAATTTATCTATTTTATTGCGTTTTCCCAACTAGTGAATAAAATTCACGTTTTTGCGTTGCTCCAATTGACGTTGAAAATTTATGCATGCCTATGATTTTGATAGCATTTTATATTGTGATTAGACTGTCAGTTCTCACATATACACATCAAAATATCTCAATAAATATGATATATTTGCATATATATATTAAGATAATAATTTTAACATGGAAATTGAATTTAAAAAACTGATTGAACATTTTCCATAAAATAAATGCTTGATTTTCAAGTCTTAATTTAATAATACTTCAAAGAAAAATTTCTATTTTTTATTTATAAATTCAGAAATACGAAAAATGGGTCGACACACATTAGTCTGAATTATTTTATACTTGTATTTATCGGGATGGTTAAATTTTTCCATTTCGATAAAGAGCAGATAAAAAAAAGTGCGCAGAAATTTAACGACAACGCGTAGGGTTGCAGCAGCTACATCTTAGAAAAGTCTGTGCGAAAGAAATCGACCAATTGAAGCATGTCGGCATCCTTTGCCATAGAGTTAGTCTGTACAATTCGCGAACTCGCAGTTTCAGCATCAATTCTTTAATTTGGGTGATGTTTAAGGCCCTAGCTATTTCCCGATTTTGGTGAAGCCCCCTAGCTGATACAATCAGCTCTAGCTATTTCACGATTTCTAAGAAACCAAATGGTTGATACAATCATCCTCAGTGTCTTGTTTTCTAAAGTAATTATTTTTTTTTTGTAAAGTGTTTGCCGTAGGCGCCAAAACTGGGCAGGCATAAGTCAATATGGGTCTTAAGCATGCTAAATAGATTAGAACTTTTCTGTTGGGAGAAAGGTCTGAATTTCTGCAGATTAAGGGGTATTGTGTGCAGGGGGCATTTTGATTCATGTATGTGTAGCAGTTGTCGGAGTGTAGCGGTTTGTGCTAAGCCCGAATTTCCAATCTTATGGGTAGTAGCCGCGTAACATATCCGTTGGTCCAAAAGTGCACTTCAGTCAGAGGGATATTATCTGGCTTATATAGAAATCACCACATACTCTCCCACCAGAGAGTCAGTGATCAGACGAGTGGTGCGTATGTGAGGTTTTGTTAGTGATGTTAACAGCTGACGTATTTAATGCGCTTCTTGGTCTTTGCGTTGCCGATAGAGGGCGCCACGACAATTGAACGAAGCTACGTGCGAAGGTTGCGTTTATCCAAGTTACCATGTCGGAAGTGTTGCGGATTACGCTAGGCCCGAACTCCCAATCTTATGGTTAGTAGCCGAGTAACATATCCGTTGGGCCGAAAGTGCACTTCAGTCCGAGGGATGTTATCTGGCTTATATAGCATTCACTTCACAGTAAACCTCTATTACTGCATTTCTAAAATTTTCCTGTGCTCTGTTATTGCCATTAAGATTTTTGGTGGTGTGGTCTCTATAGCTCTCACAGAGTTTTTTTGGTTCTATTTAAGTTAGTTTTCAATTCTCATAGGGGACAGATATAATTCCTCATACTTTTTAAGGTGTCGGAAGCTGCTATTCTAGGCCACAATAAATGTTGCTGAGCCAATTTAAAACTTTAAACCTGTATCTGGCATCAATACTGCAGAGCCAGTAAAAGAATTTAAAAAAAGTTAAAGTGGCCAACAACTTTTATTTATTCTAAAAGTTAAAAGGACGTGAATATTTTGTTGTTGAGCATGTTTTTATGACGTCTTCAACTGTAGCTGCTTTATGTTTAATAAATGATTAAAAAAAAAGGACAGATCAGGCGTGTTTAATTGATTAATCACGAACAGTAATGTTTGAAATTAGTTTGCCAATGTCATGTTCAAGTTCATCGTTACTATTGATGTTTTGGGTTTTTACGTTAACATTTGCATTTAGTTTAAAACTTTGCCAGTCAGTAGTATAAAAAGTGATACTACTACTGGATATTAAAATCAAATTTTAACACAACAGGGTTAAACTTGTCACAAAGATACACTTGTAAAAAGCAAAAAATTAGTTTTTTGTAATGGAAGCCAACCGATGACGCTGTTTTAAACGTAGGTATATGCAACACACACTATACCCATTAATTCACTATTGCATTTCAATGGTTTTCGATAGTCATGAGATATATCAATCGATGAAAGTACATTCAGGTGAGTTAACATGTGTGTTAGTTATTTACTGAAGGTTGTTCAAATATGTCTCATCTATATTAATAAAAATGGAACTCGAAATGCGTTGCTAAGCGCAAAACTAGAGAACGGCTCGACCGATTCGGCTTTTTTTTAAAAAAATATTTTCGTTAAGACTCGAGGGTAGTTCTTATGGAGAGAAAAAATGAAAAAAACTGCGAGGAAAATAGTTAAAACCACACTTTTCTTACTTTCCAGCCAAAAATCTTCATTTCCTTCCCCTCACACCAATTGAGCAAGATAGCAGGAAGTAATAAATTATGATTTGTTTAGAAAGAAATACGCGAAGTCAGTTGGTTTTCATTCATAGATAACGAGATGTTTAAAAAAGAAAGAAAATAGTTGCTTTTATTATTAGTCTGTATGGATATTTAATTTATGCCTGCTCAAAACAAAGTCTGGGCAGGGAAGAAAAAATAGATAACGAAGGGAAAAAGGGTTTGTAGAAAGAAAAGTAGTGGAGAAAAAAAGGATAGAAAAGAAAAGAAGGCTGTGTGTGTGTCACCATTATTTCCTCTGTGCGCGACATTTTCCAAGCTGTTTTTAAACTTTCGCATCTCTTGAAAACCAATAGTGTCTTTATTTGTTCAGTGTGTTTAAATTTATGAAAATTTGAATCTCAATATTCTATAAAAACGTAGAATTTTAAACCTTTCCCTCCACCATTTAAGTAAAATATAAATTCCGGGACAATCATTGCACGGATAGAAAGAGAAAGATGAGTAGTACAATGAACAGAACATCTGAAGAAAATAATACTAAATAATACTATAAATGAATTATATGATTATCAAAATTTATTTGGTTTAAAAATAATTTGTTGAAAAATCTATTATGAGACACAACTACATAAAATATTATATGGAAATTTCAGCGAGCTTTAATACTGGCGAACCGACTGGTCGCCAAAGGCGGCTAGTTAAACATAAAATTTTTATAAAATTTGATTAGTCAAGAACAATAATGAAATGGGTACTATAAGTTAAAAATTTAAAAAAAATGTAGAAAATGGCAGGATAGTAAATAAAACTGGGGAATATTGGAAAAAAGTTCATTTTAATTTGCAGTTTATTTAAAAACTTTAAACATTATTTATTAAAATACAATTTTTAAAATATTTTTATTTTTGAACAGATAATTAAAATTTTATTTAATAGAGATACATAAATTAAGAATATATTTCAATCAAAATACTATTTTAAAAAAACGTATATAATGTAAGAATGATCTGTTTGGTCATTTCAAAACCACTAACCTCACTTAACGGTACTTCAAGCTTAAGAAACAACTATCTTTTTTTTCCAAGTGACTTCAATAAAACATTATTTATTTATTGAGTGTGTGTGTGTGATATTGAATTAAACAAATGAGTCAAGAAAAAATATGGCGGAACTCCGAAGCTTCGGATTAAAAAAAGTTGTTACATTTTAATAAAGTAATAAATTGTAAGTTCAGATATTAGCTATCTAAAATACAGAAAACATAATTATTGTTTCAACATAAGAATAATATTATATAACACAAATGTTCATTCTCACTATTTATACATTTTTGTATCATATTATTGAAAATACAGTTCATCCCCCGTAAAATACACTATGGAAATTATTGAGATTCTATTAAAAGCCATGTCAATAAATATCCAAAAATATACAACTAAGTCAAATTTCGCAAAATCTCATTCCTGTAGATAGCAATTAAAATGTTGTAACTTCTTTCAGAAGTAATTCTTATCAATAACACAACCTGATTAACATTGACTGATAGTTTAATGAAAAGTACAGAAATGTCCCGTACAGGAAAGTCATATTATCTTTCTGTTGAATTCACAAATACGCAGCTTCTTATTACAGTATTGCAGAAATATGCATTCTTCAAATCCTTCGTCAGAAGAGAGAGAGAGAGAGAATCTTACGATTACTCTTCTTTATTTGCTTTCCGCAGAATATAAGTCACATTTTTATGGCTTCTCTTTCGTATCGTTCAAAGAATGTTTTCTTAAACAAGTTTTTTAAAAAATGTTTGAATACGAAGTCACAGATGGTTACATGTTCCACTCATTATCAATTACACAAATCGTAAAAATATATTTCTTTGCTTTACTTGATTCTTTTTAAATCCTCTGCACAATAAATAAATAAAATGTTTAGGTTTAGACAAGAGTTTTCTCTTTCATGTGAATAAAAAAATTCATTCCAAGTTGTTTTACAGATTTCAAAAAGTTATATTTTATATCTACGTGAGAAAAACCTTTGATAAAAACAATGACAGGATCAATTTAAAGTCTGTTTAAAATTCTCTGATCAGAAAATGCCTTTAACACGTATCGCAGTCATGATTCCTCACTCGTATCAGCCATCAAAAGTCTGTTTAAAGTGTCTCGATCAGAACAATGAGACAGAACACTCATCACAAACAAAAGGCTTTTCCTCCGGGAGAATCAATAAATGTTTGCTTAAGCTTTATTTCCGAGAATATGCGTTATTTCATAAATCAGCAGCTTACGGTTTTCCTTTCGTACGTGTCAGTAAACGACTCTTCAAATTGTCTTTAGGAGAAAACATGTCATTACATAACTTAAAAACATACAGTTTCTCTCTTGTATGTAATAATAAGTGTTTCTTTAAAATGTCCTTTCGAGAAAACACGGTGTTGCATGCATTACAAACATAGGGTTTCTCTCCTGTCTGTGTTAGTAAATGTGTATTTAAAATGTCCTTTCGAGAAAACGCGTTCTTGCATGCATCACAAACATAGGGTTTCTCTCCTGTATGTGTTAGTAAATATTTCTTTAAAATGTCCTTTCGAGAAAACGCGGTCTTACATACATCACAAACATAGGGTTTCTCTCCTGTTTGTGTTAGTAACTACTTCCTTAAAATTCCTTTCGAGAACATGCGTTCTTCCATGCATCACAAACATAGGGTTTCTCTCCTGTATGTGATAGTGAATGTGCATTTAAATTTCACTTCTGAGAGAAGGTTTTATTGCAAATATTGCAAGGATATGTTTTCTCTCCTATATAGAATAGTAAATGTTTCTTCAAACTTTCCATCTGATAAAACTTTTACTGCATAAATACAAACATACGGCTTATAGCATACCCTTATATATTAGTAAATGTTTGTTTAAGTTGACTTTTGAGAAAACGCATCATTGCAAATAATATAGACGTATGGTTTCTCTCCCGTATGAGTTAGTAAATGTATCTTTAAGGTTCTTCTCAGAGGAAACACGTTATCGCAAATCTCGAAAGTTACGGCGGTTTCTCTTAGGTATGAATGAGTAAATGTCTCTTTAAGTCGTCCTGACGAGAAAAAGCATTCTTGCAAAAATCACAAACATACGAATTTTCTCTCGTATGTATTAGTAAATGTGTCTCTAAATGACCCTTTTGAATAAATGCTTTATTGCAAATATTACACACAAATGGTCTTTTCCCCGCATGTATTAGCAAATGCTGCTTTAAACCTCCTCTCTGACAAAACGCTTTATTGCAAACATTACATACAAATGGTTTCTCACCCGTATGGGTTCGTAAATGTATCTTTAAGGTTCCTCTCAGAGGAAATGCGTTATTGCAAATCTCGCAATGATACAACGGTTTCTCTTGCGTATGAATCAGTAAATGTCTCTTTAAGTCGACTTTACGAGAAAACGCGTCCTTGCAAAAATCACAAACATACGAATTTTCTCTCGTATGCGTTAGTAAATGTGACTCTAAATTCCCCTTCTGATTAAATGCTTTATTGCAAATATTACACACAAATGGTTTCTCCCCCGCATGTATTAGCAAATGCTGCTTCAAACGTCCTTTCAGATAAAACGCTTTATTGCAAATATTACAGACATGCGGTTTCTTTTCCGTGTGTATCAGTAAATGTCTCTTTAAATTTTCTCTATGAAAAAACACTTTACCGCAAACTTCGCACGTACAGAATTTCTTTTTCGGATGTGTCAGTAAATGTCTCTTCAACTCGTCCTTTCGAGAATACGCGCTCTTGCACACTTCACAAATATGGGGTTTCTCACCCGGATGAGTGAGTAAATGTGTTTCTAAATGAGCCTTTTGGGAAAACGCTTCATTGCAAATATTACAGGCATACGGTTTCTCTCCCGTATGTGTCAGCAAATGCCTCTTTAAACTTCCCTTCGAGGCAAACACTTTGTTGCAAATCTCGCACGAATACGGCTTCTCTTTCGTATGCGTCAGATAATGTCTCTCCAAGGTGTTTTTTCGAGAAAACGCTTTATTGCAAGTATTACAGACATACGGTCTCTTTCCCGCATGTGTTAGTAACAGCATCCTTAAAGTGCTCATTTCGAAAAATGTCAGTGAAGATGTAACACTATTATACGGTTTTTCATTCGGGGACACCAGTAAATGTGGCTGTTAAGAATGCCGCAAAGAAGACGCTTCACTACATATCTCGTCGATATACAATTCTTTCATCTGAAAATGGTATCGTGCAGAGCTTCAGTACTTTACTTTCATGAAACTTAATCAAGTCTTTTAAATAACACTTTATAGCAAATTTGTCGTTATCAATAGGCACAAATCTACGAAGGAAATTTTACACGAGTTGGCAGATATTTACATTGTATTTCCTAATTACAAGAGTCTTCTTTTTTCTTTACCATTCAGCTTATGAGAAATGAAATTTTTGTTGATGAATTGGCCTTTATTAAACTTATTTAACTTTTTTCACGATGTCTTGGTCAGCCAGTTTTCACACAGGAAATATTACTTCGAATTTCATTTTTTCTTTTCATACCTTAATTTTCATAGCGTTTTGATGGAAATATTTTTGAATTTAAATTTCCGATACATCTTCTCTGACTGTTTTGGAAGCGACGCCTTTTCTCTGGTTCATTGTTTCAATACACCTGCAAAAAAAAAAAAAAAAATCCATGAATCTTTACTTAGAAGGTAAAAATTTTAAAACTAATAAAAGCTTACAAAATTACCACAGAAATATAAAAATGCAACCAACTAATTATGTAAAAATTTATTATACTCACTTAAGTTAAATTATTTTAAAAATTTATATTAAAAAGTAACTAATTCATTATGCTAATATTAAACAATTAGTTCTTGTACTCTGTTAA
Source organism: Argiope argentata (assembly GCA_026289955.1). Taxonomy (NCBI): domain Eukaryota; kingdom Metazoa; phylum Arthropoda; class Arachnida; order Araneae; family Araneidae; genus Argiope; species Argiope argentata. Next base: position 107,676 of record JAOUZG010002382.1, on the reverse strand, counting down.
GCGATGTTATAAAATCATGATACACGTAAGCATAATTAAAGTAATTTTCTTCAACAAAGATATGTAGTAAAGACACACACACACACTAGACCCCTATCACGAGAAGTAAAAAATAAACATAATATATACGAATATAGCAGGAATATTCCTTTATGCAATGGACGTTCATTTCAAAACGCGAATTTTGAAGCGATTCGTTATTGTTAAACGGAAAATTTTATTACATTTACCGAGAAACTTTTTCTTCCCTCATAGAAGTTCCTTTTTAACCCATAACACTTCTGATGGAAATAACTGAAAAAGTTCACAGTGAATTCAAGATGAAGTGCACATAGTAACATGATTCTTAAAATATTCTCTTATTTCTTGATCCATTCCACTTGTTCTAGTTAATTAATTCAACAGATGTTTTGTAAAACTGCTGCATCAGCTAAACGCCGTCTACTTTCCCACACTCCAAGTGTAGGGGCAGAAATTAGCAAGCTTAACAAATTCCACTAAATGATCCTTAGGATTCCCTTGCACGAGCCGTACATGTGATTGACGTGTGTCAAAGATCCCTCTTAAAATCTGAAGGGATAAATTCAGAGGGATAAAAATTTAGTCAGCTTTTTCCTCATTCCGTGTTGTGCACGTCACTTTTTTGCTTGTAAATAATGCCTGCTCCCGTGATGGAATAAATCGAACTTTAAAAAATGCAACCTGTCTTCTCTATGATTTCGGCCACGACTCTGCCGTCTGCTTTCATCAAATAATTTAAAAGCTTGTACATATATTGCATTATTATTATTTGTTGAAAGCAGAAGGCTGTTTTGAAGACATAGATGACACTTTGAGTTTTTTAAGTTCGTTTTATTTCATCATGGGAAGCAGGCATTATGTACAAGCAAAAGCGACGAGTACAACACAAAACGAGACAAAACAAATAGACTTTTATAAATTGGTTTTTTGGGAATAATATCGAAATCACGATATCGGTGTCGCTTTTCACATGGGTCTCGAAATCGTTGCTGTTCTAAGAACATTCTAATCTTCTTCCATTTCTGAAATAACGGCTGATAGAAACTTTGTATCGTATAAACGAATTTTTTCATCATCATGATGGTGAAGAATGAAACGAAACAGTGATTAGCCATTTGCATCCCGAAAAATATTTAGACGCAAAATTATTCCCCTAATACAAAGATTTGTTTATTGTTGTGAAAAATAAATATGCATAATCCTTTTAAGTCGGATTTCTTTGAAAAATTAATCTACTTCTCTTAACCATTATGTAGGCGTTTTACAGAATTAAATTTGAAAAATAAATAAATCAAACGTCAAAATGATGCACCGTCTTGAATGGTGAGTCAGAGGCGACATCGGAGTGCAAAGGGTTAATAGTAGGGATAAAGACAATCACAATAATCTTCGTTTGTGATCTACAAAATCACTAGAAGCCAAAAATGTGCATAAGCTCAAAAATTGAAACTATTTTGTTGGAATTAAATGATTCAATGGCGGCAAACATTCATTTCCATGAGCACAGAGCACTGAAACCAATTCTGGAATTTGGGAAGAGACAAAATAATAGTATAGTGAATAATCAAATTTGTCTTTAAAATAAGCACCTTAAGACAGAGAGGGAAAAAAATATCAAAATTAAAATAAGATTTTATCATATAACTATATGTTACAACGAAATTCTTCTGGTTCATGAAAGTATCCAGTTTCACACAAAAAAAAATTAGAAAACTACTAGCAATTACTGAATTAAGAAACAATGGAAATTTTAATTAACTGCAAAAAATTTTTATGAAAAAACAGAAAACGCGTTTTTAATCCTTATCTGAAATTATTTCATCACACTAAAACTACTAAAATTAAAAAAAAAAAACTTTTTTGGTGAAATGAAATGCAAAGGTAGGTTCTTTATCATTTAAGTTAAAGTTTTCATACTCGTTTTTTATTAATAATGAAAGCCTCATAAATAATGAAATATCCATTTTGAATTAATCATAAAACATGATTATAATATTATTAATGATTAGAATACAAAATGAATAAGATTAAACTAGCAAAAACGTCACAAAATATACTAACAGATTTGTTTCAAAATTTAAAATGCGTGGTTAAAAAACCCTGGAGTTTCTAAGAAAATGCCAAAATATTGAATCAGCTTTTAAGAATTTCAAAAATATCGTCTGCAATTAAAAATATTTTTGAAAAATTATTCATTCTTTCTCTTTTTTAGTAAAACTTAGAAAACAACATTTTACGACATAAATTAAGAATTAACAATTCCGTTTTTTTTAATTTCTTAGTTAATACTGGAATTAAGATCTCATCTGATGCACCTATTAATTAGAATAAACCACAGATTTTTTTAAAACATAGATGTGTTAAGGTTCTAACGGGTGTATTTTATTTGTGCAGTATATTGTCAGGGGTGTCAGGTCATTTGGAGGTGGGGAAATGAAGATTTTTTTGGCGAGAAAGTTTTTAATTAAATAATAAAATATTAATGAGTTAATATTCGAAAAAAACTGTATTAACATTATATGTCATCCACTACCAGTTTTAAAAAATTTATTTGAACTTGATTGGATGAATAAAAATTTTTTCATTTATGATTGAAAT